>JAOXYD010000134.1:16122240-16134806 GCA_028565735.1 Pinacopodium congolense
TAAAAATTAAAATTAAAAAAGAAAAGTTACCAAATAAGCCTTAAATAACAAGTATCCATAATAAGAAACTAAAAACAATAAGCATTGGACGAAAGTATTAATTTGCTCTTGGATAAGGTAAACTAATTTGTCCTATTCTAACAAAGAAAATAATCATAATATAATAAATAAAATTAGTGAATAATACTTACAAATTTTGTAATTAAGGGGTGATTATAATGTTTTGAATTTCGTCACAAATTTCTCTCCACTATTCCTCTATTCCTGTGAATTTGGGCAATCGACCAATTTCTTTTTCAAAAAATTTGAAAAATGATACCTTTTGGATTGGTACGTATCTGTTATAAATAACGACTACGGTAGTATTAATTGGCAACTTGTACCAAAGACACTGATAGGTACTAAGATTAAAATATAAAATTGAAAATTTTTCAAGAATTTTATCATATTAATCAATTAGAGATTGTACTAGTCGATCAATTTTTGCATTAATCGATCAATTAATTGAAATTTTAAGTTTTTTTTGGCTAATCTCTCTTCTATTCATTCATCTTTGTCGTCTTCTTGCTTCCAAGCTCTCTATCTGCCGATAAAGCTTTACAAATCTGCCTCCAAAACTGACTTCGTCCTCTTTAAACCTTAAGTTATCATAAAATTTCCAAATTTCTATCATTTTTCCTTTCACGAGTTTTCTCTCTTCTCTGGAAAATTTCTTAGTTTTACACGAGACATCGACAGCAGCTTCTGATTCTTCGATTGATTCGACACCAGTTTCATGTCTAGTTCCCATTACCCTAACCATTTTGACACATTTCAGTTGAGATTTATTTTGGGTAAAACCCTAACTATCTTAAATTCTAGCAAAATTTTCATGCAATTTGTTTTCAATTAGAATTCAATTCATCATTTCTAAGCATTGTATAAATTAAATTTCATATGAATTCATTTAGATTGCATCAATTTTGAAATTTCATAGAATTAGGGTTTCATAATTGAGATTTTCAATTTCTGGAAAAATTCTACATAATTTTGAAAAGTTAAATATATTTTCATCAAATTAAAAATAAAATTGAGCTAGCTAAATCATTAATTGCATATGATTTCATCCAAGTTTGATTTTCCCAATTTAGACCTATAGAATTTATGTCTATTTCAAAATTTTTATAAACTAAATAATGCTTTATAAAATTAAAAAGTGTAATTGGGTGCTAACATGGTCTTTTCCAATTTTAAATTGACAAATTACATAGCATTTTATCATAGACTCATATTTATAACTTAAGCACATTAACTTCCTATTTGATTCTATTATATGTAGGGACATATAATTAACTGATGATTAAGGTAGTTGAATTTGGTATATGGAAGTGTGTTTCTATGTAAGTTGTATTATTTAATGATTTTTATTTGCTTAGTAGTTATAACTAGTTTGTTATTTCTAATCAATTTTATTTATTTATTTAAGTAAATTGAGAGAAATTCAAGTACTCGATAATTCAATCTCTTTTAAGAGTTTTTATAATTTAGCTTGGGCTCATGAAAGATTAGTTTCTAGTATGAAGAACCACACAATATATTTGTATTGTAACAATATTTTGAAAGATAAGGGAATCATCAGATTAAAGAAATATTTATCTAGGATAAAAAGTGATTTGCAATCTTGTAAGAAAGTTAATCATAATGTAAAATGATAGATGAAAACTTTGCTTGAATAGTATTTGACTGAGAGAAAAAGAGGCAAATATTGAATTATAAAATAGGAAGTAAAAGTTCATTTCATAATAGTCAAGATGATACTAATAATATTGAACGTGGTGTTCCTACCTAATAAGAAATAATTGTTGTAAGTGCAACTGATATGAAGAATAGAAGAAGACAAGTGTCCAATTTTTTTGCTTCAAGAATAATTTTGTAGTTCAATCTTCAATTCATAATGCATAACAATCTAAGGAAGCATCTTATAATGTGAATATGACAATCGCTAAATGGTGATATGATGCAGATGTGTCATCCATTGCATTTTAGTCTTATTATTATCGACCTATAGTAAATGCTATTATTTCTTGTAGGTTAGGATATAAATCTCCTTCAATTAATGACTAAATAGGGAATTTTATGAATGGTTTAGTTACTTAAATTAAAAGTTATTTGAATAAAAGAAAAATAATTTGGACAACTTATGAGTGTTTGATCATATGTGATGGCTAGACAAATAGGAGACAAGAAACTATTATGAATTTTTTTAGTTTATTATGTCAAAGGGGCAATATTTTTAAAGTCAATTGATGCATCTAGTCTTATAAGGAATGTTAATACTCTATTTAAGATTTTTTATAAAGCTAGACCAAAAAAACATTATATAGTTAATGATTGACAATGATACAACTTATAACATAGTTAGAAAGAGGTTATAAAGTAGATATAATTCTTTCTATTAGATTCTTTCCATTGCACATTCTATTGACTTAATGTTGAAAAATATAAGAGATACTATATATTTTCCTATCATTGATAAAAATGTGCAAAAAGCAAGAAAAGTGACAAAGTTCATTTATAATTGTGTATGGGTTTTGAATTTAATGAGAAAGGATTTAACAAATGATAGAATTTGTGTCGCCCTATCATTACAAATTTTGCAACTAATTTCTTATCACTTTAAAGCATGTTTGATATCCATTCTTATTTTAGTTTTTGGTTTTTATTTTTTAAATACATAAATTAAAAAATAGTACAACAATTGAAAAAAACAACATACCAATACAATGCAGAAACCGAAAAAAATAGCATAAAAAAATGCACAAACCAATAAAAACACATAAAAACAAAAACCAATAACAATACTAAACATCTTCTTAGTGTTTTGTTCAAATGAAGAAGAAGTTAAAGCAAATCTTTATATGTGACAAGTGAGTTACATCTTAGCATGCTAGATCTAACGTAAAGATGAAACTTTCCTAGATTATATCTGAAGATCATGAATTTTGGTTCTAATATTAGTTTGTCATCTGAGTTTGTAAACTTTTAGTAAGAGTACTTCGTCAGGTTGATAGTATGAGAAGGTAATAATGAAATATTTTTATGATATTATAGAAAGGGCGAAGGAAGCCATGAAAGCTAATTTGAAACATAAGTCTTCTTTATACATTTCTATGTTGTTCGATGTTAGATTATTTCTAAATCCAAGTGTCTATTTTATACTAAATTTCACAAAGAGAGTTAGAGTTAATAGAGAAATGTTATTAATTATTACCACAATTATTTTATATTATTACCATAATTGTTTTATATGAGATGATATAAGACCATCTTAACTTACAAATAAAGGCATGCAAGAATGTTTATGGTGATTTCGAAATACCCTTTGCAATACGATAAACTTAATTAAAGTATATATTTCTTTATTTTTATTTCTTATTTAAATTTAATTATAACTTTTTTTATTTATAAGACTATTTTTGTTATCTTATAATTGGTTGGTACGACCAATTTAAAAGTAACACTCCATAATTATAAAGGTCTATAATTAGAATTCTTAATCAATATGTGAGTACAACTGGGTGTGAAAGAAATTGGAGTACATTTGATTTATTTTAAGAAAAAAATAGATTAAAGTATAAGAGATTAAATAATTTGATATTTATTTGGTACAAATTGAAGCTTCGAAAAAAGTATGTTATTGCCATTATTAAGTTGAATATTTATGTTATTGCTATTAATAAGTTGAATATAATATCTCAAAATTTCTCAATAATTTAATTTAATTTTTTTAATAGTACTCTTAATAGAACAAGTAATTTTATAAATCTAATTTACCTTGATTATGTTAATGTTTTAGTGGATTGCGTTTTTAAGAAACTAAGTTTTATATATGAGAGTGACTTGAAAGATAATCTTGATTGGAAGAGTATTAATATATTATTTGGTACATTAATATTCATTTGTATATCATTGTGAATTTAATGATTTTTCTTATATTCATTTTAGTTAATATTTATACTAGAAATATATAAAAATAATATTAATAAAAATAAAGAGATAATAATTGTTACATCAAATTTATATTATTACATTTTTTTAAAATACAGCTGAAGTAAAGCTATTATTGAAGAACAATTTTATAGATTTAATAAAAATTTAAACTATTTTATAATTTTTAAAAAATTATTTAAAAATATTATTTAATGTTAGGGTCGATAATACTGTTCTAACACTAAATCTGAATGATTAAGTTCCTTTGTCCCAAGGTGTCAATTATTCTTCGAGTGAGGACTGAGGAGGACAAGTTCCAGTGAAAAACTTCACTCTAGAATTACTTCCACAACCGTCCGATCCAATCACCACGCGCGTTAGATCCCACTATCATCTTGAAACAGGGCAAAAGCGTGAATAGAAACAGAATGCGAGGGTAATGTGGGAAACGAAAGCAAATATATTTCTTCTCCTCCTTTCCTCCTCCTCTCGCGCCTTGTCTGGATTCCTCTGCGATTGCCTTTCGATATTTTAACACCAAAAAATAAATAAAAAGAGAAAAAGTAATAATTCTGGTAATATACGTGAACCTGTCTTGATCAGGTACTTCCTTATCTATCTTTCGATGAACACTGGATTCTCAGGCAACTTTATCTTGATTTCATTTTATCAGTATCGACTTCTTTTTGTTCCTTTTTTTTTTTTTTTTCCTGACTTGGGGAAGATGTGAAGAAAGTATTCAACTTTATTGAGTGATGCCCCATTTGAATTCTGGGTCCGTATGGTATTTTGCTTCGTCGAATTGGGTTTTTTCTTAATGTTTGATTTTTTCCTTTGGTTTGTTTTTCAAGAATGTGCCATTTTCTTATCTAGATTTAGATAAGAAAATAGAGTCACTTAGCAACTTGTTGAGGAGATTATTTCCTAGATTTTTATTGTGAAAAGGGCTGCATTTTGCTCTTTAAAAGATTAATGAACCATTGAATTATGTTCTTTATTAATTTCAACCTCCAATCTTTACTTAGTGACTCAGAGAACCTTTTTCATATACCTAAATTACCTTTAGAAGGGATCTTGTATTTTGTTCTGCAAGTTCAAGGCCGTTTTGGTGATTTAGGTTTATATGATTTCTACTTAGACTTGCTTATATGCTAATTCATATGACCCTAGAGTAGTTTGTAAACGTAAGAATTGTTGATTTTCAGAATCATAATGATAAAGATTGAGAATCGGAGTTTTAAAAGTGGTCCATTGTTTTAGAGTAGCATGCCTCTTAGATCATACAATAGCAAGTGGAGATAGGAATATTTAAGGGGGGGAATTTCAAACCATGTATTTTGATTGTTCTGGTTTTCCAAATGCACAAATTACCTTAGCTTAGAATAAGATGAAATGTCAACTCTTGTCATACTTTGTGATTTGGAGGCAAACTACATAATTTAAACCCCTACATTAATAGCATAGAATGTTGTATGTAATCTTTGTTGAGGGTACAGAATATGTATCAGATTTTCTTTTTCCGGGAAAAACAAAAGGCAAGAATATGTATAAGATTTTCTTGCATGTTGCTTTGTTACAATGTTTACCTTCTTGCACAAATAAAGTCTTGAACAGTTTAAACATATTATGTATAGAGAGTGGAGCCTAAATCTTGAGTCCAATGAAATTCCTTGTTGTAGGTAATTTGTTCCTTTTCAGCTTCTTAGTTTGTTTCAGTAGTTTGCATTAGAAAGATTCTGCAGAAAATAATGCTGAACTTAGAGGGATTCTCTTTCTGATCAGATTACCCTCTTTTTGTACAATTGCTTGCTTGTGGTTTAAGTGAAATGAGTGCATTTCATATGCAGAATTACATTTGTATGTAGCTTGGGTAGTTGGTTGGACCAATGATGAAGTATTTCATGTAGTTTCTTTACTATGGAGTATGAATTTCTTCTGTCCTTATGAATGTTAGTTGTAGCATCCATTGTAATGCCTTGCCCTCTCTGCAGTAGTAAAGTTATTCACAAATATTGACTGTTTGTTTGCTATGGAAATTACTCTGCTGACGTATGGTTAAATCCTTATGTAAAGCCTTGCACGAATTCTGATTTTTCTAACTGTTCTTTCAGACACTAATGAATCATACTTGGAATAGGTGTGCCCATGCTCATGCAGCTCTTTTCCGTTTAAGTTGTCACTAATAGTTTTTGTTTCACTAGTTTGTAGGTACTTTGTATGTCAGGTCCTATTGTCAAGCTAGTGGTACAGTAACATCTGAAAGTGTGTAGAGAATTAATGATGGATCTGAATCCTATAAAGGATGCATTTGACCGTGTTGCAAAGAAGCAAAAGCTTTCAAGTTCTAAGACCCAAGAAGTCATTGACCAGACACTACAAGAAATTGAGAAGGCATTGGAAATGCTCCATTCAGAACAGTCTTGCTCTGAGTTTGATTACAAATCTGTACTTGGCGAGCTTAAGAAAAAGTTTCTAGAGATTTCTCCACTCAGTCAGCTGGAAAGCACGCAAAAGGAACTAAATATAGCCTTGAGCAAGTATCCCAAGATACTTGAAAAATCCTTTAACCCTGACATATCAAAAGCTTACAGAAATATTGAATTTGACAGCCACACTGTTAACCAGGTAATTGCATGTCACTTCTACCGGCACGGTCTCTTTGAAATTGGTGACTGCTTCATAAGTGAGGCCAAGGAACCTGAAGCTGCTGTCTCCATGAGATCCCTTTTTTCAGAAATGTATCTGATACTTGAAGCTATGAAGAATAGAGATCTAGAGCCTGCACTAAACTGGGCTGCTGTGAACTCTGAGAAGCTCAGACAAAATGGGTCAGACCTTCAACTGAAACTCCATGCACTACATTTTGTGGAATTGCTGCAAACTAGAAGCAAGAATGAAGCTCTCACGTATGCCAGAACTCACATTTCTCCTTTTGCCTCTGTCCAGTTGGGTGAACTACAGAAGCTTATGGGTTGTTTACTGTGGGCTGGAAAGCTTGATCAATCCCCGTACTCCGAACTACTGTCCCCAACTAATTGGAATAAAGCCGCTGATGAACTAACGAGGCAATTCTGCAATCTTCTGGCCCAGTCTTTTGAGAGCCCATTGAGTGTGACTATAGCGGCAGGGTTCCAGGTTTTACCACCATTGTTAAAGTTTATGACTGTAATGGCAGGGAAGAAGCAGGAATGGCAGTCAATGAAACAGCTGCCTGTGCCTGTGGAGCTTAGCCCAGAATTTCAGTTCCATTCCATCTTTGTATGCCCAGTGTCTAAGGAACAATCAACCGATGACAACCCACCAATGTTGATGTCCTGTGGTCATGTTTTGTGCAAGCAGACCATCAACAAGATGTCGAAGAATAACTCAAAATCGTTCAAGTGCCCTTACTGTCCATCTGATATTGATGCAACAAAGTGTAAGCAACTAAATTTCTGATGTGTACCCTCATTTGTGCAATGCTTTGTGTTGATATTTGTACTCTTCCCCACCCTTGAACAGTAAGAATGAATGGTGTAGAAACTGGTGGAATATCGTGTAGCAAAGGCAGCCGGTTACAAGTTGGTCTGCCTAGTACTATTTGTTAATGCATTTGTTGTAAATAGACATTTTTTTTCTGATCTTGGGAACATAAAATTCGAAGGTTATTAGACTTTCGTAGGTAAAAAAGTAGGGAGTATAAATTTTTGATTTTTAATTAAAAAAAAGAAATCGGTAGGAGTATGCCCAATGTAGAATTATCATTGGAATTTTAAGGGGGTTTCGATTGTTTATATTTTTGTTGTTTCTTATTTTTATTTTTTTAAATACAAAAACTTAACAAAGAAACATGTTTAAGTGTTTTGTTTGATTTCTCTAATTATTAAAAAAATAACTTTAATCAGAAACTACACATAATCAGAAAAATATCTTTTCTTTGTGTTTTATGAAACATGTTTATAAAATTAATTTTGTTTCTCTTCCCTTCATGGCAGATATCGACAATCTCTTCTTCTTCTCGCTAATGTATGCAATTCTCATCACATATTTGTTTTTGGAACTCACCAATGTCGTCACACTCACATAAACACGTTAGAGAACAAAGAGGAGGCTCTCTGTATCTATATGCACAATGTTTTACTCTGATTTTCTTTTTTTATTTTTAGTTTATTATGCTAAAGGGGTAATATTTTTAAAGTCAATTGATGCATCTTGTCTTATAAGAAATGTTGATACTCTAGTTAAGATTTTTGATGAAGCTGTGAATGGGGTTGGGCTAAAAAAGCTGTTGAACCAAAGGAGGTTCTACCTGATTTTGATAATGACAAAATATTCCTTCTACTAATATTTTTGTTAAGTGTGTTTAAAGATAGATATGTTGAAGAAGAAGAGGTTTAATTAAACAATTATGTATTGACGTTGTTGAAGACCAAAGGTCGATCGATTGAACTACAATACTGGAGGAAACATCGGTTGATCAAAGGAGGATCGATCAATCGAACGATGTAGAGCGGTCGATTGAATGAACGTCTTAAGCAGATCGGCTAGCCGAATGAAGACCGGTTGACCAAATATTAGCTATCGGTCGATCGAATGAACAAGTCTAGAAGATCGGTCGACCGAACTGAATGCAACAGTCATATTACTCAACGAATATAAGATTTGTCCAACAGATAGAAAATATATACAACGGTAATAAGAGATATCCAATGGTCAAAAGAAATAAATTCACCAGCAACAGATAATTCAGCAACGGATAGTTCAACGGTTGGTTTAATGTTTTTACACTATAAATAGATAGATAAAGTAAGGAGTAAATTACATCATTATCATACAGAATACGAGCTTTACAAGTTTGATTAAGTGTCTTGAGAGTTTAAGATGTATACGTGTTTAAGGGTACTTGTTTCTCAAGTTTGTGTGAGATTTGTATTTTCTCTACTAATGAGAAATTGCTTCAATATTTCGAGGTTATTCTTGAACATATAAAAAGAATTTGTCTAGATGTTATTCTTGAGTTTTGAAAAAGAATAGTTAGTTATCTTTAAGTCAAAATGGAGTTGTAAATTGTTAATATTTTCATGTTTGTATTTCTTATTATACTTTCAATAATTTTCAAGTATTCTTTATATTGTTTGTTTCATAATTGCGTTATTTAGTTTTCGCAAATTATTATTTCTTTATTTTATTTGTTTTAAGAATTTAAAAACCTAATTAATCCCCTCTTATGTGTCATTTAGGGCCAATAATTGGTATCAGAGTGTAGGTCTCACATTTAGGGTAAATTCTAATGAATTTGTGAAGAAAGACAAAATGACATATTTCATAAATACTATAGGTTCTTCATATAATCTAGATGGCCATAATCCACATAGAACACCTTATTTTGACGGTAATAATTACTTGTATTGGAAAAATAGGATGAGATGCTATCTTAGGGGAGAAAATATTGATTTATGGATAATAATAATTCAACCTTATATAACGCCTACCAAACTCGTAGGAAGTGATTTAGTTCTAAAAAAAGAAAATGAGTGGAACCTAAATGAAAGAAGTCAATATCCTTGAATAATAAAGCTATGCATATTCTATATTATACTTTAAGCATAGAAGAATATAATAGAATTATCATGTGTGAAACTGCATATGACATTTGGTACACTCTCAAGATTACTCATGAAGGTACAAATCAAGTCAAGGAGACCAAGATAGGTATGCTTACTCATGATTATGAACTTTTTCTTATGATGCATGATGAAACCATTTCTTCAATGTATGCTCGTTTCAACAATATTATTAGTGCGCTAAAAGGTCTAGGCAAGATTTACTCTAGTGTTGAGTTGTGTAGGAAAATCCTAATGTCCTTACCAAAGATATGGGAGACAAAGGTGATGGCAATACACGAAGCAAAGGACCTCAACACACTCCCTTTCGACGAACTCATCAGATCACTTTTAACATACGAGATGAGGATGAAAAACATTCAAAAGGAACAAGAGGTGCTAAGGAAGAAAAATGCGGCATTCAAAGTAAGAAAAAATGAGGAGAGCGACAATGAAGAATCATCGGTTGGGAGCAAGAACGAGGAGCTCACACTCGTTACAAGAAGGCTAAAGAAATTCATACGAAATGCCTCAACGCACTAAAAAGGTACATTTTATTCAAAGTTTAAATTATCTAATACAACATGTTTTGAGTGTGGTGACAAGGAACATTTGAGATTGTAATGTCCCCACCTACAAAAAGAAGAAGAAAAAGTTGAGAAGAAGAAAAAGTGGAGAAAAGAAAAGAAGGATTTCAAGAAGAAGAAAGTATTAAGAGCCTCATGGTCTGAATTAAGCGATTATGAAGAGGAAGAAGTTGCCAACATGTACTTATGGCAAACAACGAGGTATGCTCCTCTCTTAGTGAAGATGAATATAGTTATACATATGATGAAGTGTTAGAAAATATAGAAGAATTAACAAAAAAGAACAAAGAATTGCATGATAAGCATAAGAAAGCCTTAGAAGAATTAAATGCATGTAAATAAAAAAATAATGATATTAGAAAAGATATGATTTTAATTAATAAAGACAATGATGAACTAGCGAATGAAAATAGGTCTCTAAAGAAAGAAATTAAAACTCTTAAAAAATCACTAGAAAAATTCAACAAGGGAAGAGAAAAATTAGATAATCTATTAAGTGTTCAAAAGTTCGAAAATGATAAATATGGTTTGGGGTATAATAATGAAAAAGGAGCATTTACTAGTAAGACCGTATTTGTAAAAGTAAAGAACTTAGAAGATGAATATACTTCTAAGAAAGTTCAGAATACAAATAGTAGATCACAACTCAAGCAGCATGCTTTCAAATACACCTCAAAACCTAAGAAATTTTCCCAACATCGATTTAATGATAAAAAGACCTTCATGCATCCTAGTTAAAATTTTCAACAAAGTGTGTATAAACAGGTTAAATATAAAAATGAGCATAGGAATGTATATAGAACATACACACGATTGTTCTACACATATTGCGGTTATCATGGATATGTTTCTTATTTATATTATGATCGACTAAATAACTTTTCAAATGACTATAAAAATAACTATGTTTACAAGACAAAAACTATTTGGATTCAGAAAACTAGATAAATGTTGTTTCTGATTTCTTTTAAATTTTTATACGTTGTTTCTAACTTTCAATTGATCTCTTTAAAATTTATTGTTTATACATTTCACCATCCTCAGAGGATCGGTTGACCAAACATTAACATTGGTTGATCGAATTGGTAGGTTCAGTTTACTGATAAATAAAGCTTCCGTGTTCGGTTGACCGATGCAGCTAATTCGGTCGATCGATAGGGCAAAACAATCGTTTTTATTTAGTAATCCGTCAGATCATACGTGTTTAAATACCCATCTCATTTAACATTTAACTTGTATTTATGATTTATATTTGTGTAATCCTTTAAGGCATGAGATAGGTATACTAACACTTAAGGACCCTAGATAAGATGGGTACCTAAAACTATTTTTACTTGCCTTATAGGAAAAGAGAAGAAACAAATGGTACGTGGATAGTGGATGTTCACGGCATATGACTGGGGATCCCTTACAATTTATCACATTCAAGATTAAGGATGGAGGATCCATCACATTTGGGGATAATGCCAAAGGTAAGGTAATTGGCATTGACAAAGTAGGTAAAGATAACTGTCCATTGATCGATATTGTTTTACTTGTTAAAGGTTTAAAACACAACCTATTAAGTGTAAGTCAATTATATGATAAGAACTACAAGGTTAGCTTCTTAACAGATGAATGTGTTCTCACTAAGATAGATAACAATAGTGTCATATTTTTAGGAAAAAGAGAAGGAAATATATACATTGTTGATCTAAACTATGTTACTAACCTCGTAGACAAATGTTTAAGATCCTTGAGTGAATGAGCATGGATTTGGCATCGATGACTCAGACATGCAAGTATGGATCTCCTCTCCAAGCTTAACTCAAAGCAACTTGTTAGAGGACTTCCACCAATAAAGTACGAAAAAGATAAAATCAATGGAGCATGTCAAATGGGAAAATAAGTAAGAAGTTCGTTTCAAAGTAAGAAATCGATAACTTCTTCTAAACCTTTTAAATTATTTCATATGGATTTATTTGGTCCTACTAGAGTGGCTAGTCTAAGAGGAAAATTATATGCATTTGTTATTATGGATGATTTTAGTCGTTTTACTTGGGTTTTATTTTTAGGCTTAAAAGATAAATGTTTTAAATTCTTTGCTAGTTTTTGTAAAGAAAATACAACATAAAAAATCCTTATCTATTATATCTATTAGAAGTGATATGGTAGAGAATTTGAAATGATATGTTTGAATGTTTTTGTGATGATAATAGAATTGCACATAATTTTTTTGCATTTAGGACATCTCAACAAAACGGTGTAGTAGAAAGAAAAAATAGATCCTTACAAGAAATGGCACGAATTATGATAAATGAGTATGATTTGTTAAAATATTTTTTGGCAGAAGCCATTGCATGTACATGTCGTGTCATTAATAGGGTGAATATTAGACATAAGTTAGATAAAACTCCTTATGAACTTTTGAATGGTAAGAAGCAAAAAA
>JAOXYD010000134.1:16134906-16150278 GCA_028565735.1 Pinacopodium congolense
TGCTGAATTTTTGATACATAAATTTAGTATTTGTGAGCAAGTGCATATCTTCTACTTAGGACTCATACCATCCACTTATAGTCTCATAGATGTTGCTGTTGGAGGTACTTTGATGAACAAAACTCCAAGTGAAGCATACAAATTAATTAAGGACATGGCATCCAATAGCTTTCAATACATTTTTTAGCCTTCTTATAGGAAATCATTTAGAGCTCATTCCAAACACATATAAAAAATATTTAGATTTATCAAAAAGCATACGTTAATATATTTCATTACATTACCTCTTGATTATACAATTTCATATAAATGAAACATTTTAAAATAATTCCTAATAAGTCAATGCCATTTTCAAACTTAACTAATTACTAACACATGTATCCAAAACCTATATACAAATGTTCATGCAAATGTAAGCCTTTTTTCAACAATTGATTAAGATCAAGAAGACTTACATATTAAGATACATTCCTAAGCCTATTCAAACTTGATCTTCTTCTCTTGATCTTCATTTTAATTCTTCAATGTTTGCTCCATTTTCATTTTCTTCATAAATGCTCTTCTCATATGTCAGTGTATAATTTACATCAACCTAAATTTCTAGCACATTAAAACTAACAAATTAGTAATAATTATGTTTTGTCTTCATGAAAACACGTGACTAAAACTTCACTTAGTTTAACATATAATAAATGAGAAAAAATCTATTAGAGTATTGTATTACATATTATACTACATAGAATAATAAGGTAAATTGAAAGAAACTTTGAATATTATTTATCTATTTTATATAGAAAGGGAATGACTTTTTTCTCTTATTTAATTCAGTACTTTTTTTAAATAGTTCAATACTATTATTTCTTATTTCAAATTTTATTTTTAAATATGAATAGTTATATGTTTGATGTTCAAAATTTAAGAAATTTTCTAATTAAACTTTGTAACATTAAAGAATTATATTTCCATCTTATACTTTTACATTTCAATTTAATCTAGTATTTTCGTTAGTTTTCGCTAACAGAAATCTAACATTGTAGGAAAAACAAGATTCCTAAATAGTTTTAAAAGACACGTAGGTAATTTTCAAAATAATATCATTTCATTTACTATAATTATATACTATTTAACAATAAAGATACATCCTTTCACATATAATTCTACACAGTTAAAACGGAGTATAAATGTGATAAATAAATGACATAGTTTTAAAATTTGTTAACGTATCTTTTTAAACTATTTAGATATCCTTTTTTTTCATCATGCCAAATTGAAAGAAAGATTATATTGAATTAAAACATAAAGGTATAGAACCGAAATAGAAATTTCTGACATTTTAAGACTTAATTAGAAATTTTTAAAAAGTTTAAGGACTAAAAAATGATTGTACTATTTCTAAAATTATCAATTACTTTTTTAGTATTATATAATTATTATACATCTATGTCAATACTTAGTTTTTTAAATCTATTCATAGTTTTAAAATGATATTAAAGTGAAATTTAAAAAATTAATAGAATATGAAAAAAGAGAATGTGTTGTGTGATGTTTAAATAATATTATAGGAATATTTCAATTCACAATATGAGAATTGAAATAAAATATGTTAACTCAGGTAAATTACCAAAATTCTATTACGTCTAACCCTACAATTTATTATATTCATTGTATCTAAGTAATGGCAATAATGCTGGTTTATACATAAGGGTTAAGCTGGTTTACTATTATTAGTGTTAAACTCTATCTTTTTTAGGAATACCCTTTGTCACCATAACTGAGTTTGCCTTCAATGTTGTTAATTCAGCATTAAGTTCTCTTAGAGACTGAAGAAATTTGAGAAGAACTATCATAAATTGATTTGAACAAAGTGAAAGCAATTAAATTATGTGGTCATTTTAAAATTTTAATAGATCATTTTTGGGTGAAAGACATCAATTTTTTTTATAAGATATCACTTATTCTTAATAAATTTTTAATGAATTGAAATTATTTTTTAAATTGGTCAGAAATTTATAAAATATTTTATTGATATTTTTACTACCACATATTTTTCAATATCTAAAATTGTAAAACATCTTTTAAAATAAGTAAAATAATATAAAAACGAAAGTTAATAATTCTTATCCATTATTTTTAGTATTTGTTTTCCTTCATCAACCAAGCATTCGGCCCAAAAGGGTCGACCTAGGTTGGCCATACCGTGGACATTCGCACGGACTGAAAGGCATCTCTTTATTGGGATTTGGGGAAATGTACAATAAGTGCATGTTGATCCCTGCCCTTCTTCTAAATGCACATACCAAAAAGAAAGGAGACAAATAAAATAAATGTTAACTCATGACTGACACTAAAAAGCTGTTTAAAGTTGTGCGCAATTTAAGGGGAAAAAAGAAAATCAGTACTCCAAAAGTGAAGATCAGAGCTTGGCTGAAGGCCCCTTTTTAAGCTCAAGTTAATGTCACCACTTTTATCACCTACTTCACGCAGATTTAGGCTCTTAAATAAGGGGTAAATGACCTTTCCTTATCTTCCACAAAACTTGTAATCAAAGCCATGCTAACGTGGGAATTCACACACACTAGGACTCATCTTTTAAATGGAAAACTTATTATTTTGAGACTTTATTGATCCATTGCTTTCGTTAGAAAAGTGATCCTAGCTCTAGGCATGTGATTAGTTGATTAGAGCTATTGTTAACAAATGGCTTTAAGTCTTTTTGTTTAGGTATCGGTTCTAATGGTCTAGTTAGACTAGGATTGCCTTCTCGTTTTAGTATATGAAGACGCAAAAACTTACGACAATTTCATATATTCAAATCAATGACTTCAATTTAGAAAGGTGACAGTGCTCAACTTAAATAATGATTAGAATGAAAACGAACTTAATCCATAGTGTTAAAGATACTTAAAAAAAGTCTAAGAAACACAAAATTCAATACAATCCAGACATAAAAAAAAAAGAAAATTAAATGATCATTTATCTATAGTCACCCATATATAAAATAAGAAGTATTCTTATCAAAATATTTAAATATTCTTTTATCTTATACGAAAGATGATCATGTATAGTTCGTGAGTGATGATTATATAGTTAAAATCTTTAAAAAATAGGTAAAAAGTGTTATATTAATCATAATATTTTTATTTATATTTAGATTATATTCTAACGTTTTAAAAATATGAAAAATACTTTTAAAGAGCAAAGAATGTTGGATTCTTTAAGGTTTTAAATAAGAAACACTTATCATAAGTAAATAAGTTTCTGATTATTGTTATGGAAAAACTGAAGGGCTTGATTAATTCTTTTTAGTTTTCGTTTTTTATTTTTTAAATATAAAAATCGATAAAGAAAATACGCTAATACAACGAAGAAATCGAAAAAGAAAACACAATAATTAATATAAAAATATAAAAATTATAACAAAAAAATTAAAACTCACACCCTAACTAAACATGTCCTAAATAAATTCTCTTTACAAATTAATAAATAATTTAAAATATATAAAAATATTTCTCTCTTATTGCTTCCATATGGACACAAACTTATACACAAGTCCAAGAAGCTTTTAATAGCAATGGTGAATGAATCAATGGTTACAAACAACATAAAAGGACCACTTCATAAAGATGTGACAATGCCTCGAATTGCGTGATCAAATTCACCACCAGCAAAGTGTTGATGATATACTTTCTAGTCCACAGAAAAAAGGGGGGAAGCGAAGAAATGCATGTTCAGTATACGAGAATATGGCACATCGTGTTCACCAAATGTAAATGTTGACAAAAAATTTGCCAAGTTCGCATTTAATGATGAGCTAAAAAGATTGAGTCCATTGTACTAATAATTTCAAATCTCATCCTGACAGCTAGATGATGGGCAATCAGTAGTGATCAGTCCTTTTCCATAAACTATATGGATGACGTTTCGTTTTTTTTTTTTTTTTTTTGGAGGACTTGGCATTGAACATGATAATGTCCACCAACAACGGAAATTCAAGAGATCCTTTGATTGCGAATGGAAATGGGATTTAATTTATTAATTTGTTGAATAATTAGTTTAGAATTTATATAATTTACAAATAATAAGTACAGATTTTACTAGTTAAAAAGCATATGAAAAATTCCAATCACATATATGGCCAACATCTAATGCTCTCTCTCTCTCTTTCTCATTATTTGTTTGGGAGATTTTGGGTTCCAACTTTGCTTTTTGGATAGTGGATGAATCCCTATCAGTATGAGTGGGATTCATTGACACTCACTCTTTTAGATTATTCTTGTCTATCTTGGACCAATATTGGATTTGGCACTACCAAAGCTTCAAAATCTTTCACTAGTGCGCCACATATGAGAGGATCAAAAAGACGGATGTTTCAATCATTTCTCAGGTGTACATTTGCACCCTCTCTCAACCACCCTTGAAATCACTTATTAAGAAAAATATGAGAAACATGTCTCAACTTTGATGGGTAGAAAACCAAAAAATATATATATATATATAGTTTGGTGAATTATGTATACAATTAGGTTCAAGTAAGATATTAATGTTAGAAAAATGAATTTAGTATACACTAAGATGAATTTAATGAAGACTAGATTTAATTATCTTAACTAAGGTAGAATATTTTCGAAATGTTAACGTGTAAGATGAATTCTACTTATCACGATAATATTTTTCATATTATCCAAGCACGTAATAAAGATTATGCATCTCATTTTTACTGCTCATTAAGCTATTTTAAATGAAGAAAAAAAAGGAACTGCTAGTTCAGAATCTTGGCTGTTATTTGAAAATATCATAAAATGTTTGGTTCACCTTTTTATTTCTGTTTTTTGTTTTTATTTTTATGTATTTTACTCATTCTTGTATTTTTTAATTTTATATTATTTTTCTCATTTTTGTATTTTATTAGTATATTATTTTTGTATTTTTTATTTTAAAAAATAGAAACCAGAACCATAATCATAAGTCGTATTAAACATCCCTAAGCACATCACTCTACTAACACCAATCATAACTCGATACTAAACATTTAAAAAATCCTATTTAAGAATTTCCAAGACAGTTCAAAATTTTAAATACCTAATCTAGGCTCTCTCCTAATCACCAATTAAAAGTATTTAAAAATATAGTTGATAAAGTATTGATTTGATTCTAAATTATTAAATTACCAAAAAATTAAAATATGTAATTTATAAATTAAATTAATAGAAAATAATAATTCAATCCATCCATTCTTCTTTATTGTTTCTCATTACCAAATACAACATGTATGGGAAACTGACAAAGTGAAAGAGCTTGACTGGCCTAACCAGATAAGAAATGGTGTAGGGTTCCTTTCCCTTTTCTATGTGGAAAGGGCCAAGCCGTCCTGCACTGGTTGTCGTTATTATGCACTTGGGTCCACTCGATCATTTCAATCCATTTCTTCTTCTTTTTTCAAATTAATTTTATTATATTATATTATCTCGGTATTTCAAATTACAAATAAATTATTTAAAAAAAGAAAATCAAAAAATCAAAATCTAGCGTTCTCAAAGCCATGCAAATCGCTGACCCTGTTCATATGCTTTCTCATTATAGCCAATTTAGCCAATCTCTCGGCGGCTCGCCACTCCGACGTCGGCGTTAGCTGCTCCCCCAGTTGACCTCTCCTCAGTCGCCGTCGCTGCACCTCCGCCAGCTCCGCCTCCAAGCAGCGCAGGTGCTCACTAGCTGATGAAACGTCGCCACTCTGCAGCAACATAGCTCGAGCCGACCACAGCAAATGATAAGCTCCCGATAAATCGCCTTGGTCCATCAAGCGACGACTCTCTGCTATAGACCGAGTGCTGACGTGGAGGTCCCTCAACCGTTGGATGATAGGCAACGACGATCGTACGGCTTGTGCTCGAGGCACTAACAAGCTTACTTCTCTAGACAAGATTTGTCCCTGCGACGATGGGTCTCTAAACGACGGCCGTATTGACAACACTCTTTCGGACCCACTAGACGAAGCTGTCACTTTCAATTCCACTAGTAATTCTCTTACTTCCTCCGCGTGAAGGTCTCCGACTCGGACCGAACCGCGGTCGAACACGCTGGATCGACTGGTTAGAGAATAAACCGCTGGGATATCACCTGCTCCTCCTGAACCGGAGGCAAACCCGAGTTGCAGCTTCAGATCTTGAACCACGACGGTTAACAGTCCACGTATACACCTGACTAAGGCATCTTCAGATGGCGCGTGAGAGTCGCCGAAAACGATCGAGTGCGTGGGGATTTCCATGGGAGAGAAGCGCGTCGATGACACGAGCATAGATGAACGGCTATGATTAGTTGATCGATCATCGTGACCGTTGGAGAAAATCATGATTGTGGAAATTGGATTCTTCTCTCGGCGATCTTCAATCACTTTGGCTGCCTTTTTGAGCGCGTCGTTCACACTCATTCCCTGGCCGGTACTCCCAAGGGCCTCCACAATTCGACGTGCCGCTCGCTTCCCGTTCGCCGTCATCCTCCGCAAAGGGAACAGCCGCTTGGAGCCCGACGAGAACGCGACTATGGACAAGCGGTCGTTGGAGCTCAACGTGGATATCACCAATCTCATTGCGCGTTTCATCATCTGAGACTTGAGACCGCACATTCTCTCGCTGACGTCAAGCACCGTAACTAAATCGACTGGCATACGACGCAATGTGGACGAAGCTGGCGGCGCTTTCACTTTCAGAACCACCGCGTGCGTCTGGTGACTCCTCCCAACGGACACGATAGCAGATTCCGGCAACAGAGAGACTTCAACATTCTTAGCGACAACCTTTCTTGGAGTTGGATTTACAAAGAAGCCTCGGAAGCGAAACGATTGACTTTGTTGCTCATCGTCTACGACCTCGCTTTCGTTTTCTTCTAGCTCGGGAATGGGGTTAAAGAATGAACCGTGAGAAGGCGACATTAAAGGCTCGTCGTCGTTATAGACTCGCAAATTCTTGGCTATAACATCCTTGAGCTTGTTCTCTTGGTTTCTTACCTCCTCTGGCTGGTCACAGTGGCCGGAGAATATCGGCAGCTGCTTCCAAGTGGCGCTGCAAACTGGACAGATGACGAGGTGTTGCTGAGCGGCGACGCAGTGGAAATGGAAAACATGGTTGCATTCAGCGGTGAAAATAGCGGTTGCTTGACCACGTTTGACGTGCTGCGAGCAGACTCCGCATCGAGTAGTAGTTAATTTAGAGAGGGTTTTGAAGAAGGAGAAGGTGGAAGGCGATTTGGGTGATGAAGGGTTTGAGAAATGGAACAGTCTTGGACTATTACTGGGTTTGCAATGGAGCTTAGGTGGGCTGTTGGGTAGGGAAGATGAATCTGGGGTGGTGATCTGACACCGGAGACGAGGCGTCGACGGGTTGGAGAAAAAACTCCTGATTATTCTCGGACTGTGAGTACTAAAATCGTTGGATTGGGTCTTCGTTTTGGTCTTCTTGGATTGGTTTTCACCAAAGACGGGTGTTTCTCGCTGCTCTTCGGGAATGGAAGTACAGAACGCTCTTCTCCAACCACCAACCATTGTCGACGAACTCAAATTCTTCTGCTTGAGTACAGGGAAGGATTTGATATGGGTTGAACATACATGGGTGGGAGAGAAGCGACAAAAGAGAAGAGGATTGTGCTTGGTTTTTAGTACATATGTTGCTGTTATGTTCCTGTTTCTATCTATCCCCCCCAAAGATCTCTGAATCAAAAAGGTCACGCCTTTCTCTCTACCTGGAGGCTATGGGGACGTGTATTTGTATAAAAAGTAGTGAGCAAGTAAAGCTAATAATGAGGATTGAGGAGGAGGATAGGTTCTTGAGTATTTAAAGCAAAGTTAGTATTGGGATTTGCAAATTTTAACTGGCATCTGCGGTAATAAGTCAACGGCCTTGGCCTCACCAAGAAGAAGAAGTAGAAGAGGAAGCAGCAGAAAACACACACCTCTTCAAACAAAAATACTATAAATTGCTCAACTCTAATCTCAATTCTCATGCCCTATTTTAAAAAAGGGTATTTATGAAGTATCTTCTTTTTCTCATTACTGTTATCCATTTTCTGAATATATGTACTAATTTATAAATAATATATTCCCAATTTAATTACTAAATAAATAACTCTAAATGACAAAATAAACTCGTAAAATTAATGAAACCTAACACCTTTGATATTATTGTATGTATATTTACATTTAAAATTTTTAATATATATTAAATAAATTGTTGAATATAAGCAATACTTCATATATCATATATTTCGATGGTCATTCACTGTCGGAGGTAAGAGGAATTGACAGATTGATGGCTCTTTTTTGATTCGATGAATGGTACCATGAGGTCGTTTTCAGTTGGTAGAGCAATGTCTGGTTAATTCTATGAATGATTTAAGATTAATAGATTAATTTAATTAAATTAATATTTACAAACTTAGTATTATCCCAATTTATGACCTACTGTTTAGTTAGTAAAATGTAAAACAACTCACTAATTTTATCTCTAATGTAAAATTAAAAGATTAATAGGTACACTAAAGACAAGCCTTTTTACATGTTGATATAGGTAGATAACGATACTATTGTGTAGAAATTGGTATTGTGTACTATTGCAGCTCGTGACAGTAAAGCTCTGATATCTCTTGATCTTGTCTGTTGCTGGTGGGGTACGTTCTCTTTCCGTTTGACTATGAAATTATGACTCATGAAATTAATGAGTTTGGCTTCACTCCAGGAGGGCATAACAGTCATTCAATATTTCTTTTCGTTAAATCAATTTATTGAAACAAAATATTATTTATTTGTTTATTAATCATTTTGGTCACACCAATCCCTAGGCAACCAGAAAGTGAGTGAGTAATTCAATATCGCCATGTATTGTCAGCTTCTGTAGGAATTCAGCATTTCTCATTTATTAATGCCTCCTTTTTAAACATTCTTATTCCTAATCCTAATTACCTGTTTAATAGAAAACGTGGTTATTTAGAAAATAGTAATTTTTTTTGGTAATTAGAAAATAATAATTTTATTGAAATTTTATTTATATTGATGACTTATTCGACATGATTAGATAAATCTGTGAAGGTCATTAAGAATGTCTCTGGATAAAGAACAACCTAATTTATGAAAATTATAACTTACTAATCAATCAATATATAAATTAATTTTTTTATAAATATAATAAATTTGATTCAATAAACAAACCCATGTGCAAATTTTCTCAAAAACCATAATATATATGAAGTAATTGCGTCACATATTTGTATAATAATTTCTTAATTTCAAACAAACATTTTATTATTATAGATTTAAAAATCCTTATCTATTATATAAGAGTTCTTTACTTTTGATTTTAGGATTTAATACAAGTAAATCGAACAAAATTAATGAAATATAAAAGTAATTATTTTGTACCACAATCTTATAAAATCATGACCTTATTTGTTAGTGATATATGTTTTCAACAATTTCAAATCATTCAAGATCTTTTTTATTTCATTAATGAAAGAGGGGAATTTAAAAAAATGAAAAACAGTGATGCTACTAATTTTAAGATATTACATCATTTGAAGAATAATAATTACAAATTCTTTCCATATAAAAAGGACGTTTAATTTTAAAAGTAATCATAAATCATTACAGTACAATTCTTATAAATAATCAAGAAAAATGGGCGGATTTAGTTGTCAAATAATTAACAATTATGATGATTATTTTTAATTTTTCAGAAAAAAAAACAATTATGATGGTTAATGAAGCCCCATTAATTAGGTTCAAACTCAGAGAGTAATTATTAACAACACTCTTTTACCGCTTTTACCCTTTTCATCCTCCCGTTTAAACCATGCCACTGTTTGTGTTCACATCGGATGCGAAAAGGCTTTAATTTTAGAATTATTAGTGTTATTGTTAATTAATGTGGCAGGTGATACGTATGTGTTACAACTTACAAATGCAATGAATGAATGAGACTAAACATGAATTAAAAATGTACCAAAAGAGGAATAAACTAAAAGAAAAAGAAAGGTCTTTCAACTTTTCAAAGGGCATATAATTATTTGTATTTAATTAAAAGGCACGTAAACTAATATAAAAATTGCTATGATAAAAAGAATAGGTGTTTAAGATTGTTTATAGATTGGAGTTTTAATCTACACAATAAAATATAAATTATATTGTCTAAATTAAATTATTTAAATTCGATATACCAAACTCAATTTAAACACTTTAAGAGACTTCAGAAGCAAAATCTCAAATGTAGAAGTATTTAGGAATTCCTTAAAGAAAAAAAAGGATTTTTTAAAATTATTTTCATATATTTAATTTGATTAACTTACTAGTACTTTACATTCATCTAAATTTAATGTCAAGTAACATAATTACTATTGGAGATTAACGTTCTAATAAAATACATCTTTTGATATTAATTGTACTCCCCCATTTGCAAATTGACTTCAATTACACTGTTATCAATAAAACCAAAATAAGATCTTTCCTTTTGGATGATAAACAAAAGATCCATCTACATCGATTATACTAATAATTTAGGTGATAAAGGTACGAGTGTTATTGATGTGCTCTTTATATACATGATTTAGTTACACTAAGATAAGAATTAAAACTATAAAATATCATACATCATAAACTATAATACATGATAAGCTAAGATTTGAAATAGAGACTGATAATATCATATATGGTAAACTTAGAAGTTAAGATTAGAGATTGAGATCTGGAATGATATCAGCAGATATTGTCACATGTTTAACCTTAGGTTACATTATTATTATTTTAATTTCATAATAACTCTAGACAATTCACTCAAATTTAATGTATAAAATATAAAAAATAATTTAAATATAATTAATCAAAATTACTAAAATAATGGCTTGCTTTTTTTTTTTTTGGGTATTTGTACAATATAGACTTGTCCAGTCAAGAGTAGAGAACCAAAGTCTTTACGATTAAAATTCCCAACAATTACTCTTTAGGTATATTTTAATTAAATTATTTGACGAAGCACAATTTAAAATTAAATAATAAATTTAATCTAAATGATATTTGTAAATTTTAAAATATCTTTACTCTTAATTAATCATTTTGTTTAAAATGAAAATGAGTTACAACTCTCCCATCACAATTAAAATCTTGATTCGAATTTTAAATATTTTTAATTAAAAATTCTATATTATCTCTTAGAGCCCCCCTTTGGGCCAATTTTCGCAGCTATATCCTGATGGATTGGAAAGATGCAGGCACCCTTTGGTGTCACAATCACAGCAATTAATGCTTAAGGTGAGTGTCCCTTTCCACATCTGTTCTCCTCAAGTCTGGAACCTAAAAGATTTTTATCCAAAACCCATCACGCCTATCCCTCTGAAATCAGTCCAAATGGCACAATCGGCTTCTTCTGGTAGGCATGCCAATTCAACAGTTTTTGCCATTAAATATAAGATGAGTTGTTACTTCAATTCTACATGTCTTAAAATGGACCCTCCTTGAATCTTTGATGAATTAAGAAATGCTTTTATCTTCTTCCCACAGGAATAAAAAACCTTGAATTATTTAAATTCCAAGTGAAAAATCGTTGATAACTCAGGAGTTATTTGGTAAGGTTTATGTTTTTAATTTTAATTTTTAATACAAAAATTGAAAAAAATAACACATTAATATAACACAGAAATCGAGAATAAATTAATATGGTCATTATACACAGAAAATTTGAATCCTCAAATATAATACTAAATATTAAGAAAGTCACTAAAATCATTATGCAAACCTATTATAGATTGATCATTGAGTTTAAAAAATTAGTTCACTCATTCAACAATGAAAGATCCTCCCAAAATGCTATGTAACCAATCATTCACATTGAATCAAAATTCTATTTAGTTTGCTTCATGCCTTCTTCAAACATCAACTCAATTCATAAGAAAAATATCACAAATAAAGATAAGCATTCAAGCACTCTAATGGCTGAGCAATTAAGGCTTGGTTGGGAGGTCAGCTGGTGTTTGTATACGTGAAAGTGAATTCCTTATCATGAACACCCTCAGTTACTCAATTAAGCAACCTCACACCAACTGTTTATTAACACCACTCATGAATTTTGACCTTTTTGAAGTATAAAGCCATTGAAGTCAATTATTAATCATTTATTTAATTTTTTTTTCTTTTTTTCATCATAATGATCATCAAGTATCCATTTTCCTAAGTCATAATGTAAACCCAATTTCCTCAATCCCTAATCCTTAATATTCATAACCTGTTGCATTGACTTCTAAATTCACTCACATAATCAAATTCATCAGCATATATTAAATTCTTTTCAAAATTCACATGCAAATCCGTTTGGAACTTATTTCAACTTAATATTATGAAAAATGAGTCAATTCCACCATATATTCACAATCACATTCTAGAAAAACCGTGATTAAATAATAATCAATCCATAATCATCATACCAATCACATGCAATACATTACAATATATTGGTTAGCATTTAATCAACCTTAGGATGATTTCCACTAGAATATCGAAGTTAGTTGTAAAAATACTTACACAAATCTAAGTGTGTACCATTAAGCATGAATATCATCTCATTTCATACACGCCCACACTTAAATTGAACATCGTCTATGATGTTGACATACCATAAATAACAAAAATAGGGAAAGAGAAAGGAACAACAAAACACTCCTGAATATGTAACGTTATCACGTTGCAACCATCTATGCTAACTGAAAATAAGAGATCTAGCCACGAAAGAAGAGTAAAAGTAGAGAGATGACTAAAAATACAAAAAATTGAAATAATAGAATTTGAAATCTGTGATCCTACCAGAAATCAAGTACTTAAATTTAGATGGTTGGGTTGCCTACCAACAAGCTCTTCTTTAAGGTCTTTAGCTAGACCTTAAAGTTAAAGAATAATGATTCTCTTCCTAAGCCTATACCTTCGGCTGAATTTCTCATATCTAGGATGAATTACCAAAAATGAAAGAGCTTTTACACTTACTACCAATTATCTCTCCATACCTCTAATTGCTTGTACAAGGTACTTTAATAAAGGATTTTGGCATCCAATAATTTGCATGTAGTTAGAAATTGTTATACCAATAAAATCCATAGATAGAGACACCTATTTTTTCTTCAATGAAACATGCAACCTCAACAGCTGCTTTTGGTTCCTTCTTAAATGGCTCACTAATTAGATCCTCACAACTTGTAAACAAATTTCCCACAACTAGCTCACTTGGCTCCATTTCTGGACTAATGGGTACAATTTCTTGCTTAGGTGTAGTTTATCCAACTAACTATCCTATTTATGTTACCAACTCGTGGGAGGATTCCGTAATGCTTTCTATGTGAAGATCTATACTGTCAAGCCTGGCCTCATTTGCAGATATAATATTACTGAGCAACTTCTCGAATCTTTGCTCCTCTTCAACCAAAATTGATTGCTCTACTTTTGAGGTAGCTCCCTCAGTCTTGATTATTCTTCCTATTATTGATAGTAACTCTGCGAAGGCAGCTCAAACCACTTGATCGCTCTAAGAATAACCTAGATGATGCATCTCATTGAATATGTAGGTGTTGCTCCCATGGTTCTCATAAGTCATCTACTTAGCTTGTCCCTCATTAACCAAAGACACAAAGTTGTCGTGTGAATAGTAGTCTAGATAGTCTTACATATCCATGTTGGCGCCTACCTGTCACCACAAAAAGACAACTACGTGCATAACTCGAAATAAAATTTAAACAATATAAAACAAAATAAAACAATAAAGAAAACAATTAAAAGAAAATCTAGAATAATCAACACCAATATCCCCAATATTAACAAACTAAATTCCCCGACAATGGCATAAAAAACTTTTTGTTGTCTAAAAAATCCATATAAATAGAAATCTAACCTAGACCAAATCAGAGGTACGTGCTCCTTGTTAACAAGTAGTATAAAACGGAGTAAACCCCAAGTATTGTCTCTTTAGGAATCTAAGTTTAACAGTAGTTCAATTAGTATACAATTATCTAGACAACCCTAACTTAATTAATTAAAAGAGATAAAAAAGAATAAAGGAAAATAAAAAAATAAACAAAACTCAATCTAAACACAGGTTAATGAATTAAAAGTATAACAAATGATAAAGTAGCTAGGGCTTGGATGTCACTGGGTTAAGCATCTAAGAGACAATTTGTTGGATAGATTTAAGGCATACATCACTAAAGCAAGACATAAACAATGATCATGGAAACATCTTTTCTCTTTTAAACTCAATTAATCTATTTGGTCTAATAAACAAATTAGAATAAAAGGCATGAATCATAAGACTCCTAATATTAAGTTCATTAGTCCTAAAAACTTTCACAAAAGACTTTAGGGCTTGATCTACACCTAATTTCAATTATGTCATGTTGGTATGGATATGGCACTAAGAGGGGGTGAATTGGAGTATAAAAATTCTTTCACACAAATGCAGAAGCTTAAACAGATTTACCTAAACCAAGCAATCAGATAATATAAATGCAAAATAAAGGTAAAGAGAGAGGAGAGTATACACCATGATTTATCCTGGTTTGGAGCTATCTACTTGTTCCTAATTCAGTCCCCAACACCATTGTTAAGCTTTCGTTCTTATAGCAACTTGAAAATGACAATGTCACAAATACAATCTTTTTCATAGGCTAAAGGAAAACCTTTCACTAGTTTCTTTTCCTAGGCTTAAAAATAACCTCATGAACACTTGATACAATTGAAAAACATTTCACTTGATAATCACAAGAGGCTATAAATGAATGTAGAAAAATATTTAATCACCTTACTAAAAAACGCACACACGAAAAAATGCTTAAAAAACTTTCATGCAATCAACCATTGAAAACAAGAGCTTTGTAGGACCTAAACTAGTATATCCACACTTAACTTTCTTTATTTCTCAACGTACCCATAAACATAACAAATACTCCTATTTGTACTAATAGATTCTAATAAATTCATTGGACAACGGTAATGTTACCATTTGTCTAACAGGAAAAAATATATAAATGAAATTTACCATTGTACAACGTTACAATCCTCTGTGTAATCTGGAACCTTCATAATATTTAGTTGACTTATCTTATGGTTCGGTCAACCAGTAGGTCTTTCTCACTGTGTTCGACTAATCGATCCATTTATTCGGTCATCCCATAAACTCTTGTCAATTAATTGGTTTAGAATTATACTCAGTCAAATAATTGTTGAAACATTTCTATATAGTAAACTAAGATTTCAAGATACAAACACGTCTAAACAAATTTTAACTTTTCTTTAATATCTTATATATATTTTTCTAACTAATTTAAACATGTATCAAGAGGTTTACTTTCATGTAATCA
>JAOXYD010000134.1:16168989-16190383 GCA_028565735.1 Pinacopodium congolense
TAACAATCAGCATCGCGGGATCATCTGTGGCACGCTCCACGTGTTTTCTCGCTGGGCACCCTCTCATGGTGCTACACCAACCCCCACCACCACATCCAGCACCACAACCTCCACATCCTCCACTCTTCACCATACTTCCACACCCCCCACCACCACATCCAGCACCAAAACCTCCACGTCCTCCACTCTTCACCATACTTCCACATCCCCCACTACCACATCCAGCACCACAACCTCCACATCCTCCACTCTTCACCATACTTTCACCAATCTTCCCCATATCACCACTGACACTACGACTTTCTTCACCATTCACCACATTTTCTTGAGCCAAATCCACATTCAAATGTACTTTCCTTCCTTCATTAGTTGCCAGGCTGGTTTGAGTAGGTTCCTCATGGAACTCATTGACCTGTTCTGCCAAGTCATTTCCCTCCTCCAGATTTTCTTTGTTAGTTATCATGCTGCCCCAGCCTTCCTTCTTCACAATGTCAGAAAGTATGAAAGCTGATAGGATCGCAGGCAACACAAACAACTGTTCCTTCACCTGTTAATTTGGTTCAAGATTAAGTGTAGACAGTGATGGAAATAAGTTGGGATCACAGGGGAGAGGGTTACATGCTATTGATACCAAAGTTCTTTCTTTTGTTTTTGGATACTAAAGGAATATTTCTTATATTTATCATAATAAATATACAATACATCTGTTCTCGCCCTTAAACTAATCAATTTCTTTGAATTTAACATTTTCAGTTCTTTCTGACAGTAAACGTGAATGTATATTACTTTATAAATAGTTTGGCTGCTCCGAGTAAATATGTATGGCGTTGCCAGTAGTTATCTAACAGTAAAGTTTGTTCAGTTTCATAAGAAAGCAGAACTGTACCTTGACAAATCCAGACTTTATGTCAAGCAAAGCCACTGCTCTGCCATATGGATCTTCTGCAGAAAATTCAACTGCAGTTACATATTCTTGTTCTCTTTGGTGCTTTTCACAGTGCTTGGTGTCAAAATCCAATCTTTTACCACCAAAGAGTTTAACCTGTACCAAGAAGTAAAGAATGTGTTGTTCTTTAGCAGATAGTAATATTTGTTATGCTTCAGCTACCTAGTCAGGTCGTTGAAACAACAAAATGCTTTTGCAGAGCTCTAAATAATAGGTTTAACAGATGGCTACCATCCTAAGCCCCACAAGCTCAAAAAGATGGCCATCTTCACTGGAATTCTTTGCACGTTGAAGGGACCATTGGGAATTCAACATTGACCATTTAGGTCCCACATAATCTGCTAGCACAAGTGTTTGACCAGACTTTGTAACACCCATGATTTGCTTCTCAACTGTGCTTTGTTCTCTTATACCAGTCTTAGTCGAGTCCCTTGAACATCAAAACCATCAAGGAAAAGAATATTAACATTGAGATACAAAACATGCCTAACCAACTTCTATTACTGCTATTACTACAGTGCTAAAAGCTAAATATTCCATTATCTGTCAACTATATGGAACTTTGCTCGCCAAAATAGTGAAATTTCAGTATTTTTTAGAAGAAATACCTCAATTTTGTATGTTGACACTATCATACACAAAAAGTTTAATGCATATGCAATGGTAAAAGGTAGTCTAGACCTTGCACAGTCACCTGAGACCTAGTAAAAAAAATACCTCATTTGAAGACTAATCAGCTCATTGTCAGTTTCATCAAGAATGCGTGCCCAACCCTTAGCATGTGGAACTCTTCCAGTAAGTGGGAAAAAACAAGAACTTTTTGAAAGTGTGTGCGGATGGACTATGTGAAGTACATGCGGTGCTTGGATGGGAACAGTAAATGAGACAGCAATTCGTAGGCAGGTTGGTCGTGAGCTCAAATTGCCAGATCCTGGCAGCAACTCTACCCATTTTTCCACGGCAAGCCTGGATGCTGGATTCAGAATGTTGTCAAAAGAAATTGAAGTAGTACCTATTGTTTTACATGCCTTGATTACTGGAAAGATGGAAGGTGAGTGTGACAAAAGCTCAAAAAATAGCTCTCCCTTCGGTTCACATTGGAAAGAAGCAACCTGTTTTTCTCCAGATTCAGACAGTATAGTAAGTTTCCGCTTAACATTAAAGAAAGCATCAGGCTGCTTTTTACTGAATGTCACAACAAGGCTTCCCTTATGCCCCTCTGGTAAATTTTTAACTCCCACAATCTCCAAAAGAACCTGAGAAGTATTAATAAAGAAAAAGAAATCATTACACAAGTAGAAGATAGTTCATCAATGGTGACTTTAAGCAGTACAATTCATAAAGAGGCGTACATAGAAAAACTAGTTTGGTCAAAATCTATATGCGCTCTGCTGTCTTTACTAATTCATTTCTATCAATTAGTCAATGCGTTCCGGTGTCTTTACTTATTCATTTTATCAATGAGCCAAGGGCTCAACAACATTGAAAAAGATATCAAAAACTTAATAAATGTTAACTACCTCCACAAGCTTAATCTCTGGAACTTGAACTATCTCTTGCTCATCATTCAATGCTAGAATCTCTCCACTCAACAGATTTGATGAATTTGGAGTTGTAGTGACAGGAGATGGAGCAGGTCCTCTATACATACCACCTGCTTTCCAATACCTGACTCCAAATGTATCTTCAAACTGCTTGGTCGTCCCAGAAAATCCAAGATCGAGTTTCTTTCCTTTAGAGCGATCAGAATCTGTATCATCATGCTCCAGTATTTTACCAAGTGCCTCAGTCACATCTTTACAGTAAGCAACAGGATGCAACTGGTGGGTGTGCCAAATGAGATCAATATCATAAGTTGGAACACAAAAGCGTTTGATGGATCTTTCCCTGTTCCTCTTGATTAGATGAAGAAATCCCTTGTATCTGGCCACAGCCTCTTGAAGAAAAACATCATTTTTCATGTGCGGTCTTGATACCTTCAATACAAAGAACATAACAAGAATATATAAGAAATGCAATCCAGATTACTCTAGTTAATAACATAGATGAGATTAAAAAAACCAATGAACCAAATAAGAACATAGCTTGCAGTTTATAAATTTGATACACCACTATGAACTGAGCAATCAAGGCAGAATATATTACAAACTGTCTTCCAAAACTATCATTACCAATTAACATATAATCAGTAAGTTACGGAAAAATATAGCCAAAGGATAAAAACACCATCTTTTATTACCTGGTAGAAGAAAGGACTCTGCCTTTTGACTGCCAAAATCAAATCATATTTGGTGCATTTCTCAATTGCCTGACAATTTTCCTTGGTATCTGTAGATAAAGCTTTCAACTGAAAGTCAAAAGGCTCACTTGGAAACAATCTGTTCCAAATTGCTCGAGTTCTCCTCGGACAAGTTCCTTTAACAGAAGATACAACATTAGAGTTGTCTAATGTCCTGCCATAAAGTTCCTCACAGTCAGATTTGTATCTAACCTGAACCAGAAAATCATGAAACATTCCTCATCAGGATAATTAGAAATGAAAACCAACTTAACTGGCCTGAAATATATACAATCTAACAGCATAAAATCATGTTTAAGAACGTACTGGATTCAGCCTGTGGCAGTGCCAAACCCATTCACAATCAAGAGGAACGACCAGGGGCTCCTCGGCAGCTAGGGAGTCAGAGTGTTTGGCAAGCAAAGGAAGCCAACAAGCATTGTATCTGAAATTTGCAATTCTATAAATCAGAAATCTAATGTAGATCAAATGAAAATTCTTTTCCAATTCAGAAACAAATCACAAAGCTGGAAGCTGAGAAATTTTTCTTGCAATCCCCATATAAACACTTTCAAACATCAATTCAAGCTATGGGAGAGCTAGAAAAGTAAAATACTTAAAAATGAATCTTTTTGAGGCCAACAAATTGAAGCCCACGACAAATCAAGTTTAGGAAAATACCGATTACAGATTCTTTACCTATAGATGGCCCTTTCAAGGGCAGGACCTTCATATAGCCAACGATTCTTATCAACAGCTGAAAGGAACTGAAGCTGTTCCTTTGCAGCAGCCAAAAGGTCCACGCTTATAGCAATCTTCTGCGCTTCAAGCCACTCCTTCTCTTGTACTATCTCTCTTTCCACCTCCATATCTGTATTCAAAGAAATTCAATAACATAGCAAGTCACGTATGAAGAACTAGTAAAGAATTAAACTTAAAAAACAAATTCGAGCTCCGATCAGCGGAGGAAATCATTAACAACCCGAGGCTTTTGTACAGTCATCCATCATCATACACACATCAACTACTAAGCTAGGCCAACTGGGTGTTTATGAATTTAGAAGATAATGTTAAGTTACCGATGAAGTAGTAATCTTGACTTGTTCTTTTCCCGTAACCGGAAAATGCTAAGTGGTTCGCCGGCGATGCTTTGGTTTCAGGTGACTACGTGAATAAAAGGACGGGCAATTTATAGTTGGGAAGTTTCGTGTGTTGACTAGTAAACTACCGTTGTAAGTATCTTAAAATGACAGTTTTGTCCTTTTGAAACTAAAGATTAACAAAGATATTTTTCTTCTTACTAGTCTTATTAATAATCATCAATTTCCAAAGATATTATAGAATGTTAAAACATAACGTGAAGCTTTGGAGTTGAATAAATTGTAATTATTAAAAGATCATATTAATAGTTGAAAATTTTGCAATAGTGATCTTATATTTATTGTGATAGATGCCTCTAAAAGAACACAAAATCAGCTATTAAAAGTTACTTTCACAAATTCATTAATTTTTAGAACAAGATTTCACCCTTTCTATTAATCATAGCAAAATATTTATTCCATTTTCATTTTTATCATTTATGACAACAATTATCCTAAAAAGATCCTTCAAATCAGACGATAAAGAATTCATAACCCAAAATAACAAAGTAAATGTCAAAATTACTTGAATCGAAATTGACTGTTCTTGTTCTATGCATAAAATATATTTTTCTCTCAAGGATGAAAGATCATGGAAAATTCAGAGAAAAATAGGCCTAGTTCACACCAATAAGACATTTCTACAAGACGAAAATCAATAAAACATCAATAAGGCATTTATATAAAATAGAAATCAATAAAAAGTTAGGCTTATTTGATTTTAATTTGATTTTTGAATTTGATTTTTAGATTTTCTAAACACAAAAATTAATAAAAAATATTACAGAAATCGAAAATAATATACTAATATAGTACAAAAATCGAGACAGACAATATAAAAATTTATAAAAATACTTAAAACTCAATACAAAAATACAACAATCACAACCCAAAATTCAATCAAACGAAGATTAAGTACATTAAAAACATATGTTTTAATTTGTTTTCATTTTAATTTTCAATAATTATCTCAATTTTTAAATTGAAATTACAATTCAAGAATTGAATTGGCTATCTCTTATTCATGCTATTAAATGTATTATTTCTTCAAGCATGAAAGATCATGGGAAATTCAAGGAAACTAAAGCCTAGTTCACATCAATAAGACAATAAAAAAAGAGGTTAAATATATTGAGACTTTGTAATTATAATTTTCATATTTTAAAAATTATTATTTATTGTTTAAATATTTTTAATTATTAAACAGTTTTTCTTATATTTTATTAACTTTAATCTATTTTAAATAAATAACGTTATATTAAAAATTCAATAATTATTTAAAATGGTAAATAGATAAAAGCTAATAAGAAAAATTTTAAAATAATTAAAAAATATTATTAAAATAAATAATAATTTTTAAAATAAAAAATAAAATAAAATAAAATAAATCTTACATTGATTACCCCTAAAAACTGCATTATTGTATTTGTATAAAAATGTAAATTTATCTGCTTGTAACTGACCCCTGGAGCTAGCTAAGCGTCACTGTCTTCTTCTTGATTTAGAGTAACTGAAACGGTGTGCTTAAAAGCGTGACCAAAGATGGAAAAAACGTCCATCATTATGATGGCACTCACAACTTTATTGTTTTTTTTGTTTTGTTTTTGGTCTTACATTCCTTCAAGGAGGTTTATCATTACAAGGACCTGTTTCTCATTAGTTAGTACAAGGGCAGTACAATGGGGGCTTGAGATGTAGTACTTGGGAACTACTGCCTTTGCTGCATTTTCATTTTTAGCTATGATTATCACAAAGAGACAAGAAAATCTGAATCTTGATCATCAAATCGGAAGAGGGTCTTTTTCATTTTTAAACTATAGTTTCAGACCATAGTAAAGGAAACTACTTTCTGCTTACAGGAGCTTTGGTACACCATGTTTGATGCTTTACGCTGGCTAACGCTCCTCGGATGGTAATTAAGAAAAAGACGTATATTAATTCTAAGTGGAAACCGCATGAAGGATGATTTTGTAATAGTTTAAAGGATTACAAGAGTCCAGTGATGTTGGAAGTAATAAGTGTCATCTTAAATGTAATCTCATTGTTCCAGGAAATCGGGAACTCTACAGCTGGAATCAGACGGTGCAAGTGGACTTATCCACAGTGCCTTTAAGTGAAAATTAGGGAGAAGCTTGTATGGGCTGAACTAGTTTTCTGATACTATAGATTGTTGAAAATATAGAATATCTTATTTTATGAAGCTAAAACTTTTACATATAGCTCATGATTTTTGATCGATTTTACGATAGAATAATTTACTCCTCATTTTTTTAGAGATAGTAGATTTTATGAGATTGATAAAAGTCAAATTTTATTTGTATAAATAATGTACAGCTTAGAATCAAGAATCATAACTCAATTTTTGTTCATAGCATTGGAAGTATTGCTTTTGAGACCTCCTTTGATCAGCCTCATTGTTGAGTCTTTTCTTCTTTTCAAGTCTTTATTGCAAAGTGCAATTATCTTAGCTTTCATTATTGATCTTTTTCCACCATTGGCCGTGATTACTAATTTTTTCTTTGTTCTTATTAAAACTTTTGATATGTTTTAAACTTTATAAATCAATTCCACTATCAAATTAGAAGAGACATCAAATACTCATAAAATAGGAGATTTGCAGAATATCCAAGCAATTGATAAGCTTAATGAAAAAAAAAAATTGAAGTGGTCACAATTTGTTCAAATATTTTTCAAAGGAAAAAAACAAACTTAGTCACTTACTTAGAGCCAGACCGAAAGAGGGAGACCTTAAATTCATTGCTTGGAATGAAGAGGATTTCATAGTCATGTCATGGCTATGGAATTCCATGTTACCTGAAATAAGCGACACTTACATGTTCTTACCAACAGATAAAGACGTATAAGATACTGCTCGATAGACCTATTCAAAAGCAAGAGATGCTGTCCTAATCTATAAGATCAAAACGAAGATATCAACCACTAAATAAAGTAACCTTTCTATTACTCAATATGCCAACCTTCTACAAAATCTATGGTAGAAAACGGACCAATACTAGCGTGTTTACATGCTGTGTAGTGAAGATGTAGCTACCTTGAAAAGCTTTATCGAAAAGGATAGAATTTGTGACTTCTTTGCAGGTTTTAATGTGGACTTTGTTTAGTTAAGAGTCCAAATATTGAAAAAGGAAAAATTACTATCTCTTAACGAGACAATATCATTGATTTGAAATGAAGAGAATAGAGAGAAGTTATGTTGGATCCTACAACATTAGAAGGCTGAGTAATAGTTTCTATAAAGTTAAACAATAAGGAAACAAAGACAAGTAATGGACGTGCAAAAATAAAGAATCAATTTAGTACACTCATAGCAGAAAATCACGCAGTACACGAGAAGATTACTTCAAATTCCATAGGAAGGAACAAGTCCTTAGCCATAAAAGAGGATTCAAAGGAGGAAAATCCTACCTTACTAATGGGGAAGACCAAATTGAAGAAAAACCCAACCAGGTTGATATTGGAGAATTTAAGAAAGAACAAATAGACAAGTTAAGAAATCTTCTAAGTTCTTTCGAAAAGTTCTTTGGTATTTGTTCATTGGCTCAATTAGGTAAGTGCCTTAACTCTTATGCTTTGAGTGTCTCGAGTACATTTTCCCTAGGCTCTTAGGTTATCAACTCAGGAGCCACTGATCATATGACTCACAACCCAATCAAATTTAGAATATATAAACCTCGTCTTGGAAATAAAAAAATTACTATTGAAATGGGTCTTTTAATTGTTATAGGCTAAGGAACAGTAAATCTATTTGGTTCTTTATTCTTAAATAATGTGTTCCATGGCCAAAATTGTCCTCCAATCTCATATCCATTCATCAAATTACCAAAGATCTAAATTACAAAGTAACTTTCTATTATACTAACTGTATTTTTTGGGATCTAATTATGGAGAAGATGATTGGACTTGCTAAGGTGAATGATGAGCTTTATTACCTTGACGGAATGAGTGGCAAAAAAAAAAGAAAAATAATTAGCTATTCCTCACTTGCGTCTCATTTAACCTCTCTCCTAATAAATATGAAATTTGGTTTCACCATTACTGTCTCAATCATCCATATTTCATTTCACTTAAAAGCATGTTTCCTTTATTTTTATAAGAATGAAGATGTTAGTAGTTTTCATTGAAATACATGTGAAATTGCTAAACATCATCGAGTATCATTTCCATTGAGTAATATAAGATTTATTAGACCTTTCTCTTTGATACATACTAATATTTGGGGACCATATAGAATTTCTAGTATTCTAGAGTTAAATGATTTTCCACATTCATTGATGGCTATACTAGAACTACTTGGTTATTTCTTATGAAAGAAAATTTAGAAGTAAGTAGTATTTTTCTAATGTTCCATAAAATAATTTGTACACAATTTAGAAGTTTGATTAAAAGAGTAAGATCAGACAATGCAAGAGCCTATTTTAATAAAATTCTCGCATCTTTCTTTCAGAAAGAGGGTATAATACATAAGTCATCTTATGTAGACACATTTCAATAAAATAGGATTGTTGAATGGAAAAATAGATATTTACTTAATGTCACTTAAGCAATTTTGTTTCAACATAATGTTCCAAAAACCTTTTAGGGGAAGGTTGCTTTAACTACTATATATTTGATAAATAGAGTACCTTCCAAAGTTTTAAATAATTGAAGTCCCACAACTGCACGTTCTGATTTATACCTTAATTTTAATGTCATTGGCAAATTGCCACCAAAAGTATTTGGTTGTGTTGCTTTCATACATATTCATGCACACCAAAGAGGGAAACTTGATCCAAGAGTTTTAAAATGTATGTTTATGGGATACTTAAACACAAAGAAAAGATATAATTGTTATTATCCACCTTCTAAAATTTTTTTCACCTCTATGGATGTCATATTTGTTGAAAATGAACCTTACTCTTGAAGTAACAATCCTCATCTTCAAGGGTGAGAGTTCTTCTGAAGATAAGGAATTTCTAATTGATTTTGACTTTTAAAGTCTTGCATTAAACTTCAAGTCTTCCAAATATGATAATGCATCTGGCATTGAACCCGATTCTAAATGAGAACATGCTAGCAATGGAATTAAGCCTAAAATTGATCAAGAACTTGTTAAATCTAAAGTTGAACATATTGGTAACGAAAATTCTACCCTTGAAACTGAGTTGATAAAGAAAAAAGCTGGTTTGAATCCTATTGCACCACTTAAGGTCTACTTAAGGAAGAAAGTTCCTATTTTTGAGCTTGTGCAAATCCAAGAGTCTAAACCACAATCAGGTATTGAATTTTCTAACCCCTTATGTATTCAAGATGATTTTATTCCTTGTGAACTTAATGATTTATACCTACTTATTATTGTTCGAAAAGGAAGCCAAGAATGCACTAAACATCCAATCTCAAATTTTGTTTCATCCCATAGACTTTCTCCACACCATAAAACTTTTGTTACCACCATCAACTCTATTCAGATTCCACAAACACTACAAAAGACACTTAGAGATAAGAAGTGGTTACAAGCTATGAGAGAGGAGACGAATGCCCTAAAGAGAAATAAGAATTGGGAAATTGAAAACTTGCCTAAAGGAAGAAATAGTGACATATAAATACATGTTCACTTTGAAATATAAAGCTAATGATTCACTAGAAAGGTATAAAGCTCATTGCTAAAGGATATACATAAACATATGAAGTAAAATACCAAGAAACCTTTGCACCTGTAACAAAAATGAATACTGTGTGTTCTTTATCTTTAGCTGCTAACTTTGGTTAGTGTTTATAGCAATTTGATGTCAAGAATGCGTTCTTACATAAGAATTTAAAAGAAGATACCGATTTTCAATGAAAATTTTTGTGGGAAGAAAGCATGCAAGTTAAAGAAAGCTCTATATGGATTAAAATAATTGCTAAGAGCTTGATTCGGAAAATTTACTAAAATAATGCTAGCAATGCAATACAAACAGAGTTAAAGAGATCATACTTTGTTTATAAAACATTCAAAGGAGGAGTTATAACACTACTTGTATATATATAGACGACATTATTATCTCTGGAATTGATTCAATTGAAACAGAATTACTAAAAAAAGTGCTTAGCAAAAGAGTTTGAAATTAAAGAATTGGGGAGGCTAAAGTATTTTTTAGGAATCAAGGTAGCATACTCAAGTAAAGGCATCTTTGTTTTTAAACAAAGTATGTCATGGACCTGCTGAAAGACACAGGGAATCTTGGATGCAAGGTAGCAAACACACCCATTAAACCAAATTTAAGATTGAGTGAAGAGAAGGATAATATCGTAGTAGACAAGGGAAGATACCGGCAATTGGTTATGAGACTAATTTACTTGTCCCATATAAGGTCAAATATAGCATTTGTTGTAAGTGTAATAAGCCAATTTATACACGACCCAAGAGAAAAATACTTACAAGCTCTTAAGAGAATCCTATCCTATCTCAAAGCTACACTCGATAGAGGAATTCTGTTTAAGAAAAATGAAGAACTGTTCATAAAGGCATATACTGATGTTGATTATGCAAGTTTTATGGTAAATCGTAGATCAACTTCAAGATTCTTGTTGAGAACCTAATGACATGGAGGAGTAAGAAGCTATTAATTGTTTCAACATTAAGTTTAGAAGCAGAATTTAGAGCTATGGCTTATGATATTTGTGAATTATTATGGCTCAAGATAATCCTTGATGACCTTAAACTCAAGTGAGATGAACCTATAAAATTCTATTGCGACAAAAAATTTATTATCAACATTGTACACAATCTCGTGCAACATGATCGCACGAAGCATTTGGAAGTAGATAGATATTTTATTAAAGAGAAGCTAATCAGCGACATGATTTACACTTTGTATATAGCATCAAGTAATCAATTAGTAGATGTCTTAACTAAGGGAATGTCAACTTCCAACTTTGTTTTTTTGTTCATAGATTAGATATATCAAATTAAAGCAATCCAATTTAGCTTAAATTCACATAGTTTGGTAATTGCCTAAACGGGTTCTAGAACTTCAAAACTGAAACAGCCTAAGGTATGTTTAAGCGTTCACTTACTAGAAGAAGAGGAAAACGTTACTAGTAACAATTTCTGGAGGAGTAGCAACTAGCAAGTCTTAAACGGACTCAGAAAGCCTGAAGACAAAACCTGAAGACCAGTTCTACAAATTTCTCTCCGCTCCACTGGCTCAGAACAAAACCAATTTCACTGTCATGATGGTACATGAATGCCAATGGACATCGGTTTTATAGTTTGCTGCTTTGGGCTTCAACTATAAATTTTGTTCATAGATAAAACACTATGTCATCTCCGAAAAGCCCAGCTACGAGGTACTTCGAGGGGAAAGTATAGCAAGGCCACAAGAAAGAGGGAGCTCCAATCAATAACAGGTGTCTCAATATGCTAATGCACTTTACAGATCTTCAGATTTTGACTTCTCTTCCGTTTCTGTTCGGAATGTTGTCTTCTCCAAGTACTCCTCCTCAATAGTCTCTTTAAGGATGAACAATCTTTGCATGACAATGGGCTGACTCATTTTCTTGGCTTCCCTAATTTCTGTCTCCTCCTTATTGAGATGATATGCATCAAGCATGATTTTGATCCATTTGTAAAGCTCCTTTGGAGTACTGCACAACCACAAATAAATTAAGCATTGGAAAAACAGTACAAAGAAGAGGTGAATAATCGAAGCTTCCAAGTTGAAGAACAACATGGGAAGATTACTTACGTGTATAAAGCATAAGGGTCCGCCGCTTCCTTGTCATCCCCCGGGCAGAATGATGTTGCCAAAGCTGAGAATCGCTCTTCAGGATCAGAGATATTTAGCAAATACTTGAGTAGCTTTATTTCCTTGGGAGCCATGCTCCTAAGGCTGCTTTTTGTGGTTTTATACAATTCATACATTATATCTTTAACCTGCAATCGGACAAACAGGATTGATTGCACTAAAGCTTATAAAGGTTCATACAAGAATGAAAAAAGGGCTCCAGTATAACATCAAGGAATTGATGGCATAGTCATGTACTACTGAAGCCACAACAATGCAGACTGGATCATTTCCAGTAACGCTCTTGTGCTATTAGCTTGCTACAGTTAAAAGAATTTGAATGAACTCCATACGTATGGGGCCTAAACAATGATTGTACGTGCACGAAAGGTTGATTAAGCTCATTTGGATAAAAAAGGCTATTGAAAAGGAAGATATTCTTCGGGTTTGCACTATTTCTAGTTTACATCCTTCATCAATATCAGATTTCACAAAAGTTTCCCAGTCAACAAAAGCCATGGAACCCAACACATTTTTTTGTGAATTTTGACAGATCAACATAAGTTGACAGCCCAGCTTAGATTCAAATGGAAAAGGTATGAAATATATATAGGTGGACAGGATATTCTAATTTTGAACTGTAGCTTGCACTCATCAAACATGAGATACTGTCAAGTATTATGATATAGAAGAAACAAGGATTCAGGAAGGGAAGTGCCCATCAAATTAACCATTTTTACCTCATCCTTCATTGTAGTGGATTCTTTTGCAGCCGCCCACATGCTGTTTATCAATAGGATCAAGGAGGAATCAAGTTCCTTTGCCTTTGCTAGGCGTTTGATCTTTTCACATGCCATATCCAGAGAGGGAGAATTAAGGATGTCATCAAATTTCTCCTGGGCAGAATCTAAAGACTCCACACAATAAAGTGTATTATCAAAAGCACTGACTGCTGACAAGCATCGAGCCCCAAGCCTGGAAATCCCTGAAAAAGATAATAGAAATTACATCAAATGAATGGGATAAGCTAATAAATACATTATGTATCTCTTATTACATTCTCATTTCTCATTAAGCATAGATACAAAGGATTACAGGGAAATATCATCCCATGACCCATATCTAATATGTCCAGAGTAACTCATTATTTACAGGTTATAGATCATTTCTTATTATAATGCTGGTCATTTTAAGTTGAATAACATCCAATCACGTTTCAAAAATCAATTCCAAGAATGATGTCAATTATATAAGTTCTATGCTACAATTGGAAACACTGAAGCCAATGACACCTCAATGCAGTAATTCAATTTGTAAAGTGCATCTTGCCAATCACAAATGATGAAGTGATATTTGTGCACATGTAGCAGCTCTTTGTGGATTATTGTTTCAGTACAATGAATAAAAACTTGATATTGCTCTCATCAATGATATGGAAAAGGAAGAGCAAACAGAAACAATCGAACGTAAGTTCAACAAATGAAGGTCCAATCAGATTAAATAAGACATTCTGTGGAAGGGACTTTGGAGACATATCACCAAAAGTATAAGCAAAATAGACATCACAAGTGCTCGAGTTACCATCACGGTCCTCCAAACTGTCAATAGTTTCAGAAAGAAGAGTGAGGTAACGGAAAAACTCCCCAGTGAAATCCTTGCGCCGCTTTGTTACTATTGCATTCAGGTCAGTAGGGTTGTCTTGGATCTCTTTAAGAAGCTGAGTGTGATTTTCCATTTCATCATCGATCTGCAATGCTCATTCCTGAGTGCAAAAAAATCCAGGGAGAACCTCTAAACCCAAAAGAGATCAATATCCAGTTCACACCCTTCATTTGGACACCAGAAAATAGGCAAGAGGAAGAAACTAAATATCTCCTGGGTTTCCATGTTATATCTATCTTATAAAAACAACCACTTTGGAGCATAGCATGATTTTCGAAAGTAAAACATTACACAAAATAGTCAAAATCCAAGTCTTTGTTATCCAGTGACCGCGCCAAGCACCAAAATTAAACACCTACAATCGAAGAAGAAATTTTAAAGGAAGAAGCACAGAAGAATGACCATGATTGCTATACCTTTTTCACCTTATCCGCAAGTGAAATCAATTTTTGCTTCATGGTAGCGTCTGTCTCCAAGTCCGCTCGGGTTTGACATCTGCTGTAGAATCTATCACTGTACTTCTTCCACTCTTCCCTGAACACTAAATACTTTCTCCACTCTTTCACTCTTTTTTTCTCATTCAAAAACACATCAATAATTTTATCACAAAATTGGGTTATAGTGTACCCCTCAGCAACTTCCTCCTCCACTTTGTCTTCCACCTCAACGTTACTTACGGTACTTGCTTTAGAACCTGCAACAGCAACCCCATGTCTTAAACTCACAGAAAGAAGCACCCAACAGCCTAAAGCTAAGAGCTTTGAAAGAAGAAAAGAGAATCAAGGACATGGATTCTTACTGGTATTGAAGCTGCAACAGATGATTCCTTTTGCTGCTCCGTTTGTCATATTTTTTGTATGTTTCAGGGATGTGGAAAAAGGCTTCAAGTATAAAGATGGGATTTTGAGAGCTCTTGGTTGCGGTTTTTCATTGGAATTGCTATTGGAGGTAGTAATGATGGCCAATGATGGAGATTTGACGATGGAGGCCGCTAGCTCCAGTACGAATCCACAATTGCTCATTTCAGCTTTTGATGGAAAGCCAATTCTTACCAAATGCTCTCAGCTGCTTTTAAATTGCCTGTGCAAGTGGATAACGCCCTCCAACACCTACGACGCCGTTTAATTAAGGAACAGAGATCTAGCCTCTGAATGTGTTACTTTGGATTTATTTTTTATTTTTATTTTTATTTTTTATTTTTAAAAATATAAAAATTAAGAAAATTTGAAAAAATTTGAAAAAATTAATATACTAATAAAACATAACAATTAAAAAATAATGTAAAATAAAAAATATATACAAATTGAGAAAATTTGCATTAACAACGATAAAGGTGCAGTATTATAATTTAACATACTCATAACTATATTTATAAGAGTATGATTCTGTCTTTTAACTACATCATTTTTTTGCAGTATACCAAATATTGTGTATTGTGTGCATAAGTCTCAATTTACAAGAAACTTTACAAATGGATCTGGACATTATCCACTTTCATCAAAATTTCCATAATATTCACCATCTCTATCAGACTTTACGATCTTTACTTTTCTATTTAACTGCTTTTCTACTTCATTAACGAATACTTCTAGGATGTCCACAAACTGAGATTTTTTATGCAACAGATAAATATAACCATATCGTCAGAAGTAATTAATAAAAGTAATGAAATATTTTTCGTCGCTCCAAGAAGGAACGCCAAAAGAATCACAAATGTCAATGTGTATTAATTCAAGTAGGTCACTACTTCTTGTGGTTGAATGCTTTGATATGTGTTTAGTTTGCTTACCTTTAATGCAATCTATATATATATCCAAGTCAGCATAATCCAATTGAGGTAAGATTCTATTTTTCACTAATCTTTGTACATTTTCTTTGGATATATGACCTAATCTTTTATACCACAAAAAAGCAAAACACTTATTATGTGCACTACGTTTACTTTCTATAATATGATCAACATGATATAAAGATTCAGCAAAATCAACATCAAGATTGAAACGATATATACAATCCATTAAAGTTCCAAAATCATAATAATACTTATGTTTATACAAAGAAAAAACATCATTTCCAATCTTAAAGTTAAAAGCTACATCATCAAACTTTGCAATAGAAATTAAATTCATAGTACATTCAGGAACATAAAGACACTTTTCGAGATCTAGGTAACACCTAGTATCCAAGATCAATCTGTACGTCCCAATGCCCTCTATCTGTACGTTCATTTTGTTCCCCATATATAAGAACTTTTTCAGTTTCATTTATGGTTTGGATTAAAAGGAATTCTGTTTATGTAAAACATGTGACACATAAGTAATTGCACCATAATCTAACCATCATGTATTATTAGGTACTTCAATAAGGTTTGATTCAAAACATACTGAAACATAATATGTACCTTTCTTTTCGGACAATCCCTTCTGAAGTGACTAGGTTTCTTACAGAAATGGCACATCTTGTCTTTATAGATTTAGCCATCATTAACTTTACTGGGAGCTTTGTCCTTATCATTACCCTTTTCCCCTTATTTATTCTTACTACTACTAGCTCCTTGATGAAATGTGAGATGAACGGAGTATTCTTTCATTTTCTTTAATCTCCCTTCCTCTTGAACCAACATGGCCTTAATCTCTTGAAGGTTTCATTTTTCTTTAAGAATGTTATAATTCACCTGAAATCGGTCAAACTTAAGGGAAAGTGAATTGATAATAAACTGCATAAAGAATGACCCACTCACATCCATACCCATCGCTTTCCATTTAGCTGCTAGATTTTTCATATGCTTTACATTTGAAGGTTTCATTTTTCTTTAAGAGTGTTATAATTCACCTAGAACTGGTCAAAATCAAGAGAAAGTGATTTGATAATAAACTGAACAAGGAATGACTCACTAACATCCATACCCATTGCTTTCAATTTAGCTGCTATATTTTCCATATGCGTTACATGATCATGAATAAGCTGAGACCAATTAAATTTCTTAGTTGTTAGCTCACTCATTAAAGTCCCTACTATGGACTTGTCAGCTATATCAGATTGGGAGTATTCCTTAAGCCTTAACATGAACTCCTTTGTTTTGTCCGTGTTAGGCATTGATGGCTTAATATTTTCTGCGATCATCATTCGTATCAAGTTCAAACTCAGCCTGTTAGATCGTTCCCAAGCCTCGTAGTAAGACTTGTAAGCTTCAGAATTAGTCTCGGTTATAGCTGCGGGCCTTGCATCTGAAACTATGGCCAAATCCAATTATATTACACCTAGTTGAAGCTGGATTTGTTCGTACCAATCCGTATAGTTCAGACCATTGAACTTGATCAGTCCATTTCATAAAGCAAATAAATTTGTAGATGCTGCAAACACAACATATAGCCCATGCATTAATGCTTTAAGTAAACCTAAATGGATTCAGACTAACTAATAACTCTAATTATGTATTTAAATTCTCCTTTGGACGATATTTAAATACATAGTTGTAACCTATAATGATGCCAATAAAATTCACTATAATGGACAATCAATCATATTCTCGTCAACATGCATGATATCTTTGGATATACAATCATATTAACTAAATATATTGATAAGTCCCTTTCATGTCATTTATTATAAGAAATGGTTCACCTTTGGGTGACCTCTTAGCATTATAATTAATGATCTCAATTATTCAATAAAACTTTTATGTCATTTAGTGACATCATAACAACATGAACAATTACAAAATTTCGCAATTAAATGTTTAAAATTTTTCAAGCTAAGCCACTTTGGTGACTAAAAACTTTCCATACAATAAACATTTAATTGGATAATTATCATACATGATAAAAATTTTTAATTTAATTAGTTTGGTCACTTTGGTGACTAACAAACTATCCTTCATTATAATAATGTTATGTATAAAATCAAACATTTAATATGAAAATTTAATTCCAAACATGACATAATATAAATATTCAAAGTACCAAATAAAACATAATATGACACTAATTTCTAATATTATATTATGCACAGAAAAATATGCACAACATTTATGCATATAAATTAAATAAATAATTCAAGTAATTACTTCATGAAGTTAATCAATTATGACTCAAAATAAAATTATAGAATTTTAAATTAAAGTCCATAAGGTAATTAATTGATCCAAGCGTTAAATAAATTAAACACATTACTTAATTTAAATCAAACTACTTTAAGTAGGGACTAAAAAAAACTAGCATAAGCCATCTCCTTAGATAAAAAAAAATCAGGAAGCAAAAAGGCCCAGTATGCTGGCCAAACCCGACCTGGGAGCCCAGTCTAAGCCTGGGAAAGTCGTTTGGCGTGCGCGATGCACGCACCAAACAGCACCGCCCTCTGTCAGGCGCTGGACGGTGAGGCGTGTGCGTTTCACTTTCTTCACCTTCTTCCTCTCGCCGTTTCTGCGTCAGTTTTCGTTTTTTTTTAAAACGTTTCTTTCATGGTTTCTTTTTTTATGGTTTTAACACCAAAACTATACCTTTCCCAAGTCCAAAACGATTAAAACTACTCCAATCATCCATTTAGTTGTTTAAATTCAAAAAATTTTGTTTTCTCACTCTAAACAACCGTATGTTCCCTCTCTACTGTTTCTTCTTCTTTTTTTTTCAAAACCAGTCGAATGTGTTTGTTCTTTCAACCATAACCCATGTTCAGTTTTGATTGTGAGAGGTCATAATCTCTAAAAAGCCATTTACCCATAATAGAAATAGGTCCTTTACAGCCATTGACATAGAAAAAACACGATGTTCTGGTACTGATTTTTCGTTTGTGTGTGGAACGGTGCTATACTCTTACTTTCGTTTTTGTGGAATAAAATTAATATGTCCCGAACACACAATGTTTAATTCCCATTGAACAAAGCCACGCATGCCTTGGTTTCATTAATCCATAAGCATATAGTTTAACGAGTTCCATTATAGAAATCGAAAGCAAAAGGTACAACCAAAACAGAAAATTGAGATGCAGTAATGAGACCGAAATCTATGTCAGAACCAAAACCAAATCAAACGTTAAAATCAATTTCAGAATTAAAGAATCGATAGCCTTAATACCAAGCTTTGATACCAGTTGTTAGCATTTATTAGGATTGATAACCATTAACTTAAAGAAATTCAAACCTAGATCCATAATGTTGAATTGCTTAATTGTAAGTCTAGTTTTGATTCCCTCTTTGTCTTTTCTCTAATTGATTTTTTTTAATGATTACAAACAACTATAATATGTTCTGTTTAAAAGAGAGAGGGAAAGGGTCTTGGACCTATTTGAGCCCAATGGCTTAAATGCCCAATAATCCTCATCTTAAGCTCCTTCTATTGGACTCAAACTATAAAGTACATGGGCCACTAAAATTAATCTAACAAAGTCAGGTCAGGTGCGTGTGTAGATGTCCATGTTTGCACATTTTGCCATATATAATCTATGTAACATTTACATCTATACTTTGTTAACTACATCAATAAATAACTAACGGGGTCAATTTTTTTAGATTGAGTTAAATGAATTTTAGAAAATTTTTCACTAAATTTAAAATTTTTTTTATATTTGATATTAAAGCAAAAAAATCACAAATGATTAAGTACTAGCGAATTTATTACTCCTTTTGCCTTTAGCCATGTGACAAATTTTCAAAAGGTTGAGTATAGAAAAATTTATTATTCCTTTTAACTTTTGCTGCATGAGGATCCACGTAGTATATAGGTTCATATTTTAATAACTACATTAAGTTGCTATTAATGAATCTATTATCTCATATTAAAAAAGAAAAATTTTCTAAACATTAAGACCGTGTTTCATGATCAACTTGAGTTAGTAATCCATAATAATAATTATTTTTGTTAAGTTGAAGTGGCTTAAGTGTGGATATGTAAAGATAAAGTTCTAATTTTCCTATATAATACCCTACCATAGTTTTGGTTACCATTTCTTATTGATCGATATTAGAGTGAAAGATAGAATAATAATGAATAATACCATGCCAATGACAGGTGCCAGTATATAAAGTCCTGATAGTTATCAAATCTTAAATGAATTACCTAACTTTTCTCCCCCTAAGCCCCCTCCCCTACTAGTTACTTGTTGAGAATGAAGACAATCTTCTCATGAAAAAAAGTTTGTTAACAAAAGATTGAAATGTGATAACGGATGAAAAAAGTGAAGTCTTTATCAACTTTGAACTATACTTATTTTCTCTCTTTTTTTGCTCTTCCTCTTACTGCTCATAAAACCATTACTAGGCATTTGGAGCTTTAAAGAGGTGTGTGCAATGGAGTTTCTAGGTTTGGAAAACTCGAGAGGATCATTGGATCCTGGTGATATTGAAGTTGTTGGAATAATTTTAATAAACTACTGTTTATTTAATTGTTCCAACATTTAATTTGGATAACATTAATTGAACTAAGTGAAAATAATTAATTAACTGTTCATAATAAGATAAATATTTTTTCTAAGAAGAAAATGTTACCTATTAGAGCTAAATTGTTTATTAGACATGTGATGTGGTCGTCTAATAAAATACTATCTATAAATTTTGAGTACTAAATATCCTACTCTTGCTATATATAGACTTGGGTAACAAGTCACTTGAACTATCACAAGTCCTAAGCATTAAGAAAGAATAGAAAGATTTGGCCCTCTCTCTCTAACATTTTTCCTTGCTTTATCTCTACACCCTTGGCTCTCTGTCTCTCTCGTCTACTTCTTCTCTTTGATTTTTCTATCTATTTTGCAAGTCTTAAATACAGCTTCGGCATTGGATTCTGCATTTTTCATATCAATAAACACAAATTAGGTACGCATTTCTACACATTACATATTTATATGGTTAAATTCATGGATTAGTTCAAACTGTTTAAACATAAATTTACTTATAATATACAATATCAGAGACTAGCTATATTCGTTTATTTAGGTGTAGAAATTTCTATTCTTCATTTGAAAAAACAAAGAACATTTTTTGTGTTTATAGATCTATATTTCTGTTCAGTTATTTTTGTTTATATACATATATAATGTAGAAAATAACATTTAGATTAAAAAAGAGTAAATATCCGTTTGCCCCCCAATGTTTTTAAAAATATCCCAGACCCCTCTGTGTTTTAACAAAATTATCAAATATCCCCTGAAACTATTCTGTGCTGACGTGGCAGGATGACTATGCTGTCGTGATAATGGTGACTGTACAACAGTGATGACGTAGTGGCTGATGTAGTGGGTGACATGACAACTAACGTGAGAGTTACTATACATGGGGTATTTGAAAAAAATATAAAAACATAGGAATTGTTTGATAAAAATGAAAAACATAGGGGGTTTTTGAAAAAAAGAGAAACACGTGGGGTTTTTGAAAAAAAAATAAAAACCATTAAGATAAAATTTTCATAATTAAGAATAATTAAAATAACCATTTTAATCAGATAATTAACTTCATTTAATTAATTTATTAATTATTTATAACTTAAAAAATTATTAATTTAAAACTCCAAATTAAATTAACTATAGAATATATATTTATATTTATAATACTTGTATTAAAAATAATATTAGGATAAAAATTTCATAATATTAATTACATAATAATATGTGA
>JAOXYD010000134.1:16196358-16207565 GCA_028565735.1 Pinacopodium congolense
ATTTCAATAGGTTAATTACTAAAAAACCTATGGTGATATGAATTAGGACTTACTTCATGAAATCAAGATATTACTAATGGTTATAGAAATAACTTATCTCTCTTAAACTCAAATTACCTACTTGTTTCTTAAATAACTCAAAATAAATGGCATTAATATCAAAAAGCCTAAATCAATGTTCGTTAAATTTAGGGATCCTCATACAATATTCTAAGGCCTGATCCACTCTTAGATTCAAGTATATTGCATAATTGATTTTATGATAATTAAAACCCAATGTTCTTGGAATTCAAATAACCAAATGTTCTAATATAAGGGATCAAGCCAAATTGAAAGAAGTAAGCACTCAATCAATGCAAAATATCACTCACCCAATCTATTCTCAACTTAAATAGTTTCTTAACCTCAACAAAAACATATTATTAACACATATAAATCAATTGACATAAAGAATAAATCAAATAAAGCATTTTCATTTAATAATATATGCAAAAAGAGTCAAAACAAGAGGAACAATTAAAACAACAAAATTACAGCACAAAGATGGTCACTCCCTGCTACAATCTGTCAATTCTATCACTTGAATACTCCTCTAATGTCAAATCGCCAACCAAATTTAGATTAAAAATAAAATAAGGAAAACTAGACAAAAACCTAAAACTATGAATGTTCTATTGCATCTAATTTAAAAAACTAGTCCAAGACCCAAAAATAAGAGTATTTATACTCTCCTTAGTGTTTATTAGGATTTTGGAACAATTCCCAAATGATTTAGTCAAGTTTGCCCTTGAAAATAACAAAAATGATACGTACAGTGAGAAATATGGTAGGCGGTTTGTACCAATACGACGCCTTGGGATATCATTGTATAGTTATGAAATTCAAGGTTATATGGCAGTGGATGTGAGCTATACTGCAGGTTAAGGGTACCATCGTATTGTTTTTGCAAATTTTTTCCTCTATGCCTCATTTTACTCCAATTCAGTCCAAAACTCCTCCAATTTATTCTTAACTCACCATGTACCTGAAATTAATAAGAATAGCTCCAAATTTTTGTAATTTATACATTAAATGGATAAAACTATAGCAAATTATGCATTTAAAACCAATGAAAACCACCCATTAATGGCCCTCAATTTGAAAATTTAACGTCATCTTCTAGATCACATCTTAGGAAAAATCATCATGCTTTCATGTATAAAACAAGACCTAAGGCCAAGAATGAAGTGCATATAAACAAAAATATGCACAATTTTTATAGGACTGCATAACCACAAAATGATTCATTTAGGCTTAGATCTCCAAGTCATCAAAGTATAATAGGGGCAACTTCTATACAAGCATAAAATCTCACTCACATTCATCTAGGGCCTATGGAGTACATAATGGCATGTGTTCCATACTTCTTTTATGTAACCTCATTTATTTAGATGTCATCTTAGAAATAATGGTATGATTCATTCTAGTAGTCCATATGTGCATAAATACAATTTTAGGAGCACACCTCACTCACATCCAAGGTCTTATCATTACCTTATAAGAGCTTATAATTAAAACAAACATTGGAATGTATATGTGTACAAAAGCCATATGAACCATTATCATTCACACAATGCACACAAAGAAGTGTTATATTTATAGTGATTTTTAGCATATTAAAAAATTTTGTTACTAAAAAAAGATTAAAATTCATTTAAATTTTGAGTTGAAAAAGGTATAAGATAGTCCTTACGGTATTCATTATCTTTTTTTTAGGTCAATATCAATTAATATCAAATAGATTCCAAGAAAGAAAGCAAGTGGTATCTCTAATAGCTTAGTGGAAATGGAAAGTTCACCAAAAAGCTCGCACATGATCCAACCAAGAAAAAATATTGTTGAACCATGTGAGGAGTAGAAAATGTGATATCAAGTGGTGATATAAAAAGGAGGTATACAAAATTACTTTCATATTGATAACCTTTAAGAATTTTGATTTGGCTTAATGGTACATTTTGAAAGTATACACTTGCTTTGAGAATATTCACCTTGACATGCATATTTTAGATAGTTTTGTATGAACTTAGCAAGAGTTTTATGAAGGAGTTTTAGTGGTTCATATTTTATATAGTTTTGAAAGTATGCATTTAGTGGTTCATAATCAAAAGGAGCTTTATCAAATATTTTTTTAATAAAAATCCTTATGATTATTCAAATTTATTTGAAATAAATTTTTATGGAGTTCCTTATGTGTCAATATGTTTTTGGAGAAAGTATTTAGGTTTTCTTGAATGTTTTTAAGTTTAGTTAAGTCAAATTTTTATAAGAATAATATTTTTGATAAGTTTGGGAAAATTTTCAAAAAATTTTGAAGTTTTAAAAGGTTTCAAAGCGTTTAAATTTTCATAAACTAAGATATATTTTGTGTTGGAATTTAATTGAAATGTCTTGACATTTAAAACAACTTCAAGGATGTTTAAGTTTAAAAAAATGGTTTTTGAATGTTTGGAAAGTGTTTTAAATTGGGTTTAAATTGAAAAGTTTCAAATTAGTTTATTAATCAAGATATATTTTGTTTTGATTTCACTTGAGGGTTTTTTTTATCACCAAAATTACTTTGGGAAATATTTTAAAACTTAATGGAGTCAATTTTTGAGTATATCGAAGTGTTTAAAAATATTTTAATCAAGTTTTAAAGGATTGCACAATACCTTAATAGAATTCCATAACGATGGGTTTAACAACATCATTGATGTCTCGTTGTTTGTCAGTAGTTTAACAATGGTATACAATGATGGTATACAATGGTGGGTTGAATGGTGTCGCAGTCTGATGCCTGCACAATGTCATAATCACACAGAGTAATGGCACTATTATAGAGAGCTATAATAATGAAACTATTATAAAGGGCTATTGTGCGCACTATCAGACACCATAATGACTAGTTTTGGCATCTAATGGCTATTTTATTCAGAGTAACGAGTAGTTTGATAAACCAACAACAATTTCAGTATGAAACATTTATAAATAGAGGTTATAAGTTTTTTAAAAATGATCTTTATGAGTTTTTTGGTGAATGTTAAAAGTATTGCATGAGTTTTATGAGATGAATGAATTTTAGAGGAAGTGTTAGGTTTTTATGCTTGAATTCTTTACAATATTGAGTCCCTTTAGGTTTTTAAATTATCAAGTGAGATACTTGAGTTGTATTTTATGGTTTTATGACTTTATGTTGAGGGTTTTTTATTGAAATAAGATTTTAAGAAAGGGTTACTCTTCACCCTCTTGAAATTAAGATTTTTTCAATGGTTACTTTTTACCTATTGAAATAAAATTGTCATAAGTTCCTCTTCACCCTTTAAAAGAAGATTTTGTAAGAGTTTCTCTTCATACTAAAGAAGATTATTTTCATAATGAGAATTTTCCTCTTCAACCCTTAAAAGATGATTTTGTGAGGGTTTCTTTTCATACTAAAAAAGATTTTTTTTATAATGAGAATTTCCAAGTGGTATCTTATAGAGTAGATATAGGTAAAGGGCTATTTTGTCAAACCACTATAAAAAGTGGTTCAAATTCTCTCTTTCTTATACTCTTTGGTCTAGTTATTATTATGATTGTTGTTAAATTACTTGAATTTGAATTATTGAATTGAATTTGCATAATCATCATTATAGATTAAATTATGGTTTAGGAGTTGCATACATCACAAAATCAGTTTAGGTTCATAAGTTTAGAAAATTTTGAAACACCTATTTCACCTCCCCTCTTAATTGGCATGCTAGGGTTGACACATATTAATAGTAGAAATTTTTTGATGCTCCAATATTAAGAAAACTTACTATTAGACTACTCAATTTTTGTTAGTGTTGTTTGATCTAAATTATCATAATTAATTATTAAATTTAAGCAATTTAAGCACACAATTTCTTAAGTAATTCAAAATCAACTATTCAAAAAGTATATTGATTAACAAGTAATATAGTGGAGTATTTTAGATCTGAATTATAGCTCCCTTAAGGATGCAACTTTGCAAGTTCTAGGCCACTTAGATTATAGCTATCTAAAGGGTCCAAATTGATTGAATTACCTGACTAAAATTACGAAATTATCCTAAATATTCCAAGTCATATAAGAAGACTATAAATGTGATTAGGAATTGCCTAAATGGATTGATTTAGCTAAGGCTTAGGTTTTCAATGATCTAAAGGCAAAAAGGCTAAATTGGACCCTAAAGTTTTAATAAATATACAGGTCAGATTCTAACATTTTACAACGTTTAAAAATAACCTTAACGTTTTAAAAATGTTCATAAAGAATTATAACATTTTTAAAACGTTTAAAAATAATCCTCAATATTTTCTGTCAATTTTTTGCAGTTATGTATGTCATATGACACTTTCTTATTGGTCTAAAATATTATGAGACCCATTTGCTTGACATATTATATATTTTTAAAAAAATTTGATGTGGGCCTATGTGGATCCCACTTGTCTATCATCTTCTTCAAGTCCTCATCGCGTTTCTACAGATGGAGTTTACTATTGTAGTGAAGATGGAGTCTGTTTCTATTCTGAGGGAGGGTCGTGTTCATGTCGGAAAAATTTTCACCAATAAGCATGCTATATGGCCTCTGGAAATACTTCTTGGAATTGACAAATGCCCTGATACGGAAGATGCTTTGAACAGCTATTTCAAGTAGTCCAAATTTAGATGATTAGTTACAGTAGTTAACGATATTAGAGTTAAATTATCGGTAGAAGTTTTCTTGGTGTGTAGCTTTCTAATAATTCTGTTTGGCAAGTTTCATTGCTACGATTGGTTCTTTAACATTTTCCATGAAACGGGAATTTGTAAGTTATCCTGCTTGAATTGGCAAAAGTGCTCGAATGCGTAAATCTAGTGCTAACTTTCCACCAGCTAGCGTATAAAACTTGGCGATGAAACAAACAAGATACTTTTATCCTTCGATCAAAAAGACAAGAACAGGGATTTTTGATTTGGACAGGTTTCACGGAACCTTGGATCTACCTCCTTCATGTCTTCTCTTAGCTGGATGTACCAGGGCTTTTCTTCTTGTCTTCACTTTCTTTTCATTCCCTAAGATCCTAGCCAAGCAAATCTGTTAAGAGATATTCTTTAAGGAAACTTTCCTGTCTCTTAATACCCTTATGAAATATGTGCTATAAAAACTTTTTCAAGAAGCTTTCAGAGTTGGTTCAGACATGGCAGACATGAATGGTCATCATCAAGAAACCGTGATTGACATAAGGAAACCAATAAACTTCATTGGTGGTCTTGAATTCTATAGCCTTACCTACACAGTGACCAAGAAGAAGTAGGTTGATTGTAGATGGTAAAGTTAGGAAGTGGATTTCTTGAATAAGATTACTGGGTATGCACCAAAAGGTTGTGTTATCGCAGGTATGAAGTCAACATTTCTGGATGGTTTAGCTGGACGTATAGCAAGTGGAAGCCTTGAGAGTATTGTTTCTCTGGATGGTGTGGAGCAAAACTTGACAGGAGCACGGCCCTTCATCAAAACAAAAGCAAACTCCATCTTCACCACAATAGCAAACTCCATCTATAGAAACGCGACGAGGACTTGAAGACTTGAAGAAGATGATGGGTGAGTGGGATCCACGTAGGCCTGCATCAAATTTTTTAAAAAATAAATCAGATGTTAAGAGGGTGGGTCCCATAATATTTTGGACCAATAATAAAGTGCCATATGGCATACATAACGGCAAAAAATTGACAATAGGGTTGTTTTAAAACATTTAAAAAATGTGAGGATTCTTTTTGAATATTTTTAAAATATTATGGATATTTGTAAATATTTTAAAATGTTATGGTCTAACATGTATATTTGTTAAAACTTTAAGGTTCAATTTAGCCTTTTTACCATGATCTAAATGAGTTATTAAAGGTTGTGAAGCTTGACTTAGGGTATTTTTACTAATTCAAGATAATACTATAGTTAAAATAATATATTTTCTCTATTTATTCTAAATTGTAGTTTTTTCATTCATCAAATTTAGGCAATAAGCTTAAAGTTTAAGAAGTTTAACCTAAAAATTTCTTATTTCTATATTAAAACCATCATAATTAATTAAAGTTTGGTGATGCAATGATTTAAACCACGTTGTTTGATAAATTATCCATCAATCTAAATAGATTTCTTGAATCCTATGGTTGGTTCTTAACTTTATTCTAAGTGATTAATCTATAATAAACTTTAATAACTTCAATCAAATAAAGGACAACCCACAATTATACATAAGCATACATTAAACCATTTACCAATCTTGCATCAGCTTAAAATTAGATTAGCCACTCATTTGAATCAAATCACATCATATGCAACTTAAGCACCATACCTTTGATTAAATCAACAAAATAGTGGATTACAACATAAAAAACAAGTTATGAAAACACCAAATTTGCTATAAACATGTTTACATATCTGAATCACGTGTTCAACTTCTTATAATCCTCAAAAACAAGCTTTAATCTCCAATACAAGACTTAAAGAATGAAGAACATAAAGAGAAGAACCCTAAAACCAAGAGAATCTAGCAATCTGATCAAAGTGGAGTGTTTTTCTCTCTCTAAAATTGCTTCAAATGGCTTCTAAAGGTCTATTTATATATCCCCTGAAATTGGTTACAAGTTGGTGCAAGTTGCAGCTAAAATCTAGTTGGAGATTGGCGATTGACTACTTAAATGGTGCTCGAGTCAGCACTAAACAACGTTGTTCTACTTCCCACATTTAACACTGCAAAAGAGGACTTGACTGTGGGTTTAGAGGACTTAAACGGTGATTTTACAACCACCTAACGTTTATGTCCTAAAATCACTCCAATCTTCATATTTTCATAAATATCTTCTCTTTTAGGGATTAATCTGCAAATTAAACAATTCAAATATAAATTAAATATTTAAATATCAAAACTGAGATTAATTTAAATCAAATAACCTTTAAAATACTATAAAATGAACCCATATCATCAATTAAATGGCTTTAACATCAAGTTATGAGCTTAATTAAAGTGTTCTTGAATGTATTCATACAAAAAATAGAAATTATTTAAGGCATTAAAAGACTCAATGACCTTATTTACATTACTTATGAATTTGAGAATGAAAACTAGGTGCTTTATTAATTGAATTTCATTTGTAAGTAGTTGTATTTTATATTATTGATTTTATATTTTTATTATGAATTTAAAACATTAATAAAAAAACATATGATCCAGTTGATACTAATTAAATTAATGCTATCGATTTTAGGATCAAAGAAAAAGAACCATTATTATATCTTCGTTATAATGAACTTGAAAAGACCAATTTATGAATAAAATGTATTTTTTGCGACAAATAAATTAAGAAAATCTATTGACAGTTAATTGTTATCTTATTTTAAACATACTTAAAAAAGAAAAGTATGATATATTATTCTAGAAAATAATTTCATGAATCATCAATGTATAGTTTATTTCAATGTAATAGAAGATGTTGATACAAGTATTTTAAAATAAATCTCTAGTTATTAACTCTTTAGGTAGCAATGGAAGATTTGAAGCTCTTAATGATGATGAGACACATCCTTTAGAAGTACTATTATTATATTATATTAGATTCAACTTTAGTGAAAATTATTATTAGTTGATTGCACATTAATAAATATTGATATTTTATTTTTATTTCAGTTATATATTTTATGTTATTTTATTTTTCTTTTACTCTTATAATTCTTTATCTATTATCACTCTCTATTAATTTTATGACGTTATTTCTTTTACTCTTATAATTTTTATCTATTATCACACTCTATTAAATTTATGAAAATTTAATGAATCCTCAACCCTTAATTTTATCCTTTGACTAGTCTGATATTTAATTCAATTTTTAAAACATGGACTTCAATGAAAGCTTCATTATTGACATAGCATCTTCAATTAAGAGTTAACAAAGTATCATTCACATTTTTTTATATCTATTTGAATTTATTGAATTTTTGTTGCAATACAAACACTTGACTTTTATTTAACTTACATTATCTCTCTTCAAATTTTTGTTATGAATTTGAATTTTTTAAGATTAAATCATAAAATATAGTATCATTTCTTTTTAAGGTTTGGAGATGTGAAGATAAGTACAAATGTTTTGACGATTGGAAAAAAAAGAAATTTACAAATTAATAGTTACTAATAAAATTTTATTGAAAATTTTGACAGATATATTATGTTTTAATTGATTCATAGCATTTAATTATAACTTGATAAAATTAACATTTCGATGTTTAAGATTTTCATGAAAATTTATATTTGGCTATGATATTTTTTTACCATTTAGATAAGATTCTCATGTTATGAAAATAGTCATAGTTGATTCTCAAATAAACTTAATCTTAAATTTTAGTGAAGACTTAGTTAACATCAATATGAATAATATCTTTCATGAGGTTCAACAAAATCTTTTTATATTTTTAAATAATTTAGATGGTTAGTTAAACTACCATACAAGTAGTAAATTGGCTCTTCATCTAAAGAAAGTATCACTTAGGCTTAAACTTAAAAAACAATTATTAGACTTAGTAATTTTGTTTATTTAGGAATCAATTAAAATTATTTTTACAATATATCCAACTTATTTGAATACTTTAAAAATTGAAGTAAAACATAAATTTTGATGAAAATTACCTATACATTTTCATTTGAATAGTTTTAAGTTTGATAATATAAATTTGAGTTCATGGAAGTTTATTAATTTTAGAAATTTAGAAATATCTGTTTTAAACTGAAGCAATATTTTATACTTTACACATATTATAAAACTAATCATCTATTCATTTTTCCAATCTTAGTTTAACTGTAAAGCTATATTTAAGTAAGGTTATGAATATCTATGTTGAGCTCAAGGAATTTAACAACTTCTCCTTTCCTTTCCCCAACTTTTATAAATATAATCTCAATAAAAATTTTGCCTTTAAATAGCTTTCAAATGCAATTATATGCATGCAATTTATTTTTTTAGTTAAATTATTTTTTTAACTAAAATTTAAACTTTGATATAGGAGGATATCTTAGATATTTCTTTCCAATGAACCAAAAGGTTATTAATACATTGTTTCTACTTTTGAGGCTATCATGCGTCAGCTTTTAGCCAAACATTAGCTCATATTAGCAGCGGACCGGAGATGTTGTACATGTCGAGGACCTCAACCCGGGAAATCCCACGATAGATTTCTCCAGGGAAGTTTCCCATAATGACATTAACTAAAATGTTTAGAATTTTCAGCGAAGCGAGTTTTCCCAGTGCAATAGGGAGTCCACCCAACAGATTATTACCCGCCATACTAAGATTAACAACCTTGTCTAAAAACCAGATTTTAAGAGGAATGGAGCCAGGAAGAGACCGAAACGAGATGTTGAGAGACACCACACGTGAGTCTCTATCGCATGTGACTCCAAAGAAGTTGTAGTAAGCAGATGGAAATTCTAAATCCTACCAGTCCTCGAGGACTCCATAGCCCATTGGACCAGCCATTGACGATTTCACCTTCAACAGGGCTTTAAGATCGCCATTGTAACAAGAACTAGATGTGACCAGTAAAATAATGAGAAGAACACTCACAGAAGTTAAAGTTCTCATTTTTTTTTGACAAGTTTCTCGCTTTGTTTTCTTCTTCAGAAGGTTTAGAAGATTTCACTCACAAAGCCTTCAATTAAATACGACCTTATAGGTAGAAAGAATTGAATTATACAGAAATACAATGGTGCAGTGCAAGGGTTTCTCTGTATTATATGATTTTGTAATTTAATGTGTTAGAGTCCACCATCGATGAGCCTTAATAAATGTATTTGACGGCGTAAGGGGGAGGGGCTTGGGACAGATATCTAGTCATGTCAAAATATTTTTTTGATACAATTTTCTCCTTCCATATTTAAGAGTAACCCAAAGTGATTTTGTCAGAGGACCTGGAAATAGAATCCTTCTCATTAATGCTTCTGATGTACTTCTATTGGTAATGTAGAAAGTAAACATCCATAGTAGAGAAAAGTCACATTATAAAGAATGGAGTAAACAAGTGCCACTAACAATGTGTTTGGTTAGACTATAATGATAGATATAAAAGAAAGAGTTAATTTCACCGAGATTTCCTGTAATTTTCAAAATTTTCAAAATGCCCCCTGTTTTTTTTAAATTATAGTAGGCCTTCATGTAATTTCATAAAATTTTTACTAGAACCCCCTGTCGTTGATCGTGCGTGGCAGGAGGTGCTGACATGGCAATTGATGTGGTAGTTAATTAAGAAGAGGTGATAATATGGCAATTGACATGGCAGAGGTTATGACGTGGCATGTGACGTGGTGTGTTAACATGATGATGACATGGCAGGCATAAGGCTCAGTGAAAGTTTTTAAAGTTCAGGGGAGAGCTTCAATTTGTATACTTAACGTAAGCCAATTGCCTTTTTATGTGATGGTAATGTAGTTAGTTTCTAAGTATAATTAGTCTCCAAAGCAGATAACTCATACTGCATCGCCTATACCTAGTTGGAATCACCAATTGCTTGAGAGTACGTAGTTGGTTCCGTAGTAGTAGAAAGATTAGTATAAGCAGGTTGAAGTGCAAGTGGCTCTATAATATGTGTAGAACAAATATCAAGGTAATCATGAACAGTAAGGTAGCCTGATTACAAACAAAATCCTATAACCAGGTAGGCTATTTGATAGTTCGATTACTCTAACAGAGAAGAATATTATTTGTGGAGGAGGAAGGTAATGGAACATAAGAGGAATCTGAAGACAAAGGTAGATCACCACCATCAGGTTCAAATGGAGGGGAAGGCACATCAAAAGAAAAATTATCAGAAATAATAGGTAATAGAGAATCTAAAATATCGGTAGCAACACCATTAAAAGGGAAAACATTTTCGTGAAAAATGACTTCCTTTAACACAAGAACCACCTTGGAATCAAGAAAAGTTTGTAGGCCTTCTGACCGAAGCTATATCCAATAAACACACAATAGTAAGCTCTTGGAGCAAACTTATCCTTAGATGGATGAGTGTTAGTAGCAAAACATAAACACCCAAAAGACCTTAGAGAATCGTAACTGGGAACCAATCCATATAAGTTGTTGAATCAAGGGAGGTTCCAATCTTGGTTTTGATGATAACAAAACATGTTTAATCACTAATGGTTTGAGTTTATGATGTTAAT
>JAOXYD010000134.1:16207665-16218977 GCA_028565735.1 Pinacopodium congolense
GAGTGTCAAGAGAGTCAAAAGTCATTTCTAGAGGATATATACAATGTCTGGATGCTTAAGGAGGGTTTAAGAGGGTTTTTAAGCCGTTAAAATGAAGACAAAATCTAAAAACTTGAAAGTAGAAACTAGTCCTTAGAGATAGAGCCTTCAACAGCACCCTCTAGGTTCATCAATAGCGTCGTTAATAGATGAACAGTCCATCGTTGCGCATATTGGAGATAAGGAGTACAACGGCTCTCTTGGAGCCCACTATTTATGGAAGAATAGCCGTCATTTTACCTATATAAAACATGAAAAAAGACTTCAAACTAACTCCAAAAATTTCCATACAACTTTCTGATAATAATTAAGACTTCAAACAACTTTTAAATCATATCTTAAGGCTATATAAATGATAAAAACTCATAAACCAATTCAAAATCATGAAATGGTCTTTAAAATGAAATAATATGCAACTTTACATATATAAATGCAATGCATGATCAAAACTAAGCCCTTATGTCAATTGAATAGAAAGTAAAACTAACAAACATATTTGAAACAACCTATCTAAGGTCTTGAAGCTTCCAATTCATTTGAATTTCCATTATCTTCAAATTTTACCTTCAAACTCCAAGCTTTCCATAATGAATTGTTTTTGAAAAAAGTACCTATGTTTAAGATTAACATCATAAACTCAAACCATTAGTAATCGAACATGTTTTGTTATCATCAAAACCAAGATTGGAACCTCCCTTGGTTTAACACTCTTAATATATTGAAATAAATAAGACTTAAAATTAAAGAGTTCATTGGTGACTTTTAATTTATTGATCAACAAAATAGACAAGAATTCTTTAAGATGAAATGATATTCCCTAATTAGGAAAGATCTACAAAAATAATTTTAAAGGATTTTAGAGAAATACTATATGTTCAATAGTTTTAATGATGTCAACCTTTGATACACTTTCATTGCATCATTTTTTGACCAGTTACATCTAAAGCTATAAAGAAAAGTCAATTCTCTCCATAGAGATATGATAAACATCTCTTTTAGAGAAATTATAAACTAGACTTTGTGACATTTGATAAACTATGTAAACAATAAAATTCTTTAAAGGAAAGCTAAAAGGTGGTCCTCAACTTCAAAAAGCTTGTAAGAAGTCCTATTTAAAAATTAAGTATAAGGATAAGGAGAATTATGACTGTCATGTAAAGAAAAACACACATTTCAAAAGACAGTTATACAAAAGTTGTCTAAGTTCTTTTAATAAAATAAAAAAAGAGAAGAGTTCGATTATTTAAAAGACGTGCCTCAAGAGCACAAAAGTTAGATCATTTCTATTTATGTGACTAGTCAAGATATTATGTTCGAAGATGCCCTGAGAAGACAATGAAGGACATAAAGATCCTTCATTCTCTTAAGGCTATGATGCCTATGCAAGAAGACAAAGAAACATAGTCTCTCTTTGAAGAGCAATCTGGTGAGGATGAAGAGACACAATTCACTCTTCTTACTTATGATTGCACTAATGATAAGGATTTTTTTTTAGTGACGATGATGAAGACCCAAATTACCTAATAGCCTTAGGATAAAACTAAAGAAGCTAGTAGTACCAAGACCATATTTCAAGCTTCAATTACTTTTAGAAAAGTATCATATGCTAATTATAGTTATTGACTATATAGATATAGATTCTTATAAAAGTGTGATAAAGTCACATGTTCTTCCTCTAGAAGAATAGTAGCCATATAAGGAATACTTCGTTATAGCTGATGGTAAATCTTTTAAGATTAATCTTACTATGAAGAGAAAGATTGGCATAAAATTATTTCCAAAATGCATTGTCTGGACAAAACTCTTTGGAAGTAATCTTTAAGGTCTCGATGTACTTATTGGCATAGATGTCTATTATGAGGAAAAGAGTTGTAGATTTTACCAGAAGGGAATTAGTATAAATAATTCTTCCGTGCTTATATAGATGTTAGAAATACATTCGAATTAAATGATGTCCCTTTTGGATATGAAGACATCAAATATCAACTTCTACATTAATGTTTAGAGAGTCATGTTCAATTCTAACATCTTTCACCATTATGGAAAAATTTAACATTCTTTATTCATTTAGTGTTAAAAAAGAATGAGGGTATTAGCTCGATGAAGGCAACCCATCTGGGAATGAATCCAGAGGTTTACCGATGGCATAAAAAATGTACTATTCTTTTGAAGCAGGGACTGATAAAGTCTATCAAATCAAATTGGGTGTGTTAGGCTTTCTAAGTTGAAAAAAATGCTAAAAAAGAACAAAGAAAAAAAGTAGTTAGTCATTGATTATAAACCTCTCGATCACTTTATTTAAGTCTATAAAATTTCTCTATCTAAGATAAATACTTAAGTCATATCGAGCCCTGTTAAAATAATTCTTGGAACTCATGGAGAAGTATAGGATAATGTTCTCAACTTGTAAAAGCCAAATTACCTAGACTTTCCCTCGTATGAGAACTCCTACCATATTGATGAAATTGCTACCCTTACCTTCATCTTTTTCTTAACAAAACAGGCTCACATTTCTTTTCATCTCTCTTTAATATCCAGACACCATGTTACACTATGTTCATCATCACTAATCCTCCCTCAGAGGATGCTATGTGGTACTTATAAGTACTCTTTGCATTATCATACTATGTTCTTCATTAATGGTTTTCTCTCAGAGAATACCATATGGTATCATAGGGTACTCTCTACATTATATACTTGTGCAATCTCTCTTCCCTCTTTATGTATATATCATTACCTATATGACAAGGAAAATGAAAACTTCCTCTTATGAACTTTCCTGCCAATTACTAATGTTATGGAGAGTTTAACTCTCACATGTAATTGAGTAGTATAGGCTTTGGGAGGCTCCTTTAAAGAAGAAAACTATCCAGTGCTTCTTTATCCTTCATTGCTCATATAGTGTAATGTAGGATGGGTCAATTTATGCTATAAACTAAGTATATTTTTGGCACATCTTTTTTCAATGGCTGAGGTCTAGGGGGACTATTATGAAAAATCTTAGAAATTTTCTTAAAGGCTTTAATCACTTCTTTAAGTATGCATCACCTGTAGTCTTAACATCTCTTAGACCTTATCCAAGAGAATTTGTCCCTGATGAACCTTACATGCCAAAATTCAATATCCATGACGACTTAATTGAAATTACCAAAGTCTTGTTGTGATCCTAAACAGCCCCATCGACTTAAAGTTGGGCCTTGATTTTACTAGGCCATCTCAACCCAGTGTCTCATAATTCAAGGACTCTCAAGACCTACTTAAAGACCCTCTAATCATCAATAAAAAAGGACTGAATAATTTTTTGATAGTGTTAAAGACAGAGGATAGAGTAGTAGAAGAAACATGCCCTATTAAAGGATGAAAGCCAATAGTGATAATAATAGAATTAGTGTAAGAGCATCACTAGTTCAGGAATGTCCCCCTTTAATATGCAATCTTGGTAGGAACCTATCAGAAATAGAAAAGGTAATTAAAATCCTTTTACTTTGTGTGTTTTCCTATATTTTTAATTATCATACTATGAGTAGGTGTCATTCTTTTAAAGTTGTCTTTTATGCATCCTTGTGTATGATGTGACTTTATTCTTATCTAATATATGATATGACATTATTCTTATTCTAGGTTATTTCTCTTTTATATCAACAGATTTTGGTTCCTGTTGTATTCAACCTTGGTTCCATTAATAGAATTTGTGTGTTTTCTCTCTTTACGACTTCATTCTAAGATCCTTTCTCTCTTCATAATGTTTGAGACTTTAATAAGATTATTTATATCACACAAAGATACAAGTATTTTCTGTACTTACCTCTCTTGAAGATTTTATGCATGACAATGTATTTGACTATATGTTTTTATATGAGCTTGTAATTATAACGAGGAGATTTGACAACTTAAATTCCTAAAAGTTAAGCCTTGAGAGTTGGTGCCCCGAAGGGTTTATGTCTTGATTAGCATACTTAAAATTAAGCTAAGGCTTTCTTGATATACCTTAAAGCTTATACAAAGTGTTGTATTCGATAGACATGGTCATTATATTTGTTTGTTAATAAGTATTTATTCCCCATTCACCTTGTTGTATCAAAGCTAGTCACGCTCGTGGCAGTAGTAAGAGTAAGTAGGAAGAGAACTTACGCAATAATGAGTGAAACATCAACTTTATCAATAAATTCAGTTCATTACTCTTCAGCTTTTTCCTTTTATCTAATGTCAAGAAAGTCCTTTCTAATAAAATAGAAAATTTAGTAGAGATCATCCACTTACCTGAAGACATAAAAGCCATAATACTCAATTACCATTATTAAGTCCATACAATTTATATGACATATCTATATCCTCTATAAGGAGTATTCGCTTCTTAATTTCTTCACATAGACCTCATCTTAAATAACTAATCTAATGTTCAACGTTATATCAATGTGGATTGAAAGCTACTTCAGAGGAACAATATGTCACCATGGAGTTCTTGTCAGAATTGATTTTTCTATTAATAGAGCAAGGGTACACATATCTCTATTTAAGAGCTATTCACATAGTCTTAACTTTAAATGGGAGAAAAGGGATTTTGACAACAACTTAGATCTCCCTATTGGATATAACTTACACTTAGTACTAAAATACATTGGTCAATTCTCTTTTGACTACTCTCAATAATGGGAGTGTCATCATAACTATAACCCCAAATTTCTCGATGATCCAAATCTACCCACAAGATTAAAGATTCAAATACAAATTGTTGGAGTTGAGCAGAATCCTACTACTATCATGGCCATTCTTCACCATCAGATTGTCAATAGAGTGTAAAACCATGTTATTTATCTGAACTTTCCCAACTTTATCAGACATGCCCTCTATATGATAGTATATAAGTCTCAAAATGAAATTATAATTATCCATATTTAACGACAATTGCCACCACAACTGGCTGAATTAATGGAATGATAATATACTACGAGAAGGAATTCCAAAATTCTCATTGCCACTTAATCCATACTACCACTCCTCTTATTTTGAAAATTTTGAAGGATGACATGATGAAATCCATTTTTAAGAAATCTGGAGAAGAGCATCTAGATCTACCTAGATCTTTTGGGCTAACATTGATGATTACTCTAGCATTTTCTTATATAGAAGGCAACGATCATCCTACCCATTCAATTGAGCTGGATGGGCGTACCGTCTATGTCAATCATGAGAATAGCTATTTCATTTGGGGTATCAATCCCTCTATGTGTGACTCAGATTATGATTGTTGGATGAGTGGATATGGATATTTTAAGAGTGATAATGATGTTTATGTTCCAAACAGGAAATTTCAAAAGTAAAAAAAGAAATATATATATATATATATATGTCATTCCTAAAAATGGTTCTCAAGGCATAATCTAGATGATGGCCCTGATTCTGAGTCTTGGGTTAGACGTAGAAATTATGACCAAGGCCCATGAATCTTTATGAGCTTTTAAAAGTAGTTGACAAAGAGTATTTACTTCTTTTTGAAGACTTGCTACTAACTAGACCTAATCTAGTAATATCAATAAGGGTCCCAGAACCATTTCCTTGCCTGATGATGAGATCGTATAACGAAGATTTTCCTCTTCTTGAGCATAGAACTAATAAGTCAGGTCAAGTATCTTCAAGACTTTTTTCAAGTCCACTGGGATGGGCTCACAAGGGAGTTATGTTTCTGTCTCTTTAACCAAAGAGGCGATAATGGATAAATAAAAAATATTGTAGCCTAGAACAATATACTCTTTTATATTAATTCAAAATTTGATGGCTTATCTCGCTAAACACAAGATCTTCATTCCAAAGTTGATGTTGTATCTAATCAAGTTTGGTAGCTATACCAATGATTGCTCAATTAAGCTAAAAGATTCGACTATAATTTGGGGCGATATGTTGACACACATTATTATAGACTAAACTTTAATAAAAAGGAATGAGAATTACAAAATGTTTGAAAAGAAGTCAAAAAAATTGAGGTCGTCTTTACAAAAGGAGAATTTAGAGCAATATATGAACCATATTCGTCAATCTTCCTAACCATTCAACATACTTATTCCATTTCTTCATATCCTAAAGCCATTGATTATGGAAAAGTATTCAACATGTTCTATTCGTTGTTTAAAAAGAACCTTCCAAAATCAATAAAAGTTACTAAATCAGACAAAAAAAAAACCAAAGAATGTCCCTTCCACATTAGATATTAAACTTAGCCACATTCCTACCAGATCTCTCCATATTAAAACACTGCCAACTTCTCCATCTAGAGGCAAACCTTCCTCAAATTTGGAAAAGAAAAAATAACATATGGATTTCGATAAAACTCTTGAGTCCATTGCAAAAAGCTCAGACTTAGACTCCTTGATAAAAAAATTTGGAAGATTTTAACAATTCAGAACAATTTGCAGATCTCATTGACATATCATAAACAATGATGACTATTCCACAATCTTCACATAGAATAAAAGTTGAATCAGAAGTGGAAGATGTTGAGTCTATAACTGAATTATTTCTGACATAGACAACTTCAGCATATTAACCTACTTTAGGCCCTTTGTTTACTTTTAATGATATCCCTCCGTTAAAATTGAGAGATAAGTTACATGAATTTAGTGTCGGAATAAACCTCCGGATGGTAAGATTAGACGTCACTCTCAAAGAGATCTTAACTGAATTTATTTTCATAATGACAAAGAATTTGAAAGAATGCTTTCAAAACCTTGGGTGAGTATTAGTACTTATAAGTCGTGCAACTTTCAAAAGCAAATGCTTTTTTTGGCATAATTCATAAAGAATTTATTGGTGACTTTTTACTTATTGCAAGTGCTTTTATTGGCATACTTTTCTTGGCATGATTCATAAATCTTAAACGTCCAATTTTATTCTTAAATAGAAAGTTTGATCTTTATATCCTTTTTTTTTTTTTTTTTTGGTTTGTGATCTTCATAAGATGTTCCTTTTACTATAGTGTATAACTTTATACAAATTTTACGTTGACATCTTTTTAAACGTAAAAACATGATAATTATGTTTCATATCATCAACCTCTCTTCACTTACCAATATTTATGAGTTTGAAACTTCTTATTCGAATTCGAATTCAATTAAATTAAATTTTATCTATTAATTTTAAGTTTAATTCTACCTAGTTCAGCTTCCAACCTTCGTTTTCTTTTTTTAATTGGAACTAGACATTGAAAAAATTTTACACCAATAAGCACGCTATATGCTCTCTGGAAATACTTCTTGGAATTGACATTTAAAAAGCCCTGATACGAAAGATGCTTCGAACAGCAATTCCAAGTAGTCCAAAATTAGATGATTAGTTGTTGTCGTTAACGACATCAGAGTTAAATTTATCAGTGCAGGTTTTCTTGGTATGTAGGTTTCTAATAATTCTGTTTGGCAAGTTTCATTGCTACGATTGGTTCTTCAACATTTTCCATGAAACAGGGAATTTGTAAGTCAGCTTGCTTTGAATTGGCTAAAGTGCTGGAATGCTTAAATCTAGTGCTAAGTTCCACCAGCTAGCGTATAAAACTTGGCGACGAAACAAACAAGAAACTACTATCCTTCGATCGAAACGACAAGAACAGGGATCTTCGATCCGGACAGGTTTCACAGAGCCTTGGATCTACCTCCTTCATGTCTTCTCTTAGCTGGATGTACCAGTGGCTTTTCTCCATGTCTTCACTTTCTTTTCGTTCCCTAAAAACCAGGCCAAGTCAATCTGTTGAGAGAAAATTTCTCTAAGGAGACTTCCCTTTCTCTCAATACCCTTATGAAATCTGTGCTATAAAATCTTTTTCAGGAAGCTTTCAGTGTTGGTTCAGACATGGAAGACAGGAATGGTCATCGCCAAGAAACCGTGATTGACATAAGGAGACCCATAAACTTCACTGGTGGTCTTGAATTCTGTAGCCTTACCTATACAGTGACCAAGAAGAAGCAGGTTGATGGTAAATGGGAGAGTCAAGAAGTGGATTTGTTGAATAAGATTACTGGGTATGCACCAAAAGGTTGTGTTACTGCCGTTATGGGTCCTAGTGGTGCAGGGAAGTCGACATTTCTGGACGGTTTAGCTGGACGTATAGCAAGTGGAAGCCTTGAGGGTAGGGTTTCTGTGGATGGCATGGAAGTGAGTCCAACCTTGATCAAGAGAACTTCTGCTTATATAATGCAGGATGACAGGTTGTTTCCTATGCTCACCGTCTATGAAACTTTGATGTTTGCCGCGGATTTTCGTCTGGGACCTATTTCAAGAACCGAGAAGAAGGAGAGAGTCGAGCAGCTTATTGAACAGCTTGGTTTATCAGTAAGTTGACATGTATTCATGTTTAAAGCTTGACTTGAGAAAACCTCGCTTTTAATTGATTTGTTCTTCGTGTAGTCCACTCGGAACACCTATATCGGCGATGAAGGAACTCGTGGAGTGTCCGGCGGTGAGCGAAGAAGGGTCTCCATTGGTGTAGACATAATACATGGACCGTCGTTACTATTCCTCGACGAGCCAACTTCAGGTTTGGATTCTACTAGTGCTCATAGTGTGATTGAGAAGGTGCACGATATAGCTCGATCAGGAAGCACTGTTATTCTCACGATACATCAGCCCTCCTCAAGAATCCAACTGCTGCTTGATCATCTCATCGTTCTTGCTCGAGGGCAGCTCATGTTTCATGGCTCACCTAAAGATGCTTCCCTTCATCTGGGGCGCATGGGGCGAAAAGTCCCCATGGGAGAGAACTCCATAGAGTACCTTATTGATGTGATCCAAGAGTATGATCAGTCTGATTATGGAGTGGAAGTACTAGCTGAATTTGCACGAACTGGAATGAGGCCACCGTTATTATCCGATGAGGAAATATCTGCATCTGGAGTCTCGCCTTCAATAACCCCGCTTCAACCTAATCGCCGGAAGAAGGAAGAAATGAGGGACAAGAGAAAGGGGAAGCGGCTTCCTTTAGAAACAAGTGTAAATGAATTTGAAGATTTTGATCGTAGCCTCAGGAGTCCTTATAATAATAAGAATTTCTCAAGGTCGTGGAGTGCTTCTGCCTCTGGTGGGGTGATGCGAACTCTCAATTTCACACCTTCTCGACAGAGAAATGATAAAAGAATGCAAAATTCTGCAAGGTAAATTGCTTTCAGTTTAATCGAATGATTCACTTTTCCTTCATATCCGATGATCTGTTTGAAGATTTTGCGCAGTTCATCACCGGGATACTACACTCATTCCAGCGAAGTCCTTCCTGGTACGCCAACTCCTCACAGTAGTGACTACACAGTGAATGAAGAGGATTACGTGACCCCAAAAGTCGCTCCATTGGAACACGATCTCGGCCCCAAATTCGTCAACTCCTTCCTGCCGGAAACAATTATCCTCATGCGTCGCAACTTCAAGAACATCCTGCGAACACCTGAGCTTTTCCTCTCAAGACTCATGGTCCTCACTGTGATGGGAGTGATGATGGCAACCATGTTCACGAACCCACATCAAAATCTGCAAGGAATCACAAACAGACTCAGCTTCTTCATATTCACAGTCTGCCTTTTCTTCTTCTCTTCCAACGACGCAGTCCCTGCATTCATTCAAGAGCGCTTCATCTTCGTCCGAGAAACTTCTCATAATGCTTACAGAGCTTCTTCTTACACCATTGCTGGAGTCATCACTTACCTCCCTTTCCTCGCCTTACAGTCCGGCGTCTACGCCGGCATCGTCTGGAGGGCACTGAGCCTTCGAGGGGCGTTCTATTATTTCTTGATAGTTCTCTATGTGTCCCTTCTGTCCACCAACTCATTCGTTGTGTTCGTGAGCTCGGTGGTGCCGAATTATATCCTCGGTTACGCTGCAGTCATTGCTTTTACCGCTCTTTTCTTCTTGTTCTGTGGTTACTTCTTGAACAGTCATGATATTCCCGGTTACTGGAAGTGGATGAACAAGATTTCCACCATTACATATCCATATGAAGGTCTCTTGATGAACCAATACCAGACATCCGAAATCTTTGGAGTAACTCAACAAGGGCAAAATATAACTGGCTATGGAATCTTGAGATCATTGAATATAAGTATTCACGATTCAGAAAAGTGGAACAGGGTGTTTGTGATGTTGGGTTGGGCAGCTTTTTACAGGATATTGTTCTACATAGTTCTTCGTTTCTTCTCCAAGAATCAGAGGTCATAAGAAAGTCTTTTCTTTTCTATTGGTGGGTTAGGACGATGATGTTCCCGAATTTGCTTGACAGACATTTGGTTGAATCAAATCAAACTCTCATACATTATTATTTTGATGCTTGTTCGTAATCAAATTCATGTTCATAGATTGAATGATTTAAAATTTAGTATATGATTCATGTTCACAGATTCATGAAGTAGCTTTTTGCCCTTTTGCTCTAATCAGCAGACGTGAATCATTGCAAGGAATTGTACTTTGAAGAAGTTAGAGAAAAATAAAAGTCTGATGAAACTTGGATTTCCTACTCATTTTGTCATGTTTTTGTATTATTTTTTGCTCTTATTCTAGTTGGGATTCTTCTTCTAGATTTAATATATCTTACTTTGGTTTGATTGCCAAAAGCGTAATTGTTACCTATAGGTTCTAATTAATGAAGGAATTTAATTTGAGACTGAAACTGACAAACAAGTTTAGGAATTTAAAAACAAAGAAAATAGATGCTTAAGGTGGCAAAAGGGCATGTCTGAAGTCTGCAAAAAGGAATACACGGATAAATAAACTTAGGCATTGTTTACTGATTGTGGTTAGTTGAGTTGTAAGTTGTGATTTTTTATTATAATTGTTATATTTTTATATTGATTGTTGTTTTTTTTTTCGATTTCTGTATTATATTAGTATATTTTCTTTATCAATTTTTGTATTTAAAAACAATAAGAAAATAAAACTAAAAATTAAATCGAATCTAAACAAGGCCTTGGATTTTTGTTTTTGATTTTCATTTTTGTTTTCCTAAATACAAAAATAGAAAAAAAAAATAGTACAGAAACTAATAAAAATAACGTATTAATACATCACAAAATAAGAAAAACATATAAAATTTAATAAAAAATCACAATAAAATTACAACCAATAACCTAACTAAACGTACTAAATTAACTTTTTATGAGAGTTTATAAATATTAATTAAACATTCTAAGTCTCCAACCTAGTGAAAAACTAAGGGGTCGTTTGGTATTGCTGTGAGTTGTAATTTTTAGGAGTTGACCCAAAAAGGGAACAAAACTTACGAAAATCTACTTTAATCTTCTATTTATATG
>JAOXYD010000134.1:16221118-16245697 GCA_028565735.1 Pinacopodium congolense
GGCTCGCTTCTCATGGGCGTCTTTAGACTATGGATAGGCTTCAGATGTTCGGTATCTTGCCTAATTCGATGTGTGTTTTATGCAGCTCGGCTCCTGAGACGCACGATCACCTGTTCTTTCATTGCAGGTTCTCTTTTACAGTTTGAGGCTCTCTCTCGTTGAAGACCCCCACGGCTTGACCTTCAATTTCTTGGTCTCCTCTTCTGCAGTGGACTTCCACCTATCTTCGCCGACAGCAGGACATCAGGCATATTGTTTCACGGTTAGTTTTCTCTGCCATTGTGTACTTTCTTTGGTATAAGAGGAATAACAGCATCTTCAGCAGATGACATCAATCTCCCCTAGATGTTATTGTAGAGATCTTCGAGCTTGTCTGTCTTTGGGTTCTTAGCCTTGAGTCCCATTTTTAGATCCCTGACCCCAGTGTCACATTTGGAAACTCCGTACTTAGCTTTTTGCTTTGTTCGAGGGCCGCCTGTGGCTTTTTGTTTGTTTTTTCTTTCTTTGTGGGCCGCCTGTGGCTCTTTGTTTCGATTGTTTTACTTTCTTTGTATATAGTTTCTGAGTGCCAACTTTGGCATCTTGTTTTCTTGTATTGACCTTTTCCCTCATTTATATACCTGTTACTTTCTCCAAAAAAAAAAAAGTAATGAAATAGGTATATTCATCTCTTTCTTGACTAATCATAAGGCCACATACATTTGAATGTATAAACTTTAATAATTTACTAACATGGTATACCTTTCCAATAAAAGATAGTTTGGTCATCTTACCTAATAAATAAGACACACAAGTTTCATATAATTCATAATCAAAAGGATTTAAGTATCTTTCTTTATATAACTTTGTGATTCTCATTTCAGTAATATGACCTAATTTATAAGACCTCAAATAAAATAAATTTTGGTTATTTAACTTTCTTTTCTTAGTATTTATGTTGAAGACTGGACTTTTAAGATCCAATTCATATAAACCATTTGTAAGTCCACTAGATCCGTAATAAACATTATCTTTATAAAAAAATAACTCTTATTCTTAATCATAAAGACAAATTCATTCATTTCTAAACACGAAATAGAAATAATGTTTCTAATAATAACTAAAACAAAATAACAATTATTAAGTTCAAAAACAATGTCAGAAGGCAAATCTAAACTATAAGTTCCTATAGCTAATGCAGTAACTCTTACTCTATTATCGGTTCGCAAGTCCACTTGACCTTTAGTCAACGATCTACTACTTATCAATACCTGCACATTATTATAAATGTAAGATCCATAGTATGTATCTAATACCTAAGATTGAGAAATAAAAGTAGAAAGATTGACTTCAATTACAAATATACGTAAAAATGAAGCTACTTTTATCTTCTTGTGCTTTAAGCTAACAAGATAGACTTTGCGGTTCCTCTTCCAAGATCCATTACCCCTACAATGGAAATAATGCCCTTGTTGTTCTTCTTCTTAACACCTCTAGTAGATGTTGCTACTTTAGTTGTAGTCATTTGATTCTTATTCTTGTTCGTCTTAGAAGTCGGACTATTTTTCTTCAAAGAATCAATAATAAGAACATAAGTGAATTCCTTCTTAAAGAATCCTTCAACTTTCTTGAGCATATTCAGTTACTCTGCTAATGTCACATCTTTCTGATTCATGTGAAAGTTTATGATGAACTGAAAAAATTTTGGAGCGAGAGATTGGAGCACAAGATCAATGGTCAACTTGTGATCCATGACATAATCTAATTGACTTAATTTCTTAATTTAGCCATTCATCTTTAGAACGTGTGATCTATCGAAGATTCAGGTGTCATCCTACACTAATATAATGCTCATGAAGTCTCAAATCTCTCCACCCTACTACATGAACCAAACAACTCTTGAAGGTGTTATACCATGGATCTAGCATCCATATTTTTATGCTACATCTAAAGTTCAGGAGATGTATTAGCCAGCATCACATATGTTGCTTTCTCATCGTCATTTAAATGAAGTTGATATCTTTCCCAGACATCATCAACTGTATCTAAAGCAGGTTTAAGTGGAATTAGAGTGTTAAAAACATACAATTTATTCTCTTGTTGGAGAATAATTCTCAAGTTGAGAAATTATACGGAGAAGTTGGATCCAATTAGCTTGTTAGCATCTAAGATACTCCCCAAGGACAAATTGGTACTCATATTCAACAACTGAAAAACATAAAAAGAGCGAGTATGAGTTTTTTTCCCTAAAAACCAAATAATTAAGGAATTTAATAAATTTTAGTTACTCCCACTATTTTAAACAAATTAATAGCCCTTACTATTAATTTGAGAAATTATTACATAATTTCCTAGTGGATTAGGATCCCATTTTAATTTAATTGATCTTAAGTGTGCTCAACAATCCAACTAAATTAAAATTAGATAGAAAACATTTATCAATCATATCTTATATGATTCTTAGATTCGTTAGGTGACAACTCTTTACAAAATATATCTCATCATGCTTAACAATAAAAAAAACTTTAGTTTAATTCTATAATAATGAAATGCAGCAATCATGTTCTAATCATATATTTAAAATTTAATGAGGTTTAAGATTTTAGGTCTCATCTTATTTAATATAATCTCATTATATCAATTTTATATAACATAATCTAATCATGAAAGATAAACTTAATGTTTTGCTTGATTCTAATTATTGATTTGGTAATTAATTAATTTAATAATTTAATTTTTGAAAATTTAAACTAAATTTAAAAATTTTCAAATAAATAAAACCCTTTGAAAACTATTTTTTCTAAATGTATTAAGACCCTAAATTAATTTAATCTTAATATAATTAAGAAAATTAAATTAAATTAAAATTTTTAATTAATAAAAAAAGAAAGGGGTTACTGGCCCTTCCTTCTCCAATAGACTCATGCCTTTTTTTTAAATTTGGTTTTCTGGATCTCTTTGTCGCATCTTCCTGCCCATCCTATCTTTATTAGGGTTTTACCTATCCCTATATAACAGATTAAAACAAGACAACAACATATCTGGCTTTCATCAGATCTATAGTTCCCTTCAATGCTGCCTGGCGCTATCATCGATATATTAGTGGCAGTCGCTAGTTTGTCCTTTAACAAAATCCATATGGATTCAAACACAAGATTCATTCGATAGGTCCAAAATCTAACCATTCAATCAAAAAATAAACATAGATTTAAGATTCAAAAACTTTTGTCCCAAACACAAATCCAGTTTGTCACATGCCTAATATCAAGATGACATATTCATAATCCACACATGAACATAGATTTACATAAACTGATATTGCCAATAATTCCACAATCTAAGGTAAGTGGTTCTATTTCAAACAAACAAATCAAACCCAATTTTTTTAAAAAAAATCACTGATTATAGAAAACAATAGAGGTGTTTATTTAGTTATTGAAAAACATATCAAACATCTTTTATTCAAAATCCTTTATAAAAAACACTATAAATATACACAATGCGTTTTTAAAAACTATTTTAAATTATTGATCATTCTTTTTAGAAAACACTTTGAATCATTCAAAGTTGATTTTCAGAAAATAAAGTTATTCAAATGTTCCAAAAACCAATTTTCCAAAAATTAAAGATGGTAGAGGTGATAGATAGACAGAAAACAAAAGTAACATATATGCATGAGCATATTTTGGAGCAATTCTAGATTATAGTTTACGCAAATTTTGCATATTTTTATCAAATCAATAACAATCAAGCCCATATAATTAAGATAAATCGGTTAAAGTTAGGTAAAATACCACTATTGGAAAACCTAACATCGATCTAATTGAAGGTACAACGAAAAATTTTAAATTTTCATATAAGATCTCTTTGACAAAATTTTAATTTGAATCAAAAATAAAAAATTAAAAGGTTTCAAACAAACTTGATTAAAGCTTCTTGTCAAATCTAATTTCTTCTCATATTTGTTAATCACAGTTGTTGAAGTATCCGGCCTTTAACAATATTCACAAATTTACTAAAGGAGAACTCAAAATCTAATTTTGAGAAGAAATCTATTAAATTTTAATTGATTCAAATATCTCATATTTGACCATAAAATTTCTTAAACTTTACAATTAAGCCCAACTTAATTAAATTTTACTTTCTTTTAATAAACTTATATGTGCAGCCTATTAAATTCCTAATATATTGATAATAATTATAAATTAGAATTAGAATTCATAATTAGAATTAAATAAATTAAAATTATTTTAAAATCATCTTAATTCTCTAATTAAACAATTTATAATTATACATTAAGATTGATGTCTAGCAACATGTTATAACCACTCAAATATTAAGAATGCCAATGTGGTTTAACTAACCTATCTATACATAGTTATAATGTGTAATTTGGTCATTTCATCATCAAATGTTCCAATTGTAATTAAAGCATAACATTAGTGTTTACTTTATATAATATAATCTTGTTCATTCTTACTAATTAGTAAATAATTTGTAATTGATATTTAAAAACTTCTTTTCAAATTTCAATTCACTTTGGTCAAAAAATTATCAAATTATTACTATTTAAGAATAGTGAAACATTCTCTCTAATTATTTTAAGATAACGAATTCTTTATTTATTCATATAATTATCTTTCTATGATTCATACTACATTCAAATATTATTAACCGACCTGCTCTAGAGAGTAAATCATAAGTAGTATCTAAATATAGTTATTCTTATATGAGATAATTTCAATAATCTACAGTCTAATTATTAATTATACAATTATCATAATGAGAAAATTTATAGACACATAAGTAATGTTCTATTTGAGATCCTCAAAATCGGATTAATTTAATGAATTTATTTTCTAATAAGCACTCACATGTTTGTTTAAAAATTTTAAATCAAATTAAAAGAGGCAAAGAGATGAATAATGTGGCAGAAGGGCATGCTTGAGTTTTTTACTTTAGACGAGAGGAATTGGAGCAAATCAACTTACATTAACTTCTAATTACAAGGACTTTTTTCATATTGTAATTAACTGTCAAACATTGAGAAGTTAATTAGTTGTAACATATTATAATCTCATTTTAATTTGACACTGATTCAAGGAACGATGAATAAAAAGCAGATGAATTTAATAAATATGTATATATGTGTGCGTGTGTGTTTTTATGTGTATATATATATAATTATTATCATTATATAATTATTATTGTTGTTGTTTATTTCTAAGAAATTGTTATTTCATGTAATTGATCTCCTTTTCCTGTAAATTGAACATATTTTATAGGATTAGTTTATGGGTTCTAGATACCGTATTTAATATGCGGCACCTGTATTGACCTTCTTCGTTTGGTTGTATATGCGGATATGCCACTACCAATCAATGAAGTTGGTGCTTTGGAATATGCCTATTGTAGAGCTCTTCCATAGGTTGTTGAATAAAGACTAAAAATTAATCCTATTTATTAAAATTTATGCATTCGTAGATAAATTCCTACATCACTTAAGCTTTAGCCCTACATGAAAGTTACATAAGATCTCATAAACTATACCCTTAAACAAGTTACTTGACAAACTAATAATTTAAAATTAAGTAATAATTTTGATTTAATTGATATTTATACATTTACTATATTTTTATTTTCGACTTTTAATTCTCTAAATTTCTAAAATAAGAAATAGTCTCTTAATCATAATTTTAATCTCAGACTTTTAAATTAATAAGTATTTTTTAAAAACATTCTATTTAATTAGACCATTTTTAAGACAACTGTATGGTTTTAATGGGAAGCAATCTACTAATAATAAATTAATTTGAATCTCAAACTTTTAAATTAATAAATATTTAAAAGGACAAACTCTACTTAATTAGACCATTCTTAGGAATAATTCTAGGTCTTAATTGGAAGAAACCTACTAATAACTAATTAAAGTAGGCATTTTTCAATTATTAAAAGTATAGAACCAACTTGTTCACGTAATCATTAATCTACCACTTATTCATGATTGGATTGTAAAAGAATCTTTAGAGAAGCAGAATAATTCTTATTGTTCCATTAATAAATTAAAGAAAACCTAGTCGACTTGTTCAATCTAACCCACGTATTTCATACGCATAAGCTTGGTGAAGAGTCAAATGCACCATTCACTTCAGCGAATGGACTAAGAATTTCTAATCATTATAGAACTTTAATGTATCAATTAGAGAATGAGATTGGCGATTTTTTTATAGATTCATCCTCGGAAAGAATTGTATATGGTAATTTTTCTTCATCCGGCTCGAGTAAGAATCAAAAGAAGTAAAAGGATTCATACCATTAAAAAAATAGAGTTCGGCTACACGATCATCTTTAATTTATCTCCCTCATAACCCTATACAATTTATCTATACAATTCATACCTTTATAAATATAGTTTATACTACACTGCAACACAATTTATACAATGATATATTTAAAATTTATCTACATTTTTTATATAAATTGTATTATAGTGTTGTATGAACCTTATTTATAGAGATTGTATGAATTATACAGATAAATTATAGGGGTCATGAAGGGGCCAATAAAAGTAATCGGGTAATTTTTTAATTAAAAAATATATGTTTAGATGCTGTAAAATAGATATTTATTCATAACTCCAACCATAACAAAAGGTGTACTCGTTTGCAATTCAGCACTGTATTTACTAATTAAAAAAAATAAAATCCTTCCTCTTTGGTAAGGAGCCGGTTGGGATAGCAAACAGGCCTTAAGTTAATCTTGAAAATTTTTAAATATAATTAAATAAACTTACCTCTTAATATAATGTTAGAACAAGTTTTGATAGTTTTTATAACCTTCTCCTATTAATGATGAAGAGTGCATGGTTACACTATGAAATTAAAGTAACTATTTTCAATTAAAATTTAAATTGAAAAAAATTATGTAAACCAAATTTATTTAACAGTTAAATTAAAATTTTTAGTTGAATTTAAATATTTATAATTAAAAATAAAATGCAAGAAAATTTATTGCTGATTCTATTTTTAAATTATATAGCATACATTTTTTTAGGTCATACTAGCCTTATTAAGTTGTAACATAATATTCATGGTGGTTTTTATTACACTTCTAATTATTAATTTCTTTTTGAGCTCTTAATTCCATGATATTAAAATTTTTAAGGGATTGGAACCGGAGTCCTTTCATACTATTAAGGTCATCTCATATTAAGAGAAAAAATCAATTAAAATCCCAACTATGTGTAATGACTAACACTGGTTTAATTCAGCTGCAATATTTTTCAAAAAAAAAAAAGAAAGTTTATCTCCTAAATTTTAAAATTAACAAAACATTTGTATTCTATAGTCTCATCTTTATAAAATTTTTAAAGAAAGATTTTTACATCCCAATTTAAAGTATTACTGCTGAATACAGTATTCAATTCAAAAGTAACATACTAATGAGTTTCTTAAAAACTATATAATTTACGTAGACATAAGTTATAACTATAAAAGTTATATAGATATAAAATATAACTATACAACTAGCTTATTAGGATCAAACTAATCAGTACTGTTTACCAACTTTGACAAAATTTTTAATGCTAATATCATGTTTCTACCTACCTTGAATACCATTGATGAAGACCTTGCTGAACGACAAATCAAATATAGATGGTTGGAACAATGTGAATTAACCTAGCAATTCACGGAATATACATATTTTCCATCTTAGTTATCTGCAAAGAGTAGTTTTCTATCTAGCTGGAATCTCTGCTAGTGTTGGGTTGTAAAGATCAATCCTTATATAATCTTTACGTTTTATTGGAAAACTGACACTTTATTAGATTTATAATTAGATTTAAATATCTAATAATCTTTATAAATTAAGTTTAATTTTTTAAATAACCAAAAATAGTGAAGTAACGAGAAAGCTATGACTCTTGTATGGCTTCACAATTTTTACAGAATTTTGTAAAAAAGACATTAATTTACATAATTTTGAACATTTCCCGTTTTTATAATATGACAAATATAAAATTGTATTGTTTATTTAAAAGGATGCTTTTAATTGTCTATAAATTTAATTGTATTCATGTTTGAAAACATATATATTAAAATTTTATGTTCTCTATACTTTTCTACTACCATTTATTTTGGTCTCTTCTTTTATTGTTATCTCTTGATTGTGTATTTATTATGTGCACATGCAGCAACAAAGTATGTGCACACAATAAACACATTTTATCTAACATTTCCATTTTCTATGTTACCAGATTATTTAAACATTTTCGCATTGTTATTTTCTCATGTCAGTGCTTTCATTTTGAATATCTCTAGTCCAAGTATGAATCTGATTTTCGGACCTGAATTTTTAATGACACCTTAGAGCCATGGGATATATTTCCTACTGAAAAATATGAATAAAATTTAATCGATTAAAGACTTTTTTTAATGATAATAAAAATATGAAATCGATATAGTTAAGAACCCGAGTGTTTCCCTTTGTGTAATTGAATGCATGCTGTGAGAGCAATCAAATTTAAACTGTTAACACCTTGTTTAGTTGAATTTTTATTTTTAGTTTTCGCTTCTTATTTTTTAAAACATTAAAACTTTAAAAAATAGTATAAAAACTCGTAAAAACAACACACTAATACAATAAAGAAATCGAAAAAAATATACAAATACAACAACTATAATCAACAACCCAACTAAACATACTATAAGTCTTTATTATTGCAGTCATTTAAATGTGGTGTGTGGTGTTCAATATCAGGGTTTTGAATCACACTTCGTGACCTATATATTAGGTCACTATTAGGGTTTGTTCCAACAAGTTGCAGTTGCCATCATACTGAAATTACTTGTATTCACTGCAACTACAAAATCAGTATTCAGACAAGCTTTCTAGCCATGAACATAGCTTCTTTTCTTAGCTATTCATGCCCTAAATTCTCCCACATAACTCATTATTCTAAAGTTTACTTCACAATAATTAGCTTCGTCACCGTAATTTATGGTAATTATATTTGTATTATTCGATAGATGATATTGGAATATGTAGAAGCTCAATTATGCAATATTAAGGGTTCCATTACAATCCAAATGACAATCAAGCAATCTGGCTAGGCTAGTTACCTAAAATGATTGAGTTTTGTTAGTGAAACCAAACCCCATTCTCATGATGTTGCAACCTAAGTAATGGACAAGGGGAGAGACGAAAAAAAGGGGTTGCTCCGCCCAATTATTTTAAACCAGATTAATTAAATACAAATACTTACATCACCACTAACAAAATGGATGTTTGAATATTGATTTTCTGCCAATAATCTAAACCTGAAAGAGTTGATCAAATTTGGACTATTCTGGTTCAAACTCTCTCTCATCTTCTTCCTCATCACGCTTCTTCTCTAAATTCCACATTAGAAGTCAAACCTCTTCAACCTCTTTTTCATCAATACATGGCATATCTTTTGATACCCTTTTGTCACCGTTGCCCACTGATGATGATTCTCTCCATCGTTGACTCCTAGAAAGCTTGGTTTGAATGATTGAGTTCGAACCATTCAGTGAAAGCTATGGTTCTTGTATTGCAAGTTTGTAAATATCAAAGGAAAAGCTGAGTCCATACAGGTTTACTGAGACAAGATAATTGCTTGCAGAAGATGCTTGAGTTGATGGAGATCAGGAGGAGGAAGAAACATGTTTGAAGAAAGTAGCGTTGATTATGTTCTTGGGACCAGATGGGGCGAGCTCCATTTAAAATGAGAAAATGATGGAAAGAATGCATAGCCGGATCTTAAGGATTATTGTGGATGCTATTCTTTGCCTGCTCATACTTGTTCATTCAACTTATGCACAACCAGGTTTGTATTAATCATAGTTTCTGATCAAATTAATTGAAGTGTACTCAAAATCTGTTGACATGATCTTCTTTTAAAAGTCTTAGAATCAAAGAGTACTAGATCGATTCAATAGTTTTTCCTGTTAAAAGTGAGAAGCATTAGAGTTTTGTTGTGTATGTAAGTCTTATCATTTTGATCCACAATTTGAGTTAACGATATTGTTTATTGGCAGCAAATATTCTAGCAAGTATGTTTCTCCTTTAATTTTTCCATTTAAGGTTCAATGCAAGTGGAGAATAAATGTTTACGCCTAAGCTTTTGTTTCCGTATTTAGTTTTTTGTTTTGTGCGTTTTTATTAGTTTTGTGTGTTCGATTAAGTTTTTATAATGTTTTTTTTCAATTTTTGTATTTTAATATGTTTTTTTTATTATTTTTATACTTTTTTTTTTCGATTTATGAATTTAAAAAAGTATAAATTAAAAATGAAAAAAAGAAACCTATCCAAACAACTCCTTTAATCCAAGATTTTGATCTTGCATAAAAAAGAATAATGTGAAAAAAATTAAACGGTAACTTAAGAAAGTTGTTTATACTTATTTGTTACCAATTCTCTTAAAACTGAAGAACTTTCTTTTTTCCTATTTGATTCCAAGGAAAATATAACTATAAATTCTTAGCCTCAAAGATATGGTTTTCATTTACTTTAATTTGTCTTATTTTTCAGGGTTCACGAGCATAGCGTGCTGTGCTGAATCACATTTTACAGATCGGAATGGTATAAACTATACATCAGACAATGAACTCTTCCAAGTAGATTCTACGAAATGGCAATGCCGTGACATAAACAGGGCAGCATTAAATGACACAACCTATGGTAAAGTTCGAGTTTTCTACATTAATTCAGGAAAGATATGTTACAAGCTGCCAACAACTAGGGACAGGGACTATCTGATACGAGGAACATTCCTTTCCAGTGAACCAATGAACTCTTCAATCTCGACATTTGATGTTTTGATTGGGGTCACACCTGTAGATGTAGTGAACGATGTGGTGGAAGGCGTCTTTAGAGCTACCAAAGAGAATATAGACTTTTGTTTAATGTATGACAATGGAGATCCATATATCTTACAGCTTGAACTCAGGCCCTTGGATGATTCAGAATACTTGCAGGGAAATGCCACTCGTGTTCTGAATTTGGTTGCCAGGATTGATCTGGGGAACGATGGAGATGACATCAGGTATGCCTGCACATGAAATTAATCATTTTGGAATGGTTAGACATAAGAGTTACTTTATATTTAAACATTTTCAGGTACCCAAATGATAAAAACGACAGGATTTGGAGAAGTCCTGATCCTGAAACAGTTTCTTCATCGGCATCAGTTCTGTCCACTCCAGTGGATATTCCTGACACACCGGTGCCTTCGAAAGTTCTGCAGACAGCACTCTACCATACAGACAGATTGGAGTTGCAGCATAATGGCCTTGACATAGAGCAGTACAACTACCTTGTCTTCCTTTACTTTTATGAACTAATTAACTCTGTCAAGGAAGGCCAAAGGGTGTTCGACATTTTCATTAACAATGAAATCAAACTGAATGGATTTGACATATTGGCTAATGGATCGAATTACGCAGAAGTCCCCCTTAATGTAACAGCAACAGGTTCTTTAAACTTGACTTTAAGAAGGGTAACGAATGGATCAGACCTTGGACCGATTTTGAATGCATATGAGATCCTGCAATTGAAGACTTGGGTTCAAGGAACTAACCAACAAGATGGTAAGTCCCCTAGATTTCGATACCAAAATTTCCACTGGACCAAGGCAGAGTGTTGTGGATTGATGCTGATTTAAATTTTGAATCTCGATTTCTAGTGGATGTCATGGAGAAGGTGGAGAGTGAATTGCTGCAGCAGAACGAGTACATTAAAACTTCAAACCTTTGGTTCGGAGATCCATGTCTTCCAACTTCTTGGAAAGGTCTGTCATGTAGTAACAGCACAGGATCTTACGTCATTTCTAAGCTGTAAGTTCATTTATACTTCTTCAAGGAGATCATCTTGTCACTGAATTGGAGAGCTTGTGTTAAGGTAGTGTTACTTGGGTAAATTCGGTTTTTATGGTTCATTCTTTTCAGGGATGTTTCTGCGAGTAATCTTGTTGGAACAATTCCTGACAGCATTCCTCAACTGCCTCACCTGCAGGAATTGTAGGGTTGATTATGGTGTTTTAACCAATTTTCAAAATTTGTCACCAATGTTTTCTTTTAGAAGACAACTTTAAATTCTTTCCTGTTTCTCACCATCTGTAGGAACCTGAGCGCCAATGACTTCACTAACGAGATCCCACCATTTCCATCATTCTCCATGTTGAAAACAGTGTAATTTTCTTGCTTGCATCTGCGATTTGATCAACTATAACGATAGATCAGCAATGGAAATCTTCGAAATTGTACTTGTTTATGTAACATAAATGTACTAATCAGGCATTATGATCATATGTGGAAGTTCTCAAGCTGACAAGATGCTCATTTTTTTTCATTTTTTTAACAGAAATTGTAAAGTCCATAAAAACAGCACTATCATGCAATTGTCTGATTTACATTTGATTGTCAGGGATTTGAGGCACAATGATCTACAGGGATCCCTTCCAGATTCCCTGGTTTCACTTCAACAATTAACAACACTGTAAGCCTCCACTTCAGATGTCTTTCCTTTTAATATATGATGAAGAGCATCTAGGCAAGCTAAATCTTCCTCCATTGTTCTGCTATATTGAACTAGCTACTTTCTGCTTTTCAGATACTACGGATGCAATGCTCAGTTAAGTACAAAGCTCCCTTCCAAATTGAGCAGATCAAGAGTCACCACAGAGTATGAATTTTTTGTCTATGTTTGATCATCTAGTTTTAGAAACTACCCAAAAAAAGAAGAAGCATTCTAACTACTCATGCATTTGTATTTCAGTTTTGGAGCATGTGATCAACAGGAATCATCGAGTAACAAACAAGGAATTATCATAGCTACTGCTACATGCGGTTCTGTCTTATTTACTGTGGCAGTGGGAATCGTTTTGGCAAAAATTTACAGAAGAAGATTCAGGGAGAAGAGGAATATCAACAGGAAAAAGCATTCAACCACAAAGAGTGAGTAAACATTTACAGCAATTGTTTTATCAGAACATTTTAAAGAGTAGAAGGATTTAGCACTCCGAATAATTACCCTGAATGCTTCTGTACATTTTCCTATGAATTTGGTGTCTACCAATATTTCGAAATTTTGTATGATTACCGTCTGATACCTCCTCCTCAGGAAAGTCTTCTTATATTATGCAGATGCTGTTTTCTCAGTCACCAGCAAAGATGACCTTGTTATGAAGTCTATAAATATTCAAATGTTTACTTTAGAGTACATAGAGAGTGCCACCCAAAAGTACAAAATCTTGATAGCTGAAGGTGGGTTTGGACCCGTATACCGTGGCAAGCTATCTGATGGTCAAGAAGTGGCAGTGAAGGTCCGATCATCGACTTCGACTCAAGGAATTCGAGAGTTTGACACTGAGGTACTGAATGTATGCCTTTTACTTCTGCAGAAGTGTCAACTGCAGCATCAGAATCATGAACTTTATCCAATTATGTTTCTGGGAAACTCTTTCAGGATCAGGTCCATAAAATTCCAAGCTGACAAACTCTCTCTTGCTTTTATTTTACAGCTAAACCTTCTTTCAGCCATTCGACATGAGAATCTGGTGCCTCTTCTTGGTTATTGTTGTGAAAATGATCAACAAATCCTGGTTTATCCATTCATGTCAAATGGCTCTCTGCAAGATCGTCTTTATGGTAATTTTTCATCGAACTCACCAACATTATTTATTCTTATGTCATCTCCTCCTAAGACTAGTTCCTTCACAGGGAAAGCAGCCAAAAGAAAAATTCTGGATTGGCCAACCAGACTTTCTATTGCTCTTGGTGCTGCAAGAGGCAAGTAGTACCGTGATATATAGCATTTATCATATATTGCTAATTTATTCTCAACGTGAAACCAACTAATAGACAATCAAAAGCAGAGAACATATATCAATATTCATCTTGAAACTGAAACAGCTGCAATGCTCTTCCAAACATCAAAGGTCTTTGCACTGTGAATATTATGGCATCAAGGACCAATACAATCATATACTATATTTACAGATAATGCTGTGATCTGGATGAGAGCCATTACAATAATTGTAGTCGATACGAACACAATTCTGATAAAAGACACTTACACAAAAGATTCATGTCTGCGAAAAGTGAATGATATTTTACATAAGCGCTTCATTTGATTAGTTTTCTTCTTTCTATTATGCTGCATTCTTCTTTGCCCTGGTGACCAATAGCTGCTGCCAAAAATGTTCTCAAGAGTCTCACTTATGGTTTCAGGTTTGACGTATCTTCACACATTCGCTGGACGTTCTGTTATCCATAGGGATGTAAAGTCAAGCAATATACTTATCGATCACAGCATGAATGCCAAAGTAGCAGACTTTGGCTTCTCCAAATATGCTCCACAAGAAGGGGATAGCGGTGCTTCTCTTGAAGTAAGAGGCACAGCTGGATACTTGGATCCAGAGTAAGTAAAATTCTTTCTGCTAATTCTTTTCAGAAGCATAGGACTACCATTAACAAAAACCAAGTACTTGAAACCCTTTTTTCATGTACCAATTCAATGTTAATGCTAGTGCAATATCAGTACTAATTGCAGTAGCTCGTCTTTCAGGTACTATTCGACTCAGCATCTGTCTGCAAAAAGTGATGTATTTAGCTTTGGAGTGGTCCTACTAGAAATTGTTAGTGGTAGGGAGCCTCTCAACATACACAGGCCAAGAGATGAGTGGAGCTTGGTAGAATGGGTGAGTCCAATCATTTGTCTCTCATACTTCAGAATTTCTGAAAGTTGCTTTGAAGATATCAAATTTTAACTGATATCTTGCTGCAGGCAAAACCCTTTATAAGAGAATCAAGGATTGATGAAATAGTGGATCCCAACATAAAGGGAGGGTACCATGTAGAGGCAATGTGGAGAGTAGTAGAAGTGGCATTGGCATGCATTGAGCCCTTCTCTGCTTATAGGCCATGCATGGGTGACATTGTCAGGGAGCTGGAAGATGCTTTGATTATAGAGAACAATGCATCTGAATATATGAAATCCATAGACAGCATAGGAGGCTACAGCTTGGGAGGTTCCAATCGTTTCTCAATACCCCTAGACAAGAAAATTCCGCTACCACCACCAGCTCCAACCCCACCTGAACCATCCCCAATTAACACACGATCCTTGGCTCCTCCAGAGCCAAGATAGCTAGCAGATAGTTCTCAATCAATCAAGGACTTGATCACTTGCAAGAAACAATGGTGGAAAAAAAAGAATTTCCAGATTCCCAGATTCAAAGAGATTTGTGTAATGTTGTCTATTCCATTTACTCAAAAGTTATAATTTGATTATTAAGAGTAACTCAAATTGGTGAATCTCTTTTTGCAGAAAATATTAGTAGGATTTCTGTATGGTTTTGCAACACAACTATTCACATGAGCATAAATTGTCAAAAGTACTGTATCAATTCATTTTTCTCGTGACTCACTGGTAAGATCATACAATAGGCAGAAACAAAGGATGAAGATACAATAGCCACAAATCATGATCTATTCAGGTACATTGGAAATTTTAGTAGGAACTCATACTTGCAGGAACTCAAAAAGTTGTTCCACTGTGTCAAGATTCCAGTTGGAAAAGGTTGAGAAAATGTGGGAAATGAGCTCATTCTCCCAATCCGCTTATGAGATAGAGGATGTAGAAAAAATTTTAGAGTAGAAACGAAGCAGAAAACTTAAAATTTTAAATCTAAAATTTGATTATAAAGATCCTATACACAACAAAAGAATAAACTGTTATCAAAAGAAGTAGAATTAAAAGTTCTAGCAAACTTCATAGTTTCTTTTACACAATCTACCACAACTCCTTGATGATTCTCTAGGGATATCATGGAGGAATGATCATTGGATGTAAAACACATATTGGAACACGGAGCTGAATGGTATATTTTATTAGGAGTGGGAGTCCAGATCAGGATGTTTAACCAACAAGTTCATCAATTTCAGTTCCATCAAGCCAGAGGCCAATAAAAGGAAAAAAAAAAAAAAAACCCATAGCTGAAACAAGACAGAAAGATCAGTTTGAAAGAACTATGGTTGCATAATGTTTAGATTATCCTCAGTGTTCTGGTACCAAAGGCGTCAGAATTATACCTCTAATCACTAAAATTTCCCCATTATCAATATGCAACAAGAAACTGATATGCCTAAAAGATTTTGGCACTAGTTTCCATTAGAAATCCAGTATATCAACAGAATAGCCATTAATTCCAGTGCATATTCAGGCTGCCACTGGTAATAAGCCATTATGCCTGAGCAGAGCGTCTGGTGACGGTTCACGTCCTCGAAATGCTACAAAAACCTGGACATGACATCATAACATCAGAAGAATGTCAGCTCGTGGTAATATCAGACCTATACTCCAGTGGTGTTTTGTTTCCTTGAATATATGAGAAGCAAAAAAGATAATCCATGGAATTGGTTAAATCACTGAGAGAATTTTGAAAACAATGTCTCAAATTGGATCTATATGACATGTTAACATCTGGTTTTTGCTGGCTGGAGAAATTCATTCTTTCTATGCATGAGCTCCTGCAAATCTCACTCCTAATACAGTTCTCTTATTTACTCTAAACCAGACAAGCAAAGCATACAAAATACAGTGACAAGTATGACTTTTACTAACCTCTAGTGGTGCTTTTCCACCTCCAAGGGCAAGAATGGTCTCTCGGAACTTGTTTCCTGTTTCTATAATAGCCTGTTGCAACCACAAAATTTAATAGAAAGGAGCTAAGGAACATATTTGAAAACATAAAGACCATTATCAAAAAGGTATGAATACACAAGTTTCCACAAAAGATTCAAATAAATCTCTAAAGTTTTAACATTTATAAGTTGACCATTAACATCAATTCACAGGACAACTCTTATAGATGAAATTTGTTATGTCATGTCAGAGTTAATGTACACTAAGGATAAAGGTCTATTCATACAATAAGAAAAACTTTCCATTGTTAAAATTTATATAAATAATAAGAGTTGTTCTATAAACAGATTTTAATGTTAAGATTTAATTTATAAGCTCTGAAACTTTAAGTGCTTGTTTAAATTTTTTAGAAAACCTTAAGGATTAATCCTTACATTTTACTCATCAAAAATATAAAGAAGGTTTACTTGGTAAGACATTTATAGTAGCATTTGTGTTCTCTACAATAACCTATGCATATCAAGGTAGAGACAAGGACACTAGGTACAAACTTCAAAAACAAGATCAACTTCAATATCTTGAGCTTCACATGTGCATCCTCTTTTTTTTTTATGGATATCAACTGATTTGTTATTTATTCTGACAATTCATGGCATTGAAATCTCCTGAAGCCTCCAGTTTCAAGAATAACAGCTACTTTGGTAAGCCATTATATCCCAAGTTAGGCCATTCACGAGTATTAAAATGCACAAAAATAAAAATAGTACAGTTAGCAAGGCTGATGTAAAGATGGAATGCCAAAATGTTATGATAATTGATGATTGAAAATGAAGGATGAATAAAATAAAACATCGTAGAAGGCAGGCTATGAAGATCAATCAGGACAGTGCTTTCAACAACAGTACCTTCTTGTTTTCCAATCCAGCATCCTCAAAGGCTGAGAAAGCATCGGCAGAGAGTACTTCGGCCCACTGCAATTATAATTTTCTTTCTTTAGAATGAAAAAAATAATTACTGTAAAATAGGACAAAAAATCAAGAACTGGAATAGTGCCAAAGGCAGCTTTGTTTTTGTCCTTTAAATTGAACAATGAAAATTGATGACGGAAATGTGAAGCCAATTGAAGTGGGCTTGTTTGGAGCTGTTAGGTTCTCATTTGACAAGCCTAAACCAAGACTGCTAGATCCTTTCAACTGATAACTGAGGTCAATATGCCATGAAAACAACTGAGGTATTGCATACCTTGTAACTGTAATATCCAGCTGCATATCCCCCTAATGTTCAAGAAGTAATAATCAATTAAAGTGGAAGCATAACAATTTCAGTGATAAAAATTAAAACCATAGAAGTTGATGGTAAAGCAGACCTGCAAATATATGACTGAAACTACAAAGGAATCTATCCTCCGGGAGAGGGGGGATAACTTGTGTCCTTTGGGAGACCCTTCGATCAACATCATAGATGGATTCTGATCCACCAGGTACATATTTGGCGTGCAGCTCCAAATCCACATTAGCAAATTTTAACTGAAATACAACAGTAAATTTAGTATGTTTAAGGTATGTCTGAAACTGAATAATAATCTAGGGTAAGAAACAAAAATGGCAAGGCACAACCTATGCAAAAGCATCATCTTCGGTTTAATGACACTTAAAAAGGAAGTTGTTCTTTGGAAGAAAAAAAAAAAGACAGATCCTAATAATTGAATATGATAATGAGATGAAACACTCATTTTACACTAACCTGACGAAGGCTTAAGGAACCAGCACGATAAGTCCTTGCAGCAAGAAGTTTTTGATATACATCTTCAGGGAGACACTCCCCCGTTTCATAGTGCTTAGCGATGCCCATTAATGTTTCCCTGCAGCAAAAAAGCAAACATGTACAAACATCAGAACAGGGAAAATCAGAAAGCAAAGCAGGAAATTCATTAACTTCAAAGGAAATGGGAGATTTCAACAATAGCAATTCAACACTTGAATGACAATAATCAATAAGAAAATTGGATATATTGCACAGGGTTATAGTATTTCTGCTAAATAAAACAAAAGCTATAAGACCTTGTCATATTGAGACACAGAATCGCAAAACAAAAGTTCAAAACAATCTATTAGACTAACAATGACAAGCAGCAGAGTATTATAAGGGTGAATGACGGAAAAAAAACCCTGACTTTGAGCCTCTTTAACCTCAACCATTGACATTAAATAAAAAGATAAACTTTAGCAGTTTTCGTCACTCAAGTAAGAGGACATGTCCTCAAGAGTATATGAATGGAAGGAATAAAACATAAAGGTGAATTATATTGAATACCTTAACCTGTGAACAAAATATCAAATATATATCAAATATATCTCAATTTCATTTTGTAACACTAGAGATATCACTTAAAATTTTGACCTCAAAATTTGTACAAGTGTTATTAATACCATCAGTAAAAATTTAAAACAATATTTGACAATAGAATTATTTTTTATAATTTTGTAAAATCTGTTAATTCAAAAAATCATAAAAATGAAAAACAAAGTCCAAATGCTGTCAAATTTTGGTGGGCGCCTTAAAAAATGTTCTCAACATGATAGTGAAATCCATCTGAACACTGTTAAGTTCTATCATTAACAGTGTTATAGTGAAATATATAAATATATATTTTCTATAAGTTATGATATATGCCATTACAAAATGCAGGTTGGTATATATTGGCTTCAGGGTATCTGAAATAATTTACCCAGTAAAAAAGTGTTAAGATCTTATCACTCATTGGAAGGAAAATGCCTCACTAGTTGTATTAAGCCTCATCTGAAGATACCCGAAGTTTTGAAGTTTTAAACCATGTAAGATATATTTCCCTCTTCAATCGATTCACAGCAGGTCAAAAGAAACAACATAAAGATCTTTCAGATCAAATACCATCTTCACAAGTAAATCTACCTGTGATAACACCAATTCTCCATGAACTGGGAGGGTAGTTCAACTGCATCCCACTCAATCCCACGAATTCCAGCAACAAGACCCTCATCCTGTTTGGTTAGCATATGCTGAAGAGCATGACCAAATTCATGAAAGACGGTCTCAACCTGCAAAGGGACCATCAAATTTTAGGTACAATAGAACGCATGATAATCAAGAGCATTAAGAGCATATAAATTGTCATTTAATGTGATCTGAGAATGTGAAGGACGCATAACTTACTTAATAGGTTCAGCACTATCACTCACCTCTCTAAATGTCATAAGGCTTGGTTTGTCCCCAACTGGGGGTGTTTGATTGCACACCATGTGTGCAACTGGCAGCCTAAGAGTAGTCCCATCACATGACAGAACACGACTTCGTCCAACTACCTCATCCATCCATGCACCACCCTTTTTCTCAGATGGTCGAGAATAAGGATCAAAATAGAAGTATGCGATTGGACTACCCATGGAGTCTTTGACACAGTAGAATTTAACATCTTTGTTCCAAACCTATCATCACATGCATTTGTTCATTGGGTGTGCCTCAGACAATGTACATCACAGATGAATGGAATAATGCTGAAGTAAAGTATTGCTTACTGGAGCTAGACCATCAGCTGCTTCAATGTTGATTCCAAAAAGTGTTTTTGCAAGGTTGAAAAGGCCATCCATCACCTTTGGCAATGAGAAATATGGTCGCAGTTCTTCCTGAGAAATGTAAAAGGAGGAATCAAGTTAGTCTTGTCCTTGCAAACCACGGAGGATTTGCAGAACAAACACAAGCAACTGAGGTATTGATCTCAGCGTGCCTTGAGAAATACAACAACGTCAATGTTTATGTGAGCTTATACAGAAGTATGAGATGTAAGCTCTTTCTATACAGCCCAACCATCTGATAAAGCAAAATAAGTTGGGACATTTGAACGGAAATATTATGGTACCCACTTTAGAGTCTATATGTCACACAGAACATACATGTTCCACCTAATATATTAAGAACCTGGGTGAAATGGTAAATTTTGACCCAAAAAAAAAAGGCATGTCACAGATCTTTCGAGGTGATTTCAAAGGTGGTTAAATAAGAAAATTGATAATTCAAGAAGGAAATGGGCGATCAACAAGCCAACAGAAAAAAAGAATGCAGAAGGTTGACTGTGTTCAGGTGTAAGATATCATACCGGAGGGCCATGTGAATTCTTAAAAACTGTCCTAAACAGAAAGTGCCAACAGAAGCTTAATGTGAAGAGAGAACCTCATTGATATCATATTTAGATTCACGAAGCCTTTCAGCCCAAAAGTTAATATCCCAATGAGTCAAATCATCTGCTTCAGTTGCATTTTGGTTCTTGGAGAATATTTTAAGGTCTTCCATATCTGACATAACCAAAGAAATGATCCAGCAGTAAGACTCATATCCAATCAAATGCAAAGCTCCTACAGTGAAAAGTCTACATACAATTTTTTGGAACCATGAATCAACTCAAACTCCAAAAGACTGAAACCTTCCCAAGTACCAAGTTTCTTTTCCAAAAGCTTCAAAACATTGCAAGAGACCTTATTTCTAAACAACAGCTAAACTATAAATGTCTTTGGCAGGTACCTTGTATTGCAGCATCCCAGGAAGCTTTTCGCAGCTTTTCTAGGAGTTCTTCTGCTTTCTCAACAGTGGCCATTTTTGTCACCATACTGACCTGTTATATATACACCAGTCAGGAACTTAGGATTAGGGTATGAAAGTGAGGAAATACAATGAATGAGGTCATACCTCAGCATAATTTTTATATCCAAGGAGTTTGGCCTTTTCCAATCTAAGCTTCAATATCTCATCAATGATTGGTGTATTATCTAGATCACCACTTGAAGCACGAGTAATGTAAGCACGATAGACCTCTTCACGTAATCCACGGTTTCGAGCATGTTGCACAACAGACATAAAACTGGGGGCATCCAATGTTATTATCCATGGACCACTTTCAGTAGTTGCATCTTTATGCCCCTGATGTCACATATATATATATATATATAAGTCAAAGGCAATTTTAGTAAAACTTGAGAACGAAACTTAAGTACTTTTTAAGAAACAGAAAAAAACAGGAAAAAAATATATCAATAGTTTCAATGTCATACCTTAGACACTGCTGTTTGTGCAGCCAATCCAAGTGCTGTGCCAGGCAATCCTTCAATTTCTTTCTTGTCAGTTATCAGTTTCTCAAATTTCTTTGTAGCATCCAATACGTTGTCACCAAATTTTTGAGATAGTCTTTCCAATTCCTGCAATTAACACATCATTAAAAAGCTATGAAAACTGATAAAACTTGATAATTCAGCAACCATTGTTCTTCAAAATATCACATATACTAACAATCAAATAAGGCGAAGGACGAGAATATAAATGTAGGCTCAAAATGAAATTATTCTGAACTAATCATCCTTCATTACTCAGAAAAAGATGGAAAAGACAGATGTTTATAAGTTGTATCAATAATTAGATATTCACCTGTTCAATTTTGTTAAACTGGTCTCTCTTGCCATCTTCAAGAGCTACACCGTTAAGAACTGCTTCCTTTATTTGTGCTGTACAATCATAAAATAATGTGATGTCAAACTCAGGTGTATTTAGTAAAGCTCAAGAATGCTCCACTATAAACAAGGGCATTTTAAGTAATATATGGTTAATCAAAATACTAGTTTTTATATCTTATATCTAATATCTAATTCAAGAATATATAGTTGTTTAATATCTAATACTCCACAATAGTTATCTACAGCATCGTATATCTGATTCAGTGATGAAGCTTAAACAAACACCAGAGCACTTTTTACATCCCTAAGAGTTGCAAGTTGACATAATAATAATTGCAGGGTTTTATAGTCTTCTCTCTTTCTCACGTTAAAACCCCTCTTTGAGAGAACTCTAATGAGTTCTTTGAAACCTTAAAGGTCTCTTGTAGTCTTGAGACGTACAAGCAACAAATATTGCCAAATGGTACAGGAATCCTCTCCTGAAACAAGAATCCAGTTACCAAGGCTATATAAATTGATTCAGAACATTACTTCCCTTCAACCCACGACCCACCCCCCATCCCCACCAAAAAGAATAGGAAAAAATGGAGATGAAAAGGGAAGGGGAAATGGGAAGCAACAACTTCTTAGGTCAACTTTTACATTGACAACAAAAATTCTAGTGAGAAAATCCAGGAAGAATGGAAAAGGAATTGAGGAAACAACAGAGGAAGAAGATTTCTTAAACCAATAAGCTAAAGCAAGAGCAACAAATAATATAAGCTTGGGGTGTAACTGAAGCAGATGTCATGGCGTACTTACATTCTACTATACGTTTATGCGCATCACTCAGTGTCTGCCATTCAGCAGATTCCTGGATAGCCTTAAACGCATTGTAAATTGGTTTACTCTGTCCCAGTCTGAGTTGAAACTTTACCTTCTCTGGCTGTACTCCAAAATACAATCCAATTACTCACGAGTACGGGAGCAGAGAATGAACAGTACATAAATACTATGCATCTAATGCAGATTCAACCAAGTTTGAGAAACAACTACAGACGGCCCAAATAGTAATTCAACTTGATAACGTAAAAACTCCTTGCATTGTAACAGTTACTGAGAAATTAAAACAACTGCCAATTCCATAGCCTCTAGCATGCAGATGGAGTTTGCAATTCGAATAACAAAATAACTGCACAAACTCGGGTGTCTGTTTATTTGATGTTTACGTATTCCATGTACGGCAGTAACACAAGAGTGAAGTCACTGATACACAACAGAATCTTCATAAAGCTAAAAGCAGCCACGTGAAAATACATAATACAATACTTACCTGAACTTCTTCAATTGCAGCTCGGAGCTCGGGAGTGTCCTTAACGCCTTTAAGATGATTGATAATTCCCCAAACGACAGTCAGCTTATCCACGAGCTTCTCCAATGGCTCCACAAGCTTTGGCCATGACGGCTCAACTGTCTTCTCCAACTCTTCTAAATCACCCTCCTACAATAATACACAGCATTACCATGTAATCAGCCTTATGGAAAATGGTCCTAGTCGAAAACCCAGAAACAAGAACGCGTTAGATGATCAAACTTGTAGTTCCAATTACAAAACTTCCAGTCTCAAACATCCATACGAAGGATTTAAAGCAAAAAGTTCCATGGAAATAATCTACAATTCAGAAACATCAGTATGAGATGCAGAAAGATCACAACTTTCCCATCCAAGGACTCGATTCCCATCAACCAAATCATCAAACGTACAAAACAAACCAAACCCAGATGTAAACACGACGTGGAAAAAGTCTGAGAACAACATACAAGCTTCTTAAGAAGAGCTCGGATTCCAGGTCGAACATGTTTGGCCTCAATCACATCAAAGGGAGGAAATACAAAGTCTTGCAAGAGAGGATTGGCCTCGAGACTCTCATCAACAGTAGCAGAAGCCATGGAGGGTGCAGCAAGAGAAGAAAAGCAAGGAGAGAAAGAGTGTGAGTGAGAGGTAGAGACAGAGGGAGGAGTTGATCCCTGAAGTTGTTTATGTAGGCAGAATGAGAAAGAAGGAAACCAAAGAGGGCGGGGGTGGGGTTTTGGGAAATGTCTGGGGGCAAAATGGGACCGAGGAGGGCGCTTTAGGACTGGGGGTACGGCACGAGCGAGGGAGGTAAGTGAGGCCATAACAGCTTTGATTGCAAGCAGAGAATTGATTCTCCTTCTATTAAAAATGCGTATCTTAGAATTATTTGTCTCATAATTCATTTCTGATATAGTTCTTTTATTGGTGAAATTCAAAATTATTCTTTGAAGCGTGTATTTACCGTTTAGATGCACAGAATAACTGTAAAGAAAGGGTATGTATGTTTGGTTTCACCTTTTAAATTTGAAAAACTAATACACTAATATAATATAAAAAATATTATAAAAATTTTAAAAATTTAAAATTTAATAAAAATACATAAAAATAAAAATAAAAAAT
>JAOXYD010000134.1:16245797-16283189 GCA_028565735.1 Pinacopodium congolense
CATGTTTAGGCAAATTGAAACTTATAACTTAATAAATGCTCTAATTTTTCTATTGGATGCTTAAATGCTTAATGGATTATATGATTTAATTTTACACTCACAAGCATGTTTTTAAGCCTTTGAGAACATTTTCGATAATTGTGTTAATTGAAAGTTTTTGATCACTCTCATATAGTTTTAAAATTCTGCAATTACATATTGTTTAGAGAGATTGTTTTATTGAGGGGGAGCTTAAAAGTTTTGAGGATTTTGTTTTAGAAAATTATCTACTAAAAAGGGTTGATGTTTTACCTCCATACATTATCTTAAGAAAAGAGTTTTGAAAGAACATTTGTTTATTCAAAATTGCTTGGAAAGTTGAAATGTTTTGATAAAAAAAGCTTCAAGAATCATAAATTTTTAAACTTTGACTTCTCGCATTTTATGATTTCTTAGACATGACTTTCAATCTTTAGAAAATACTTATGATATTTTGAAGTATTATTCATATACTAAGGGGGAGTATGGAACTTATCTAAATTACATAATTGAGTATAATTTTGATAATTTCCTTCATGAGCATTTTAAAGTCAAGAATGAATGCCTTTGTGATTAAATGATGATATGATTCTTCTCATACATTTTATGTGTTGCATTGAAAATTTGATTTATTGAAAAAACTAGATTACACGAATTTAGGGGGAGTCATTGATAAGATTTTGATTTGATGAGATTTGATTTGATGAAGTAACTTTAATTAGTATCTTAAACTTGTTTGCATCTTGTTGTTGATATTGACTTTTATGAGTATCACTTTTAGAAGTGAAAAGTGTTGTGTTTTTAGTACTTGCTGATGATTCGTTGCATCCTTTGTTTATTTTGGATGATATTAACAATTGGTATTATGGTGTTTGTTTTATGAAATTGATCATATCATTCATTGTCGTGCATTATCTTTATTACAATTGGTATCAATATGTCGTTCTTTTTCAAACCTATGATGTTTGTAAGCAACTGATATCTCACTTTGAAAAATATTTTTTGAATAAAAAGAATAATTGATATCAAGTTTTTATTTTTCAACAAGTGGCATTAAGGTTTTGTCCTCTAGCATTTATATCATGTTTTTTAATAATTGGTATAAATATATATCCTTTTTAGTATATTTGGTTTCAAACGTGTGATTTTTCAATTTAATCATTTTTTCAACAACAATTGGTATCACCTTTTATCAACATTTGGTATCTGCGTTGATGACTATTTGATTTTAGAATTTTTAAATGAGATTTGATTGTCTTTTTCCCTCTTTTGAATACATATGTTTTTATATTGTGAAGGATATCATGGTATGTTTTTTAAGGGGAGCATTGAACTGAAATATATGTTTAGTGTATCATGTTTATATGTTCTGTGATTATTAGTATCAAATCTTTATAAAAAGGGGAGAATGGTAGATATTATATGTGTTTTTAACTAGTTTTATATACGTATTTAATTTTTACACCTTTTTGTAATTAGTTGTATACTTTTTTATTATTACAAAAAGGGGGAGAATGATAGAAGTGATATTAGAAAGGAGTAGAAAGGAGTCACAAGTTTTGTGGTATTTGTATGTTTAAGCGGGTTGATTTGTGTGTTACATGCTTCTAATATCACATAGTTTTGTCATCATAAAAAAGGAGGAGATTGTTAAACCAAGGGTTAGTTCCACTTTTGTTTTGATGATGACAAAGTGTTTATACTAATAAATTTGTAGAGTTTTTGTATGTTTGGAGTATATTTGATGAATGAGAAATTAATTTAGTAATTAAGTGAAGCTTGTATGACTTATGTCAGTCATGAAATAATGTTTTAGTTAAAGGTTAAATAAATGAATAAATTGGTGATTTGGTAAATTGGATAAATTGATTGTGATAAGTTTGTATAATTGTAAAATGTGTTAAAATTTGATTAATATTGTTTTGTTTGTATTGAATTGGGTTAAGAATTAATTTGGGTTAAGTTCGAATTGCTTGGGTTGATATTGAGCCGAAGATGTGCTGACCCAGAAGAGGTCGGTCAACCGAATGGCAAGAATCGGTCAACCGAATGAAGAAATAAAGAAGGTTGATCGACCGAATTAACATCAGTCAACCAAACAAATCGCAAGGAAGGATCTGTCAATCGCATAGATGTACCAACTAACCGAATGAAGCAAGTAAAGAGGATTTGATCTACCGAATGGCCATAGGTTAACCGAACAAGTAAAAGTTGAAGATCGGTCGATCGAATGTTGAAAGTCGGTCAACCGAATACCGCAGGCTGACATGTGAACGTTGGACAACAGTTATATTTGTAACAGATATAATATTTAATGGGAAGAATATTGAGCAATGGCTAATTAGCCTTATAAAAAGTATAAATATCTGTGTTGAGTGTTGTTTATGTAAGAAAGAAGAATAAAAAGTGTTTATACATTATTATTGAGTGCTCTTAAGCGTGTATGAACTATTGATGAAATTATGGTTAAATATTTTTGTGAGGTTATTCTTTAGTCTTGAAAAAGAAGAGTGTGAAATTCTCCTTTAATCTTAGAAAATGGAGTGTTGTGAGATTATTCTTAAACCTTAGAAAAGGGAGATTGAAAGGTTATTCTTGAACTTATAAAAAGGATTGTATTGTATATTCTTATTGATTGCAATAAAAATAAAATCTCAACAATAGTATTATAAATTGAATGTAATAGACTGTCCCGAACCATAATAAATTGGTTGTATCACTTCTTCCCTTTCTCTTTTATATTTATACATTTATATTATATTATTTCATTTACTGATTAACTCAAAAAATTTAGATTTAATAATATTTAAAAATTTTCTTTAAAAACTTAATTCATTCCCTTTTAAATGCCATATAAAACCAACAATACTGTTATAAAAAATGAATTCCACCAAAAGTCTTCTGAGCTTATATGACAATGTTATCAGAAATCTACACTTAAGAGGCAGGATATAATGTGGAAGTTCTGATGTAGACAAGATGCTCCATTTCCACTTTGTTTTGCAGAAACTAGCGAGACAATCGGTGCTGCACATACGGTGTTTGCATATGCAATTATCTAATTTATATTTTAATTATCAGGGATTTGAGAAACAATGATCTACTTGGATCTCTTCCAGATTCTCTCCAGCTTCCACAATTGACAACACTGTAAGCCCACAACCCTTTTCTTTTGCCACGTGATAACGAACAATTAAGTCAGCTACATCTTTCTCTAATCTGCTATACTAAAAGCACTACTTTTCTGCCTTGTCCTTGGATACTATAATTCAGAGCTTGCTTCCAGCTTTAACAGACAAGAAGTGACAACAGAGTATGGACCCGTTCCCTATGTTTGACCATTTGGATTCAGAAAGTGGGGAAAACTGCACCCTAACAATTCATGCAATGTATTTCAGTTCTGGGTAATGTGATTTCAGGAATCACAAAATAGCAAGAATGGAATTGTCATAGGCACTGTAACAGTCGGTTCTGTCTTAGTCATGGTTGCAGTGGGAATTGCTTATGAAAACATTTACAGAAGAAGATTCAGGGCCAAGAGAAATAACAATGGCAAGAGCTTTTCAACCACAAAGATTGGGTAAACATTGTTTACTTCACTGTGTATATACTTGTAACTCAATGAACTCCTCCTCCACCTTTAAGGGTTTCATTTTCCAGTCCTCACAATCCAACTTTCTCTATAAACTTCTGACTCTTTAAACTATTCTACTGAAGTTCTTTTTATTTAGCTCCATTAGCTTTTATATGTTGCAAATTTTGTTGGTTTTACCTCCGTAATGGTAGCCAAAGAAGCTAATAAAGTTAACAGCAAGGATAGTATCACAATATTCAATAGATAGGGAAAAACCTGGGTAATCTATTGGAAAAAACGGGGTTAGCAACTCCTCTTCATTTTCTGGTAAATTTGATATTTCCTTTACCATGCTTCCTGCAATTGTATGTCATCATTGCTCTCCTTCTCACTGAAGCTCTTATATTGGCAGATGCTGTTTTCTCTGTGACAAGCAAAGATGACTTGGTTGTGAAGTCTATAACCATTCAAATGTTTAATTTGGAATACATAGAGAATGCCACCCAAAAGTACAAAATCTTGATAGGTGAAGGTGGCTTTGGATCAGTATGCCTTGGGATGCTACGTGATGGTCAAGAAATAGCAGTTAAGGTCCGATCATCAACTCAAGGAACTCGAGAGTTTGAGAATGAGGTATTAATGCCCTTCCATCACAATCAAGCTCTGATAAAGTCTTCTTGGCTCAGGTCCACGTACTCCAAACTGACATTCAATTTTGATTTACATTACAGTTAAACCTTCTTTCATCCATTCGGCATGAGAATCTGGTGCCTCTTCTTGGAAATGATCAACAAATCCTCGTTTATCCATTCATGTCAAATGGATCCCTACAAGATTGTCTCTATGGTATTTCTCAACAAAAGCCCCACCAACTAATTTATTCTCAAGTTCACCTTCCCCTAACAATAAGTTCCTTGACAGGGAAAGCAACCAAAAGAAAAATTATGGACTGGCCAACCAGATTTTCTATTGCTCTTGGTGCTGCTCGAGGTAAGCAGCAGTATGGTATCAAGAACTTAACATATTTGCTAATTTGTTCCTATCGTAAAACTAAGAACAAAAATGCAAACTAAACCACAATACTAATTTTTCATTTTGCTAAAGAATAAATCTGCAAATCCATCATGGCATTGAAGCTCTACTGATTTTCTAAACACTGCTGGCCAACTAACATCTTTGCATTGCAAACATTATGGCATCAAAGGCTGACACAATCATACCGTAACATCTCAAAGAATGTTAAGAGGCTTCAAAGGGCAACATGTTAATATTCTCATATTCTTGGATGAGTCCATATGTCGATGTAAAACATTGCAAAAGGATACAGTTTAATCAAGCAGCTGAGAAGTTGCTAAAGCTAGCAGTATGTGAAGCTTTTTCAAACAGTTTATGTTGGTGAAAGAAACACTAACACAAGTTTAGGAATCCTGCTGAAGCATGGACACATGAGAAAAAATCATAGAAAATGATCCTTATATATAGTCTTGAAACCGCAAAATTTTGATCTTTCAGCTCCTTTTGATTTGTAACAAGAAATAATGAAGTATGCTGGCGGTCATCACTTCCTATCCAAACACCAAGCACTTGATTGATTTGATAAACCACAATTAGAACTTATTAGAGAAGTTCATAAGTCCTAAGCTCTGTGAGTTGCATTCCCTCTTCAATTGTTTCAGATACCTTGAGGTGAGGAAAGACAATGAGAGTACATGTAGCTCTCAATTGTAAAAGGACTGACTGGAAGTTCGTAGCACACCAAGAAGTAGAAGCAAGTACTGACAAGGAGGTAGATTAACCAATCATCTTGGCTGTTTAATGATATTCGCTCCAGAATAAAATCACAAAATTATTAAAAACAAGTAGTATAACAATTGCAGCTGTTGATCTTCGTAGGATACACGTACAAACTGGGATAAGCGAAAGACTCTTGTTCAAGACAGCTGCTCAAACATTTCTTGGGAAAATTTAGTGTAAATACAACACTAGAAAGGAAGAAAGATTGAAAGTAACTCACAAAACGCAGGACTTTTTGACAGAATTACTTTATTTGATTCCTTAAGCTACTTCCTTTTCGTCTGTTTTAATTCATCATTCTCAATTCTTCTTCCTTTCTTTTGCCTCACAAACAACAGATGGTGCCAAACATGCTTGAAAGTCTCTTAATAATTTCAGGTTTGACATATCTTCACACATTTGCTGGACGTTCTGTTATACATAGGGATGTAAAGTCGAGCAACATACTTCTAGATCACAGCATGAGTGCCAAAGTTGCAGATTTTGGCTTCTCGAAATATGCTCCTCGAGAAGTGGATAGCGGTGCTTCACTTGAAGTAAGAGGCAAAGCTGGATACATGGATCCAGAGTAAGTGAAACTTGCTTACATTCAGTACTCTTTAAGTTTCTTCAGCAAAAGAGCATGCTATCGGTGTTTAATCTGTGATTTTCTTTGACCGTAGTTACTCTAACCCCCTTCATAAGCATAGCTAGTACTCAGAATTGAAAGCAAAAAACAGCTGTTCGAAAAACTTTTTTGAATGCCGATGCCAATGCCAGTCCCAACTTCTTGTATGCAAGGGCAACCTCCAATAACATTTACAATTGCCATATCTTTTTCTGTTCAGGTACTACTCGACCCAGCATCTATCTAGCTTTGGAGTGGTCCTACCAGAAATTGTCAGTGGTCGGGAGCCTCTTAGCATACAGAGGCCAAGAAATGAGTGGAGTTTGGTTGAATGGGTGAGTCCAACTGTTTCTTTCTCCTACTTGAAATGTTGATTTTTTTTAATGCTTTTCTTGGAAGAAGTCACAGGAAATATCAACGTATTACTTCAGATATCTATTACCCCAATGAACCTTATATTTAAGGCTTCATCCATGTTTGTGTTTGTTTACTTCATTGTTCTAGCCATTGCAGGGATTGACAGAAACACTTTACTGCAGGCAAAACCCTTAATAAGAGAGTCAAGGGTCGATGAAATTGTTGACCTGAACATAAAAGGAGCGTACCATGTAGAGGCAATGTGGAGAGTAGTGGAAGTGGCATTGGCATGCATTGAGCCTTTCTTTGCTTATAGGCCATGCATGGCTGACACTGTCAGGGAGCTGGAAGATGCTCTGATTATAGAGAATAATGCATCTGAATATATGAAGTCCATAAACAGCATAGGAGGTTATAGCTTGGGAGGTTCCAATCGCTTCTCAATAGCCCTGGATAAGAAAATTACCCTACCACCACCAGCTCCAACCCCACCGGAACCATTGCCAATTAACACACAAGTCTTGGCCCCTCCAGAGCCTAGATTAGCAGATGGTTTTGCAATCGTCCACAATCAAAGAGTGATTATTGATTTAACATCATATGATCAGTTACAATAAACAATCATGGAAAAATTCCAATATTCATCTTTGAGTGATTGTGCAGCTGTCTACTTCATTACCCAAGCTTAACTTCTTTATTCAGATTATTTCAAAATGAAGAATCTCATTTTGCAGCAAGAATTTTAAAAAATTTAGTATAATCTTGCATTTTTCAATAAAATCATACACATGAGCATAAATTGGTAGAAGTAGTTTGGTATTGTTAACTTGATTTTTGAAACTTCTTTCTCAAAACTCACCGGCTATAATATGGTTTTCCATTTTTTTTCTCAATATTCAACGGCTGTCAAAGTACAACCCTCAGATGATTTTAACAGGAAGAATAGTTCACTGAACTATGTTGATATTTACAGTCTGGTGTTCAATTCATCAACTGTGAAACAGCAGAAGAATTCTAGACAACAAAGCAGTGCACTAGCAAAATGACAATCCCACATAAAGGGAATGATTAGAGTTGGTTGCCTGAAATCAGGGAAATAGATTCTTAGCATTTTACTTCTTTGTAGAGTGCAAGTAGATCACAGATGTAGCACAAGAAATAAGGTACTTATATACAATAAGTCTTTTAGGGTTTTCTCTCTTCCCTTGCTTTTTTTTCTCGCTTCCCTTGCTTTCCTTTTTGGATCAAACAATTTGACTGTTTCATGGATCATAGGTGATTGAATAGCTTGAAAACAAGTGGGACCACTGCACACAGCCATTTTATTATTAAATTTCGATATCTTACAGGCGAGACATTAAAGCTTATAAACACTGTGTCCATGTTCCTACTATTTTGGATTTAGAAATTTGATAGCCAATGAATAAACTAATTTCAATTTTCATAATCTTACACTTCTTTTAATATGCAAAGCTGAAAAAAAATCAACTACTCCAAGATAAACAGAATGTTTCACATATGCCTAAGATCTTATACACAATGAGGGGACCTAAGAAGATCAAGTAGCGTCGTGCTATCACCAGGTCACTGATGATTGGCTTACTTTCAGGTTAAGTTAATGATGCATAATAGGATGTATAAAAATGCTCCTTCTGCAGATACTAAAGAGTCTTGAAAAAGACAACGTTATCAAAATTTTCGATTCACAAAGACAGATCAAAATTATCAGTCCACCCGTAAAGCATAAGATGCCTAAATCATAATAGTCCATTTGGAATTCAGTAAAGCATAAGCTAGTGGAATCAATTGCTGCTCGGTAAATAACAATCACTATAAGGCATTATATTAACGAACAAAACTTGAACGACTGGATTTTGGCCTAAACCCACATACAATTGATGAACATATTAGCGATAAACAAATACAACAGATTTAACAACCAAGTTATTGTAGGCAATTACAGCAGAATCAGAACAGTACCGGGTTCAAGAAACGCAAAAAATCAAGTCGCAAAAAGTGAAGGGTTGGCAGTGGCAGTACCCACTTGGACTTCAAGCAGCTCAAGACGGCGTTCCAGAGTATCAAGCTTCTCATTAAGCGATGCCAACTTGGTCTTGGTAGTAGCTTCTACACAATTAAAAAAAATGAATTGGGCACTACTTAACTCAATCAATCAATCTCAGAAACCGAAGGAAGAGTGGAAAAGGTGAGAGTATGGCAGGTGAGAGAAGAGTACCGAATTGGAGGAGGAAATCAAAGAGGCGACGGACATTGAGAGAGATGTGGGAAATGAATTCCCTATTCTCCCAATCGGCTTGTACTGCTATTCCAACGTTCACTGCGTTTGTTATTCCTCCTGCTCGAGCCATTTTGGATTCCCCTTTCTACAGATTGAGTCTTGGAAGAATTGAACTCAAAGAGCTAGAAGCTTGGAAAAAGATCTGAGCTTGAATGCTCCAATAGCAGTAAACAGAGAAAAGGTGGAAGCTTTTGCAAACTTTTCTTTCCAGAAAGATGAAATTTGGGAATTTGTAATCAAAATCGGTAGTCAGTGTCGTTGAGTGTCCCTTGCTTATCAAACGAACTGTCGATTAGTTTGTTTGTTGTTCAGTTGACTTATTTTTCGGATTTTTTTATATTTAATTTTTATTATATAGCACATTGAGATTATCAATTGAGTATCTTGAAAGGCAAGCTCCCTGACTAATTATACAATTATTTTGTCAATACCATTTATCGGCCAACCCAATTAGTTATATGCTTTTTATAATGATGAAATATGATTGATAAATAGTAAATTATATAACTAAACAATAATTTTAAATTTTAATTCAATCGAAATTTATAAATTATGATACTATTTTTATTTTTAATTAATTAATTTTAAAATTTTATGTGAATTATAAACTTTTTAATCCAGCCTATCCCTTGTTATATTATACCACTATCAATTGGACCCTTAAAAGGCCTAATATTTTAAGTTCTTAAATTTAAGGTTCTATATTATTCTTTAAATGTTTTCAAGACTTAAAATTCATGTTTGGGTGTACTTCTATTTTTTGTTTTTATTTTTTAAAATTAAAAATTTTAAAAATAATATAAAAATTAAAAAAGATAATATTTTAATACAATACAAAAATTAATAAAATAATACAAAAATTAATAAAAACAGTACAGAAATCAATATACCAAATGTGCTTAATTTAGTATTATGTAAATGAACTAATTTCTTAAATTGAACTTGAATTTCATATGATTTATTTAAAGTGATTATTATATATTTTCATATTTTTTGCTAGTAAAGATTAAAAATAACTATTTCTTGCTTCTCTTACCAATTCAAAATAATAGCAATTCACATTTTATCTAATTGTCAGTTATTACTGAGAAATTTATAACAAAACTAAAATTTTAGTAAATTTCCTTATTTCTTTCACATAATAAACCGTAACTTCTCAATGGGCTGTCTCATGAGACAGAAAACCAATTGCTTCTCTTATACTTTTAACAGAAGTTGAAACATGAAACTGAGAATTTCAATCTTTTAGGGGGTATAGAAGTCAGACCTCCAAGCCAATGGAATCCATAATCCAAAGAGGAAAAAAAAAAGATATAACTAAGAATCCACTGGCTAATTAAAGAATATGACTATGATTGAACAATGCAAAGATTGCCATTGATGTTCTCATACCAAAGGCACTGATTTTCCCATTCTCCATATGCAACAAGCAACTGATAGACCTGAAAGATTTTCAGGATTTGTTTCTTCAGAAATCCAGTATACTGACCGAATAGTCTTCAATTCCAGGGTACATTCAGGCTGTCACTGATAATAAGCCGTTATGCCTGAGCAGCGCATCTGGTGAAGGTTCACGCCCTCGAAATTCTACAAAAACCTGGAGATTGATATCAAGAAGTAGGAATGATGTCAGTAGATGGTAACTGGAAACCGATGTCACCTATGCTTCAACATAGCGTGTTATAATGCCTGAGAATATGAGAAGCACTAAAGAACAGCTAGGAAAATGTATGGCTTTTACTGTCTAACCTCTAGAGGGGCTTTTCCACCTCCAAGGGCAAGAACCGTCTCTCGGAACTTGTGCCCTGTTTCTACAACAGCCTGTTGGAATCACAAAATTTAATAGAAGGGATCTCAGGGACATGTTTGAAAACAAAAGGATCATTCTCAAGGAAATAAAGAAAGTTTACTTAGATAGTTATGCACTCATGCCAGCATTTAAGTTTTCTACAACAGTGCATTTGAAGAGGACATTAAGAAATAATAAAGAGAGCTGTTGATATCAAGATAGAAATGTAGGTACCAAAGACAAACTTCAGAGAGAAGATCAACTACCAAATCTCGAGGTTGACGTAAACATTCATGTTTCTAAGCATATTACCAATCTTTAAGTTATTATAATAAGAAATCACGCAAAGAAATATCCTTCAGATTTCCAGTTTAACATTAAGATTTACTTTTATAATGCATTATATCCCAAGGCCTTCCAAGAGTGCTAAAATGCACAAAACGAAAATAGTACAATCACCAAAATTGATATATAAATGGAATGCAAAACCTTTATGCCAAGTGGTGAACAACATAAAGGAGAAATAAAGTAAAAATTGGAGGAGTATGCAGGTTATGATGGCCAGTCCAGAACAGAATATTCCATAAGCATACCTTGCTGTTGTCCAATCCAGCATCCTCAAAAGCTGAGAAAGCATCTGCAGAGAGTACTTCTGCCCACTGCAATTAATAATTTTCTTGTTTAGGAGGATTAAATGACAAGAAATAAAAAACTAGAACAGTCCAAATGGTTGCCTCCCTTTTCTCTTTAAATTGAACAATCAACATATATGACAGGACCGTGAAATGAATTGAAGTTGGCTTGTTTGGACCAATTGATGCCCATGCAGAAAGATTAAATGATGGAGGGAGAAAACAACTGAGATGTTTAAATTCTCATAATGAATAATTGAAGAAAGTATTCACAAGATAACGCATACCTTGTAACTGTAATATCCAGCTGCATATCCCCCTAATATTCCCAAAAATTATTAAATCAATCAACGCATACAAATAACAAGCTTGATAAAGCTAAAGTTAAAATAAAAGAAGCTCAAATAAAGTTGATGGTAAAGCAGACCTGCAAAAATATGACTAAAACTGCAAAGGAATCTATCTTCTGGGAGATGGGGGATCACTTCCGTTCTTTGCGAGACCCTTTGATCAACATCATAGATGGATTCTGATCCACCTGGCACATACTTGGTGTGCAGCTCCAAATCCAAGTTAGCAAATTTTAACTGAAATATTACAGTGTTTTAACCAATTAAATGTATGTTTGTATCCAAGTAATAACATGTTGGATATATCTTTTCTGCAAAATGAAGCTTATCATTAAATATTATTAAATCAGCTAGTGCACTTAGGAACACATGTTGCATAACCATTACAGAAAGAGTAGGGGCTGGTGGTAAACCATATAAGGGAAAATAAAACACAAGCTGTGGACTTTTGCAGCACAAAGCCGTCGTCTTTAGTATAATTTTAGGAAAAGAAAAAAAAATCTGTAATAGACAAGAAAATAGATCCTAATAAATGAAAATGATAATTAGGCAGGATGGAAGAGACATACAGTCATATTCCACTAACCTGACTAAGACTTAAGGAACCAGCACGGTAAGTCCTTGCAGCAAGAAGCTTCTGATACACATCTTCTGGAAGACTCTCCCCAGTTTCATAGTGTTTAGCAATGCCCATCAAAGTTTCCCTAACGCAAGAAATTGAAAACATATACAATATCAGAAATGCGAAATATGAGTAAGGAAAGCAGGAAAGTTATGGAACTCCAAAGAAAGCAAAAATTTCTAAGTAGAATAACAATACAACCGTTGCTCTGTAATAATAAAAAAAGAGAAAGAGTGCACATGATACAATTTTCTTCCTCTGAATAAAAGAAAAGAAAGTAAAATGTCTCTACCACAAAGAGAAAACTTAAAACTACCTGAGGATTTATGGGAGTAGATAGATGACAAGCAGCGAAACTCAGCGCATTATAATAATTACAGAAAATTTTCTTTTCTTTCACCTTAAAAATCAACATTATAAAACAGGTGAAGTTTAACTTTAATTACTCAAACAGCTCATGTCCTCAGAGTTAAGAATGGCAAGGATACAATAGAAGGAAGCATAAGATCTTGTTTCTCGTTGGAGGGAAAATGCCTAATGAGTTTGATGTTAAGCTTTGACTGAAGATGACAATTCTACTAACGCTGTTAAACGTTATGAACCATGTGAAACCATGCAAGTAATGTCTCAGTATTTGATTGATTCACAGAAGCTCAAAGGAAACAACACAGAATTCTCCAGTAGAAAACCATCATCACAAGTAAATCTATCTACCTGTGATAACACCAGTTCTCCATGAACTGGGATGATAATTCAACAGCATCCCACTCAATCCCACGGATCCCAGCTACAAGACCCTCATCCTGCTTGGTTAGCATATGCTGAAGAGCATGACCAAATTCATGGAAGACAGTCTCAACCTACAAAGTAAGTATCAACTGTTAAATAAAGAAGGCTGCACAACAACCAAGAGCATATTAAGACTGAAGACATCATCATTCCACAAAGCTGAGAATATGATGGACACATAATCTATATAGTAAGGTCAAAATTATTTTCAATCACATTCACCTCATTGAATGTCATAAGGCTTGGTTTATCCCCGACTGGTGGTGTTTGGTTGCACACCATGTGTGCAACTGGCAATCTAGAAGCAGTACCATTGCGGGACAAAACCTGACTCCGTCCTACAACCTCATCCATCCATGCACCTCCCCTTTTCTCAGATGGACGGGAATATGGATCAAAATAGAAGTATGCAATTGGACTACCTGAGGAGTCTTTGATACAGTAAAATTTAACATCTTTATTCCAAACCTATCACCATTACCATTTATTAATGGGTGTAAACAACACAGATACTGTACATTAATCATATATGGAGTAATGCTGGAGTAATTCTTGCTTACAGGAGCTAGACCATCAGCTGATTTGATATTGATTCCAAAAAGTGTGTTTGCAAGGTTGAAAAGACCATCCATAACCTTTGGCAATGAAAAGTATGGTCGCAGTTCTTCCTGAGAAATGTAAATGAAGGAAACAAGTTAGTTCTGTCCCTGCAAACACCAGAGAGATTTGCAACACAAAAGTAAGCAAATGATAAGTTTATACATTTTTTGAGTGATGAGAAACCATTACGCACAACAGTATCGATATTTATATGAACATAAATACAGAAGTATCCCATAAATGTTCCTTCTTTACAGCTCAAACATCTAATAAAGCCATAGCGCACTTGAAAACAAATATAATGGATCCCACTTAAGAGATTATCATTCCATCAAATTACATCAATGAGTCTTAGTTGAATTATAATTTAGAAGATTTAGTGTTGATTTCAACATATTATTGCAAGCAAACAAAAAGTAAACAACAGAATAACAGGAAAAGGAACATAGAAGATAACTAAGACTAAGCATATGTCATACAGGAGTAACATATCAATTTGTCAATGCTATCGCATAAAAACTATAAGATACACATTAAAAGGCACTGGTGCAACTAGATAACAACTGTTAAAACAAAAGCAAAGCGCAAAGGAAAGCTGTGTATGTGTGCCTGTGAGAGAGATAGAGAGGGAGAGAGATACAACCTGATTGATACCATACATAGACTCACGAAGCCTTTCTGCCCAAAAACTAATATCCCAGTGACTCAAATCACTTGCTTCCTTTGCATCTTGGTTTTTAGAGAAAACTTTAAGGTCTTCCATATCTAAAATGATCAAAGAAACAACTCAGCAATAAGACTCACTTTCCTATTTAAATGTGAACTTCACACAATTCAAAGAGAGTGGAGACCCTCCCAGTACTAACTCTCTTTGCCAAAAGCTCAAAAACATAGTTACAAAGACCTTTTGCCTTCACAGCTGTTAAACTAGAAATATATTGGTGTGTTACCTTGCACAGCAGCATCCCAGGATGCTTTTCGCAGCTTTTCCAGTAGCTCTTCTGCTTTCTCAACAGTGGCCATTTTTGTTGCCATACTAACCTGTCACAAAAATCTTAGTTAAGAACTGAGGGTACAATGCAAGAATGCAAACAATAATAGGTCATACCTCAGCATAATTATTGTAACCAAGCAGCTTAGCTTTTTCCAATCTAAGTCTTAATATTTCATCAATAATTGGTGTATTATCCAGATCATCACTTGAAGCACGAGTAATGTAAGCACGGTAGACTTCTTCACGTAAACCACGGTTTCGAGCATGCTGTATGACAGATATAAAGCTGGGGGCGTCCAATGTTATTATCCATGGTCCATTCTCAGCAGTAGCATCTTTGTACCCCTGACGTCATAACGTCAAATGAAAATGAAGTAAAGTCGCAGAATGAACTATATTAAAGAAAAGATACCAGTAGTTCAAGATCATACTTTAGACACTGCTGTTTGTGCAGCCAATCCAAGTGCTGTGGCAGGCAATCCTTCAATTTCTTTCTTGTCCATCACTAATTTCTCAAATTTCTTTGTAGCATCTAATACATTCTCACCAAATTTTTGAGAAAGTCTTTCCAATTCCTACAATTTAGCACATAATTAAGAAGCAAATAATAAAGGCAATGAAAACTCATATTACTTTGGCAATTCAACAACAGAGTTCCTTAACATAATATCTGACAAAGAAGCAGACCAACCCAAAGAAGAACAAGAAGATAGAGTTGAGCTCAAAATGAAATTATTCTGAATAAATCATCCTTCATTCCTCCTAAATACAGATGTTTTTAAGTTGTAGTTTAATGCATTATTATAGATGAACCTGTTCAATTTTGTTAAACTGGTCTCTCTTATCATCTTCAAGAGCTACACCATTAAGAACCGCTTCCTTTATTTGCGCTGTACAGGCACAAAATATAAAATACAACTTAATAAGACGGGAGTATTCTAATGCACAAGAATGTTCTGCACGAAACAATGATAATATTAGTAATATGAGATTAGGAAACAGTGGAACAAGAAGACTCCTCAAACCATCAACTTAATAACAGATCACAACTAATATAAGCATAGGATATAACCAAAATGGACGCATATACTTACACTCCACAATACGCTTGCGAGCATCACTCAAAGTATCCCACTCGGAAGATTCCCGAATGGCCTTAAATGCATTGTAAATTGGTTTACTCTGTCCCAGTCCAAGTAGAAATTTTACCTTCTCCGGCTGTTATCCAAAAGTAACGGTCATGGGTACAAGAAAACAGAGAGAACAGCACAAATACTATGCAGATCCAATAAAATCTGGTAACTTCTTAACTATACACTGCCTAAATAGTAATAGAACTTGGTAAAATTTCGATTCATTGCATCGTAAAGATTCCCCAGAAATTGAAGCAAAATTAACAAATTGCTGATTCTATAGCCTCTGGCATGCAAAATGGAGTTTGTGATACCAACATTAAAATTAATACACACATGTGCATGCCTGTATTTATTTGTAGTTCCTGTTTATGGAAGTAACTATGATAAAGTCACCACTTCACATAACATAATCTACACTACTATAAGAAAAGAAGATCCGTACAAGTTTACATGCCATAAAAATTACCTGAACTTCTTCGATTGCAGCTCGTAGCTCGGGTGTATCCTTAACAGCTTTAAGATGATTGATCATCCCCCAAACGACACTGAACCTATCTACAAGCCTCTCCAATGGCTCCACAAGCTTTGGCCATGACGGCTCAACTCTTTTCTCTAACTCCTGTAAATCACTCTCCTACAAGAACATAAACCAGATACCATCGAGGTTACAAAAAATAATCCCAGTTGTAATCCCATAAGCCAGAATACATCATCTGATCACAAATATACAATCTAGATCCAAAAAGTTCCAGTCTCAAATAACTTCATCAATGATTTGAAAAAAATACGTTCATTGAAATAATCGACAATTCAGGAACTATCATCGAATTATAAAAACAAAGCAAACCCAGTGTAGAAAACAACTTTGGGAAACTCGAAAAGCAACATACAAGCTTCTTCAGCAGAGCACGAACTCCAGGTCGAACATGTTTAGCCTCAACCACATCAAAGGGAGGAAATTCAAAGTCTTGCAATAGAGGATTGGCCTGCAGGCTCTCATCAACAGTAGCAGAAGCCATGGAACGTACAGAGAGAGAAGAATAGCAAGGATAGAAAGAGTGGGAATGCGAGAGAGGAGTTGATTTGTGAAGAGCTTGTAGGCAGAAGGAGAAAGAAGAAGACCAGAGAGGGCAAGGACGGCATTTGGGAAAACGTCTTGGGACAAAATGGGAACGAGGAGTGCGTCTTATTATCGGGTGGATCGAGCGGGAGAGAGAGACGAGGGAAGCCATTCCGATGTTGAGAATAAGAACAGCTCCTAGTATCGTCCTATTTGGCGCGTAAAGTTCCATTCTTTGACTCTTCTTTTATCTGTCCCTCGCTCTGTGGATACATAAGTATCTTTAGATGGATTAAGAAAGTCGAACATAAGACATAATGTTGGGAAAGTGCCTAAATTTAAGGTGGTCCCAGTGAAGTCAATCATACGTATGATATGCCCAGATTATCAAACTCAATTTCATCTGATTGCAGCATTAGCACACTTCAGCTCATACAGATCAAAGAATAAAAGAGAATACTTGCAGAAATGGAGGAGATCAAGTTTATTACTTTCACTTCTTAGTTTATCTGTGTATATTTACATCTAGCAAAACATATATGATTTTCTTTTCGATAACAAAAAGATATATGATTTTGGTCGATATCATGTTTGTGGATATTCCTCACTGGCACGGAATTTGATCTTCCTTGAGAAACTTGATTCAACTCCAACAGCACATAGTGAGTCCACAATTTTCTCAGCTTTTATTTTACTCTTCCATTTCTCCTCATCTCTTCTATTTCTCTATAACCAATTGTGGTGGTCTTTATTGTTCCTCTCGTAGGCCAAAAACACTGTGGAAAGCTTATTGCAGATTGTAGGAGTCAGTTATCCGTTGACTTAATCTCACCACTGACTCTCCCCTGATGATGAGAGTTTCTTTGTATAGCTGGTGGTTTTGAGTCAGTGTTAACACCTTAAAAACCATCGTCAGTAACTATAATTTTGTCTTTGATCACTCTGTCATCGACATTGTTTCTACTTGTTCTTCCCATGAATTCTATTCTTGTTACAAGGCTTCTCTTTGTTAGACTAAGATAGGAATAAGAAGTAAGAAGTTTTGTGGTTAAGCAAGGTTGTTGTAATAGAGTAGAGGGACAACAATCTAGGTATGGTACTTTAGTTTAGTCAGTGCGAATACTAGTTAAGGGATTAATTAGAATGTATTCCTATTATATATTATTTGTGAATTACATGATTGATATAAATTTTATGAGGGAGGGATTAATTAAAATGCATTTTTAGTATGTGACTATTGTATGTTAATAATGAGGATTTTATGCGTAAATGATTATTTGAATTATATTTCTATTATGTGATTCTTATATTTTTTTTAAATATGAAATATGTGATTTATAAATTGTCAAAATTTATATGATAATTGTTGGATTAAGTATAAGACAATTTTATGAACTGTATGATGTGAGTGATCATGAATAAGGAATATTATAATGATGCAAGATTATATGGAGTTGAGTGGCATTGACAAATTAAAAGAGATAGTGAAATAATAGCTTGCCTAGGTCATGATATATTCAATAATTAATTTTGTGTTGATGAGACAATATATGATATTAGATTAGGAGGATTTTTACTAGGCACCTATATGTGGAGTAAGTGTTAGGATACCCTGGTCTTAAAGATATTCTATGTGTTTCAACTAGGTACCAAAGTGGAGTTAAGGTATCTTAGGTAGTAGGGGATATCCTGTGTTAATTGGCTAGATATTAGGGTAATGTCAAGGAAATTAATGGAAGTGAGAAGTGCCTTGTACCTATTATATTGATATTATATATCCATATGAAGATTGATATATGATGAAGAGATGATATGACCGGCTAACAGGCATATAATCTTACTAGGTTAAGTAAGCCTCTAATAGGAATAAAAATAAACTAGATGAAGAGATGACATGATAGGCTAACAGACATATAATCCTACTAGTTTAAGTAGGACTCTAATAGGAATAAAAATAAACTATGTCTTAATGCTCAATAAAATAAGGTTTTATATAAAACTGTGGCATATTTAATATGCATAATCTATTTGACTTTATGATTATTATGCGATTGCATAATGAATGATACATGTTAGCAATATTGTATTTGTTTATTGAGTAAGTGTTGTATTAGAGGTTATATGATGATATATGTTGAAATACTTTATCTATTCCTTAACATGTGTTATATGGAAGGGTAAACTTTAGTTATAGTTACTGAGTTAATAGCTCACTTCTTGCCCTTTAAATTTTCCAAGAGATAAGTAGTAGAACTTGATCATATGTTCGGTACTCAAGTTAATGCCTCGACAACATTAGGTGAGCAAGCTAAGTTACAGAGTTATTATTGCTTTGTTACAATGTATTTAGAGCATATAATTGATATTATTTTTTATTAGAATTATTCATGGATTTGCTCATATTTGGTTATCGATCCATTGGGATTACTTGGTACATTTGATTTGGAATGAGAGAGACTAATTATTTCATTTAAATTCAATAATTTATGATTTAGTATTAATTTGATTTGAAAAAAAATTGTGATTGGGATTTATGGTAAGGGTGTTACATTAAGTAGTATCAGAATATATGAATCTAATGGGGTATTATATAAGAAAAATTTTTAGGAAATGACTTTAATTTTTAATGGAGCATGAGGTCAAGATTTCCAAGTGCTGATAAGTAAACGGTATATAAGATTTGTGTAATTTTTATAAATTAGGGACTAAAACAAGAAAAGGTCAAATTATAAGAAAGTATAGTGAAATTGACCCTTTATAATTTTCTTTGTATTATCACGAATTGCTTAGCATACCTGCAACATCATAGTGGAGTTTTGCAATCTCATATTGAGAGTTAGGTGATTACATTGAAGCCTTAAATTCTTTCAGATTTGTCACTATTTATTAAAGTTAGTAAAACCTTAGTTAGCATATACAAGCTCATAGTATTGGTTTATACCTTACAATCAATTAGTTTCTTGTATATTCGTAACATATTTTATTAGATGCATTATTTATCTTATACGTATTTATTTAATTAACTAATATATGAGATACAATTAAGAAATATATATACTGTTAAACCAAGGAAGGTTCTAACTTGTAGTTTTGATAATAAAAAAACATATTTTTTTACTGATGTTTTAATTTTGATGTATTAAAAAATATATAAATGTAAAATGTGCAAAAACATATGGTAGAGCCCAATGACCAAGTTAATTCATGAAAAAAATGATAATGATGGAGTAATAATTGAAGTGAGATTAAGTAATGGATGGAAGATCAAGATAAAGAAGAAGAAGATTAAGCAAGTTTATCTATGTACTTTGGTTATAAGCTTTACTCTGATCTTTTCAATACTTGAAGGGCCTAACATTTTCATAATTATCTACATTTAGGATTTAGTCAAGAGTTTTAGAGTTTATATGATAATTTCCATAACAAAATTTGGTTTAAGTGTTTCATATTGGTAGAGAGTTTCATCATTAAGAGAAATTTTGATAATTTATTTTAAAGAAGTCCTTTCGATGTGTTAAAATATTTTTAAAAGTTTTTTAACTTTGTTTGACTGTTTTTTAGTAACGTTGAGTCGATATTTTGTGTGAAAAATATTTAAGAAAGTTTGGAAATTTTTAAAGAATTTTAGAAATTGTTTAAAATGAAAATTTTTTATAATCAAGAAAATTTTGTGTTTAAATTTAATTGCTAAATTGTGGTATTTAGAATCAATTAAAAAATGATTTGAAACTTACGTGAATTATTTTTTAAATGAGAAATGGTTTTGGTATGTTTGAGAATAGTTAGAATTGAGTTTGAATTGAAAGTTTTGAAAATATAATTAAAAGTTAATACTTCAAGACATTTTGAGTTTTTTTAATTTAATTAATGAGTCTTGATCATAAAAAATCTTATGGAGAACATTTGAAACTTAGTTGAGTAAGGGCCCGTTTGGAAATGATTTTGTTTTTAGATTTTGTTTTCAGATTTTCTAAACACAAAAATCAATAAAAGAACATTTCAAAAATAAATAAATAAACACTCTAATACAACACAGAAATCAAGACAGACAACACAAAAAATTATAAAAATACACAAAACCCAAAACAAAAATATAACATCCACAACCAAAAACCACATCCAAAAGCTCAATCAAACGGCCCCTAAGTTTTTATAATAAAGGAATTTATTTTAGGATTTTTTATATTGATAGTATGATTTTAAAATAAAGGAATTTATTTTGGGAGTTCTTTAGATTGATTTTAGTTTATTGTAGAACCTAAAAATTGGTTCTGCAAAATGATCGGTCGATCAGTGTTTAAGAACTAATCGATTAGTTGACATTTTATGGGCATTAATTAATCAGTGTTTATAGATATGTCAACTAGTTAAGTGTTTAAAGGGTATTGGTCGACCAGTTGTTTATTATTAATAAATTGGTGTGAGTTTCCTAAGCAGACTGGTCGATTAGGGACTAGTCAATTAATCAAGTGCATTGATTAATAATTTAAGATGAAAAATTGCCCAACAATAGCTAATTCTAGGTCCCATGCCTTTTTAATTATTTCTAATAGCTAGATTGATTCTCCAACTGGTTTTTGAGTACGGGGAGGCTATAAATATATGTTTAAATGTTAGGGAACAATCTTTATACATGTTTAACGGTTAAAAAAGCATTGATTGAGTTTTTAAGTTGCTTATGTGTTGAATGAGTTTAAGAGAATGTGTGAGATTTTTCATTTACATTCATTCAGTTCTTTGAGCCCCTTTGAGCATCATTTTGATCAAGTAAAAGGTTTGGGTTGTGTATGCTTGAATTGTAATTAGGGCTTGATTTTGTTATTGAGATTGATTGAGAAAGGGTTACTTTTCATTCAATTCAAAATAAGATTTGTAGTGGGTCATTATTCACCTAAAATAAGATTTGTAAGAGTTTCTTTTCATCTTTTTAGAAAAGAAGATTGTAAGGATTTTTCTTTACCTTAAATAAGATTATTTGATATAATGAGACATTTAAGTTGAAATTTGAAGAGTAGATGTAAGTAAAGGTTTGTTTTACTAAACTACTATAAAAACAGTTTACATCCTCTTCTCCATACTTTTTAAATTTATGTGAGTTATTGTGATTGTTAACTAATTACCTAAATTTGAATTATTTGCATTGAATTGGCATCATCTTTATATAGGTTAAATTGTAATTTAAACATTGTATTCATAGGAAAAGACAGTTTAGATACTAGGTTTAACAAAAAATTTAAATATCTAATTCACCCTCTTTTTTAGATATGTTGGTTAAACTATGAGATCCGTATTAAAATTATATATTATCCTTAAAATTTTTTCTAATTTTTACTCTATTAAAATAAAAAATATATATAGTGAAAAGTTTAACATACATTATATTTCTTCTTTAAAAAAAAGTAATTGATCTCATATAATAAAGTATGAAGATATTTAAACAAATATATAGGTGATTGTTAGAGAAAAAGTTGTCTGACATGACCAAATATAAAAATTACATATGGATTATTATTTGTATATATATAGAAATACTCATTGTGTTAATCGTATAATTAATATTTATACTTGAGATCTAGAATTTTTCTAGATATTACTTGTAACCTCTTTTAGTCAACGATAGATAACTTGGTAGTCATTTAATATAGCGTAAATTATATGAAAATAGTTAAGTGATCAACATATGATTTGTCATCTTAAAGTGATTAGAGAGAATGTTTTATCGTTCCCAATTAATATTGATTTAAGAAAATTTTGACCAAAGTATAATGGCACTTTAAAAATAATTTTCAAATGTTTTTATTAAAATTTTAATTATTAATGATAGAGAATTAATATAATTTGACTCAAATAGAATCAATGTTAATTTCATAATTTATGTATAATTGAAACATTGTATAATAAAAGAAATGAATTATATAGAAAAATTATGTATAAAAAGGTTAGTCAAAAGTACTTTAATATTCCTAATATTTAAGTAGTCATGACATGCTGTTAAATGCCAATGTTGATCTTTAATTATGAATTGTTTACTTAAAAACTTAGAGATAAATTAAAAGAAGTCTTATTTATTTATTTCTAATTATTAATTAGAATTATAATTACAATTATTTCTAATATATTAAGAACCTAATAAGTCAAATATAAGCATTAACTAACGAGAGAAAAATAACTAAGTTAGACTTAATTATGAAGTTTAAGAAATTTCAAAAATAAAAAAATGATATTTGATTTTATTAAAATTAATTTATAATTGCAATGAAAATGAGACTTTAATCGTAATTTATTTTTAACGTTAATTTAAAGAAAAACTCATTTTTCTTTATATAAAGAAAGAAAACATTAAAGACGCTACCACTTCTTTTTTTTCCTTCCAAATGCTGAATTTTCCTTATAATTGATCTGTAGGTATTGTTAGAAGTTATGCATGAGTGTTGTTAAAGTAGTTAACACAATATCTGTAGATTACTTGAGAAAAAGGATCAATTATCATAATAAGGTATGAACAAGATTCAAACTTTGTTATGATATATTTAATCATAATATAGATTAAAGTGATATTGACCTTCGAAAATCGAAAGAAAATTGTTATTTCTTCCACTATGCATTGTGATCACATTCCAGTTGTTCAACATATAGATCAATTAGTATTGAACATAATCATTCACATCGCAATCTAAGAAAATGGGAGCTATCAAATACCCACAAAGCCTAAGAGGATCTATATCTTGACTTTTGAATTCAACCTTAATCATTGTCAACTTCACTGTACAGTTGAAGTATTGTGCTACCTTAGTAAAATCCTAGTCAACAAATCCTTTAAATGTAAGAGCAAGAGTTCTTGATGTGTAATAAGTTACTTTAGGAAAGCTCACAAAAAAAAAGAAGAAGAACTGTTTGACTTTCAAATTGATAAATTATATAAGATCACTCAAACTTGTCAAATCCTATAATATAAGGTCATGCGCTTTTATTAAAATGGAAATTGATTAATTTTTTCATTGAATTTTCTTTTAATTTATCGAAACATTATATTCTACATTAGGTTTTTGAACTAGGAATACTATGAACTAAATTTAGCTTCAGATGTATTATAATTTTGCTAGATTTAAGTTGCCTTTCCTCCATTTAAGATCATAAGAGGTATATATAAATTGCCAAAAAGTTAAAAAAGGTTTTAAGAGTGAGAGAGATGATATGACATTAATGTCAACTCTGATTAACTTTGAAAAGAAGATATAATCATATAAAGCAAAATTACAAGGTGATGAGAAAGAAACTAATTAATGGCTATAAAACAGGTGATTTAACTTATACTAAATAAGAAATATAATGTTATATGACAACTGTATGATCTTAATGTTTATGAAGGAGATTCAAAAATCCATATAAAAGAGGAAAATCAGAAATCTCTAATATAGGAAAATTGACAATATCCATTATGTCCCCTCAAGTTGGAACATGAAGTTTATGAAGGCTTAGCTTGCCAGCAAGGAATTAGAATTGAGGAGTACTGAGGGCTTTAGTAAATATATGAGCAGGTTAAAGAGTGGAAGAAACATATGATGACACCATATGATGAGACTAAATAAAATCACAAATGAAGTGATAATTAATTTTAATATGCTTTGTGTGCCCATAATGGACATGATTGCCAACAATTTGTAATGTAATTCGATTATTACAGAGATGTTGTACAAGGAAAGAGTGATTGATAGTTAAGCTCTTGAGTAGGGTGCAAAGCCATATAATATTATATGCAGTAATTACCATAAAGCATATTCATCTTCAATGGGAGAGTAAGACATTGTAATTTGCTTCTTGATTTTTTAAGAAATGGGAGAACATCCATGAATAATAAAATACCCAATAATAGAGCAATGAGTAAGAGGACTATTAAATAAAGTGATGTTCAAAGTTGTAGCTTTAATAACAAAACATATTTTTTAACTAATTTTTTTAGTTTATGATGTATTAAAAAAATAGGAAAATGAAAAATCTCCAAGAACATATGTTGGACCTAAGAATGAAAGTTTTTTTATGAAAAAGTATTGAAATGGAATAAACATTGAAGTAAAATCAAGTGATGGATGGAAGATCAAGACAAAGAATAAGAAGACTAGGTTTAGACGTATATTTTTATATGTAATTCTTAATTTAATCTTTTCAATGCTTAAAGGGTTCAACATTTGCATAATTTTAAGCATTTAAATTATTTGCATGTGTATATTACATTTTTGGTTAAGTGTTCTAGAGTTTGCATAATCATTTGCATAATAAGATTTGGTTAGAGGATCATATTAGTGTAAAGTTTCATAACTAAGAGAAATTTTGGTGAATTGCTTTGAAGAAGTCCTCTTAATGTGCTAAAATGTTTTAAAAAGTTGTTTAAGTTTGTTTGAATGTGTTTGAATATCATTAAGTTAAGTTTTTATGTAAAAAAACAAATTTTTAGAATGTTTGAGAAAGTTTAAGAAATTTTGAAAGAGTTTGGAAATTATTTGAAATGAAAAATTTTCATTAACCAAGGCAAGTTTTGTGTTTGAGTTTAATTGGCATGTCTTAGTATTTAGAATCACTTAGGAAATACTTTGAAACTTATATGAGTTGTTTTTTTGGTGAAAGAAATGGTTTGGGCATGTTTGATAATGGTTTTGGATTAAGTTTGAATTCAAAATTTATGTTTTTAGGTTTAATTAATAAGTCTTTATTACCAAAAACTTTGTGTAAAACTTTTGAAATTTGATTGAGTTTTTTCAAAAGTGAAGGAAATAGTTTTTCGATTGTTTGGATTAAATTTGGTTTATTACAAAATTTGATAATTGGTTTTGTAGAACCATCGGTCGACCAATATGGGGAATTGGTTAATTAATTGATATTTTGAAGGACAAAGATCAACTAGTAATGCATAACTGGTCAACTAATTGATGGATTTTAGATAATATGTCAACTAATGTTTGAATACTAGTCAACCATTTATAATTTTAAGAGGCATCGATCAACCAGTCAGTACTAGTTAACCGACTAATATATAAAATTGGTTGATCGATTGTTCATCTAAACGCATAATGGTTACTGTTTAACAAATTTTTAATTGTATCTAATGGATAGAATGAGTCTCTACCAAGTGTTTAAGCATAGGAAGTCTATAAGTAAATGTTCAAAATGTTAGGGAGTAATCTTTATGAATGTCTAATAATTGTGAAAGCTTTGATTGAGTCTTTAACATGTTTATGTGTTGAATGAGATTCAGAGAAAATGTGAGTTTTATAATTGTATTTATTGAGTTCTTTGAGCTGTTTTGAGCATTTTTTTTATTAAGAAAAATGTTTGGAATGTGTATCTCTGAGTTGAGGTTTGTGAGTTTGAGTTTTTAAGGCTTGATTTTATATTAAGATTGTTTGAGAAAGAGTTACTCTTTTCCTTATTCATAAAAAGATTTATATTGGGTTACTTTCACCTTAAAGTAAGATTTATGAGAGTTAGTCTTCACTCTTTTGGAGAGAAGATTATTGTAAGAGTTCTTTTTTAACCAAAGAAAGATTTGATCTAATGAAATATCTAAATAGAAGCTTAAAAAGTATATGTAAGCAAAGTATTATTTTGTTAACTACTACAAAATTAATTTGCATTCTCTTTTCCCTATACTTTTTAATTTTACAAGTTAATTGTGTTTATTATTGAATTAATTGAATTATATTATCATATCATCACATTTAAGTTGAATTGTAGTTTAAAGAGTTCATACTTTGTAAAATTTAGTTTACGTGGTTTAGGTTTAAAGTTTAAAATTAATAAATGGTATCAGAGTCAGGTTTCGTTAGTTTTTAATTTCTAACAAAATTAATGAGTAAAAAGCAATATGGCACATTATATAGTCAAGAGAGACAATTTGTAAATAGACTACCATTGTTTGATGGTAATAATTTCTTTGGTTTGAAAATTTGGAATGAAAATTTTTCTTAATAGGCCAAAATGTAGATTTACATTATATAGTTTCAAGTAACCCTTATGTTTCTACACATGTAGTAAATGGGCAACAAATCCCTAAGATAGAAGAGTAATGGGAAAATAATGATATGAAGCTTATTTCTTTAAATAAATTACATATCTTATTTTATGTATTAGATAGAAATGTGTTCAAGAAAGTATTTATGCGTATTTAAGCTAATAAGGTCTAATGTAGGTTGGAGGATATTTATGTAGGTGATCATTAAGAAGAAGTGGAAATTGGGCATTCGAAAGTGGAGGAAGCTTATATATGATTGACAGCAAAGGAGGATAAGGTAGCATCTCCTTTAAATTCTAAAATGATGACAATACGATATCTTCTTAATCTAATTTAAATGATGATGATGATTGTGATCTTTCTTATGATGAGTTAGATGAATGTCTTAGGATTATGAGTTTAAGAATGAAAAAACTTTTTTCCAAGTACAAAGAAAGTTAGAATTTGTTAAATGAATTTATGTTAAAAAATGATATGTTGAAAAATGAATCACATGACATAGTAAAATCTAGGAATGTAAATTTTTATCAAAATGATGATAAGGAGAAGTTGAATGAAAATGAGTTATTGAAGAAGGAAGTAGATGCCTTTAAGAAACCATTAGCAAAATTCATAAAGAGTAAAGAAAAATTAAATTGCATACTTGGAGTCCAAAATGCTTCTAATGATAGATATGACTTAGGATTTACTTAAGTGAGTCTTTCAACTAATGTCAAGACTAAATTTGTAAAGGGTAAGAATTTAAATGAAGAGTGTGTGCTTAAACTCTCATTTGAAAATGTATCTTTATCATTCAGATTTGGTTTTAAGAAAAACCATTATGCTTTCATGTATATGTTTATAACAAGCACTAGGATAAATTTTCATCAAGGTAGAAATAAACATAAGCATGTATATAACAAAAACCATGATAAATGTGTATCAAGGTAGAAATAGGACTAATTTTTATAAGAATGCATAAACTTAAAATGAAGTATTTAAGCCTTAACTAAGACAAAAAGGTCAAACACATTCTTATGCTTCTCATATGTATGTACATAATACTGAGACGACGTCATATTTACATTCTAAGAAGCAATTTTATCAAGAAAAAAAGAGGCATAATTTTTATAATAATACATAATATCACTCTTATGTAACTAGGCCTCATTTTAGAAAAAATGTTATGATATTTTTACACGCCTTTATATGTGCATAAATGCAATTATAGGAGTGTACTACATGCACATATAAGGTTTTACTATTATCCTAAGAGAACGTATCATAAAGGAAAGTATTGGAATGCATATATGCATAAAATCAAATTGTTATGGAATTTTGGTCATATTGAAAAATATTGTTTTGATAAACAAACATTTTTTAGAAAACCTTTGAAAATTTAGATTGATAAAGGTTAAAAGTTGATCCCTAAAGACTTAAGTTTATATGGATTCTTATAATACATTTAATTTTTTATTTTATAGGTCAACATCACTTGGTATCAAATAGATATCAAGTAAAGAAGTAAAAAGTGATATCTCCAACAACTTAGTGGAAATGGAGTTTCACTAAGAAGCCCTCATATACGCTAACCAATCAAAAATAATGTTGAACTGAGTGAGGAGTAGAAAATGAGGTAAACATTGGTAGTACATAAAAGAGATGCACAATTAGTCTCATATTGATCTAAGAATGTTGACTTAACTTATTTAAGTAGAAATAATTGATGCATGTATCTAAAGAGAGTCATTTTATGTGTATGATTTTTTTGAAATTGATGTCATTTTTAAAATTAGTAAAAATATTGAAAATATTTTTACAAGTATACTTTTCCCATATTTTTACATAATATTCATAATCTAAGTAAATATGTGGTTTTTATGCATAATATGGATAAATATTTGACTTTGAAGTATAAAGATGCATAATATGTGCTTTTGATGCATTTTATGTTTTTATACCCTTTCATACTTTATTATCTTATAATTCATTGATACATACATTTAAGGGAGTATAATTTTTTTAAATGCATGGATTAAAAGGGAGAGAGATTCACATGAGTTTAGAAAAAGAGACAAGTAGTTTGGAAAGATTTTCATATGGTTATGAGTGTTTTAGAAATGATTGATGGCAGGGTTTTCAAATTCATGATTTGTTTATGTTTCTTAACTTTCTTGTGAGTCTCTTTTACAAAAATTGCTGATTGGTTTCTTAATAATTGGTAATTATTTTATTAATAATTGGTATATGTTTTGTAATGATGAAAAGGGAAGAGTGTTTGATTATATGGAGAGTGATACAAGTGATAGGTGAAAAGATGGAGTGATAGCATTTGATCATTTTAGGATGCATGGAGCATTATAGTTTGCTTTGATTATGTATTTTGCATTTTATATTTTCTTAGTATCCCATGTTTTTTCATCATTAAGAAGGGAAAAATTATTGAACTAAAGGAGATTTTAACTTGTAGTTGTAATGATGACAAAACTTATTTATTACTAATATTTTAGTTTTTGATCTATTAAAAATATAGGTAAATGCAAAATCTATAAGAATATATGTTGGAGGCCAAGAATAAAAGTTTTTCGTGAAGGAAATATTGAAATAGAACATGCATTAAAGTAATATCAAGTGAAGGATAAAGATTAAGATAAAGAAGAAGAAGATTAAATAGGTTAGATGTGTAGTTATTGTATTTAAGTCTTAATTTGATCTTTTTGATACTTGAAAGGCTCAAAATTTTCATAATGGTTTATCTTTAGATTGTTTGCATGTGTATATTGCATTTTTACTCAAGAGTTTTAGAATTTGCATGATCATTTACATAATAGGATTTGGTTAGAGTTTCATATTAGTATAGAGTTTTATAATTAAAAGGTTAGTGAATTTCTATAAAGAAGTCTTTTTAATGTGTTCAAATATTTTGGAAAGTTGTTGTAATTCCAGTGTGGGGAACCGGTTGACTAGTCCAGTTGATGTTTTGAAGGATATTAGTCTACCAATAGTGTATAATTAGTAAACTAGTTGATAGATTTTGGATAATAGGTTGACCAATATTTAAAACTAGTTAACGATTTGCATTTTTAAGAGACATAGATCGACTAAGTATGTTTTAGTTGAACAATGATTAGTGGACTAATACATAACATCGATCGATAAGTTATTCATCCAGATGCAAAATGACTATTGTGCAATGTCTTTTAATTGTGTCTAATGGCTAGATTGAGTCTTTAATGGGTGTTTAAATATTAGAAGGATATAAATACATGTTCTAAGTGCTAAGAAACAATCTTTATTCATGTTTGATAATTATGAAAGCATTTATTAAGTCTTTGAAGTGTTTATATGTTGAATGAGTTTAAGAGAAAGTGTGAGATTTTACATTTACATTTATTAAGTTCTTTAAGCCCCTTTGAATATTGTTTTGATCAAGTAAGAGGTTTGGGATGTGTATGCTTAAATTGAAGTTATGAACTTGAGTTTGTATTGAATTGATTGAGAAAGGGTTACTCTTAACCCTATTTAAAGTAAGATTTGTATTATATTACTCTTCAAAAGTAAGATTTGTATTATATTACTCCTCACTTTAAAATAAGATTTGATATAGTAAAACATCTAAGTGGGAGCTTAAAAAGTGGATGTAGGCAAGAAGTTACTTTACTGTACCATTATAAAATCAGTTTGCATTCTCTTCTCTTTATACTCTTTCATTTATGCAAGTTAATTGTATTTACTATTAAATTAATTAAATTATATTGGCATATCATCACACTTAGGTTAAATTATAGTTATGGACTTCATACTTTGAAAAGATCAGTGTAGGTGATTTAAATTAAAAGTTTAGAAAATTTTTATACACCTAATTCATCCCCTTTTAAATATCATTTTAGGCTAATAAGGACAACTAATCCGATATGAATCTCAATATGCATGAATAGAGAGGTTACTTTTGAAGGATTAAGAATACAACTTGGCCAGGAGTAGACTTAAGATACGTCAAAATGCGAAGAGTTGCAAGCCAATACTTATGACGTGGTTAGAGCATAAATTGAGACAAGATGTGAATTGAGTAATATAGCTATAGTCTGATGATAGTTAAATAAATGAATCATCCATCAAGACGATAATATGCATCGAGACTAGCTAAAGAGGCACTGTCATCTAAAACTAAGTTATGATTATGTTTCATATAAAAGGGCATAAGTTTACCACTAATCCTGCTAGCCTATTGTAATATATCCAAAGCATACTTGCACTGAGAGAGAATAATGGCAATAGGAGAATAATTCATTTACAAACCAAGGTAAGTATTTAAAAGAACCAAGATCCTTAATATAGAACTAAGCATCCAAATAGACTTTGAGAGTAGTGGTGTGGTTGGCATTATTACTAGCTATAATGATGTCATCTATATAGACAAGTAGAATAGTTAAGTAGAACCCTTGTAATAGTGGAAGATGGAGGAGTCTGCATTAATTGGGTAAAACCAAAATGAAGAATCGTGGTAAAGAGTTTCATATATGGTTGTCTGGATGCCTATTTTAAACCATAAATAGATTTACAAAGACGACATACTCATCAATCATAAGAAGGAAAGTAAATAGGAGTTAAGGTCATGTAAATATTCTCTTCAAGATCACTATGTAGAAAGTCGTCATGAATGTCAAGCTAATGCAATTCCTAGGATTTGCAATGGAAACTATCAATAAGGTAAAAATATTGATAATTTTCGTAACTAGTATAAAGGTTTTAGTGTAATCAAGGCCTTTAAGTTTTGTATATCCTTTAGCCACTATCAATGGTGCTATCAAAATTATATTTGATCTTGTAAACCTAATTTGAGCTAATAGATTTTTTGGCAGGGGATAACTGCTATAAGGTCCAAGTTTTGATTTTACTCTATTGCTTCTAATTCTCTTACTATGGCATTTGATCAATAAATACCTTGAATAGCTTGTTGATAGGATTTTGGCTCATCTTGTTAGGTGATGACCATTACAAAATGAATATAAGGTAAAGTAAATTTATAATAAGAGAGAAAATGAGTAAAGGGATAGGACATACTTGATAAAGCATGATTTAAAAAGCCGAGAGATGTAATATTGTGACTAAGCAAATCAATATGAAAATCATGAAAGTGTTGAAATAGTCATCATGTATGAGAGAGGCATGAGGTTGGTGGAGTGGTTTATGGTATTGTAGGCATATTAGTAGAAGTGGTAATGTGATCATTAGAAATTGAGATATGTGATGAAGGTATAAGGTCATTGTTAAGTATAGGTCTAGGAACTAGTATATGAAGTAAAGGGCATTGGCGATGTGAGGTAGAGAAGGAATGGTTATAAAAAGGAAATTTATGTTCATGAAATATTACGTCTCTAAAGGTTAATCATTTATGAGTGGTCAAATCATAAAATTTATACCTTTTTTACCATATGGTTAACTAATGAAAATGCAACTAATAGCATGCTCTTGAAATTTGTCTTTAGAATGAGGAATGATAGTCATATAGCAAAGGCAACCAAAAATTTGAAGATTAGAATAATGTAGTTTTTTAGAAGATAAAACTTCAAAAGGGTTTTTTTCCAAATAACATGGGTGTAAGAATGTAATTTAACAAATAGGTTTATATTGAGACACATTCACTCCAAAACTTTATACATAATCTGACTTGAAATTACAGAGCTCTAGCCACTTCAAAGATGCATTTGTGCTTACGTTCTTCTACTCCATTTTGTTATGATGAGGAAACATAAGAGCATTAAGCAAGAATAATATGTTGTTGATAAAAAGATTGAAAGTTACAGTTTGTAAATTCAACCTTATTATCACTATAAATTTGTTTAAAAACTATTCCAAATTCACTATTGATTATAACAACGAAAGACATCAGCCTAAGATAAACTTTTGATTTGGTTTAAGCAAGTAATCTTAAATAGTTTGACTATAATCATTTATAATACTTAAAAATTAATGAGCACAAGAAAAAATGGTAATTGAATGTGATCCCCCAAACATCACAATGTATCAATTCAAAACATGTAAAAGTTTTAATAAAATCAATTGGAAAAGATGGTCAAATTCATTTGGCTTAATGAGAAAAATCATAACATTTATTGAAAGACTCGTCAAAATAAAGGCCTAGATTCAGATATAGTAGTTTTTCAAAAGGCAAATATCTAAGATGGTGATGCCATAAAAGAAACTAGGAGATGCACGGGGAACTAGTAACATGTAAAGTGGTTCTAATTACCTGAAAATAATAAAGTCTGTCTCACAATTCACCAATTCTAATAAAATGGCTAGATCTTTACAAAATTCAAAAGGAAGAAAAGAAAAGGGCAATGCAATTTAAGGTATTGGTTAGCTTATAGATAAAAATAAGGTTACATATAAAAGAAGATATATGTAGAACATTATGTAAGGTCACAACAATTGTAATTGAAACATTGCCATAATATTTAACTGAGATATAGCAACCATTAGGAATTCTAATTTGTAAATACTAGGATAAGAATTTGTGACATGAAAGGATGTTCTCATGGTAAGTCATATGATCAGAAGCACTTAAATCTAAAATCCTTTCAATGTTATTAGTAGACAAAGAAGTTGCCTTACTTATAAACTTAGCTATAGAATTGGGGTTCTTTTTGAGATTTAGAAGAGATATGAGTTGAGCATACTGCTTATTTTTCAATCCATTAATGACATGGTCACTGTGGATTGTAGAAGGTTCAACACACTATGAACTATTAGTTACTATCTCTATTTAATTTCTTCCCTTTATCCTACCATTTTGGATAATCTTGTAATGTAAAATAGCTTTTTTATGTAATTTTTTCCTTTTTAAAATGTTCACAAAATAATTTAGAGAGGCCAAGAATACTCTTGTAATGTAAAATAGCTTTTTATGTATTTTTTCTTTTTAGAATGTTTACAAAATAATTTAGAGAGGCCATAGTGAACTTATTCTAATTACTATAATTTCTATTATTTCTATGGGCAAGAAAATTGGCCCTTAATTGAAGAAGATGGTGATGCAATAACTAATTATTATTGTTTTTCTTGAGTAATTAATGCATAAGCACGGGCTAATGAAGGTAATGGGTCTATATTAAGGATTTGAGATCAAATCGTGTTATGCTTTTCGTTCAAGTCTATAAGAATTTGGTGCACCTTCTTCTTTATCTTTTCAATAGCAAATATCTTTGTTGAACCACAAGTATATAATGGAATTTGAGAATATGTACTGAGCTTGTCTCAAATACCCTTTTGTTTAATTTAATATACTGCAATAGTCATACCTTGTTGTGAAGTGTTTATCATTTCAGTTTTCAAATAATAAATATGATGTATGTTTCCTTGTGAAAATTGCTCTTCAAAATTGTTCCACGTCTCTTGCATCGTCTGGAAATACATCACGCTATCATGGAAAATAAGGTGGAGGGAGTCGAATAGTCAAGAGATGACCATTTAATTACATTTGATCTATACGAGTTCATTAGGTGAACCAAGTGATAGACTTGGGACATATCTAACCACAAAAGCAAATTTGTTTTTAGTTTGAAGTGCGTTTATCATCACATGTCTTCAAGTGGGACAATTTTCTTCTTTTAGAAGACATGTAACCAAGGTAGCACTTGGATTATGAATGTATAAAGAATGTATGGCAACAAAGTATCATAGTTTAAATAGACAATATTGAATTGACCGTTTAAATTTTAGAAATTATTGGGTTATTTTCTACCATGACTTTGATATCATGTAAAAAAATTAAAATAGGTTTCAAAAGTTAAAGAGATAACATAAAATTTATCTTAACTCTGATTAACTTTGAAAAGAAGATACAAATATATAGAGCACAATTATAAGGTAATAAGAAGGAAACTAACTAATAGATATAAATTGATGATTTTAAATATAATAGTATGTGACAACTATATGATCATAACCTTTATAAAGGAAATTTAGAAGTCCATGCAAAAGAGGAAAATTAATCTTCAATATAGGAAAATCGAAAACCTCCACGAAAGAGGAAAGTAACCTTTAATATAGGAAAATTGACAACCTCCATTATGAATAAACCTTATAAGGAGAAAGAAACTATACGTAAACTCCTACTTACATATGCTACCTCAAGGATTAAGATAGGAACTCATATAAAAATCTCTAATAAGTAATTTAAGAGTAATTTTGCATTAGAAACACTTAGGAAGTCCAGAAAAGATTGCAAGGGAATCAAAATCACTTGGTAGACATATGAAAGATGGACACTGTGGGAAGATCAAGTGCCATGATTCTCTTATGTGCAATTATACAGAGATTGGTTGAACTTATGAAAGGAGAAATTGGGTTTGTAAGTACTCCAAAGATTGGATCAACGTTTACATTTACTGTTGTTTTTGCTAATGACAAATCCAATTCAAATGAGGGCAAAAGTCAAAAAATGAATAACCAATCTAATAGCCTGTAATGACCCGATTCCTATATATATATATATATAGGAATTCATTATTCAGAGAGTCATTTTACATGCATTATTATGACTTGCATTTCATATACATACTTAAATTATAATGTGGAATAATAGTAAAGGTGTTAGATGCATTCAATTGATCATTTTTGGTTATAAGTGATTTTAATGTGCTTATCGTGCACATGTAAATTTACTTGTGTCTTGACTTATGAATTTGTGACTTAGAATGATTAAAGGGATGAAAATTGAGGGATTGGTATGATGATAAATGTTTTAGGAAATGGCAAATGGTGGATTGATGAATTATAAGATGTTGTAGGGAGAAGTTTGTAATTTAGACGTCGTTGGAGTCAAAATTTGATTTCATAACTAAAATATAGTCTAACTTTGTGACCCATTTTCTGTCTTTATAGAGTGTGAATTTGAAGGAGCATAAGGAAGAAATATTGTAGCCCTAAGTCTTAGTTGAATTTTGGTGAAAGAAGCAGGTCAAAAGGATAAGTATAATGAACGATATGTTTGTTTTACTAAATCTGGTCATGTTAGGAGACTGATTCGGGAACTATAGATATTTCATATTAATTGAGGACCTTTCAGTTCGAATTTGGGTATGTGAAAAACATGAAACGTGTTCATATATGTCTTGTGGAGATGCCTATAAAATATCATAATCAAATGAGCCATGGTTAGTGAGTTATGGTGATTTAAAAAAGGGATGACAAGTTGAAGAGAGTGATTGGTGGAGTATAAACCAATAAGAATGTGACATTTTGACTAATTATGTTTTCTTACTTACCACCATCAGTTTTTAACCATTTTGAGTCCAATTTACAGACATTTTTTTCTGCTTTCTTCTTCTTCCTTTAGTGACCTTCAATCCCTAACCCTAACCTACATGATTCTTACCAAAATCAAGCCAACCATTGGAGTGTTTTGTAGATCTTGATGAGCTCTTCCAAACCCCTCTTTTCCTACCTTGATTAAAGCACGGATTTACATGATTTAAGGAGCTAAAAAAGGACTTGGTTAAAGCATAACAAGTAAGTATATGGTCCCTCTTGATAAAGCATGAAATCATAAGATGTATGTAAGTGTGTAGAGTTGAAATAGGCATGAGATTGGAACAGTATACATGAAAACCGAGGTTAATTTGATGTCTGACATTTCGACCCATTTTTCATGCAAATAGGATTAGAATCTAAAAGAGCCTTACGAATGAATGTTATATAGCTAGATTTTAGGGAGATAGTGGTGAAAGAATCATGTAAAAAGGATGAATATAACTAGAGTTGTGATCATTCTCCCAAAACTGCTTGTGACATGTTGTGTTCTAGAATACCAGAATTATGTCTTAGTTTTGAGGTACTTAGAGCCATTATTTAGAGTCAATCAAAACATGGTAATTGTAGAGTAATGTCTTAGTGAAACATTGGTGAAAGGATTACATTCATTCGATGAGTGAAACTCAATATATGGCTATTTTTCTTAAACTGCCCAATAGAAACCATAGTTCTAGAACCTATGTATTTGGGCTTAATTTTAAGATGGTTAAAGCCTAATTTTGAAAAATCCTTAAACATTAAAGTTGTAGTGCTATATCTTAGCTTTCAATAGATGAAAGAATTATGATGTTTGGATGAGTATCACTTACATTATGGTCAGTACACCGAACCTACCTTCAGTGAAATACTAAATCTGGAACAAAGAATTACGTCCTGATTTTGAGGCATTTAAAAGCTCAATGAGAATTATCTTAAAGCATTAAAGTTTTAGATATGGATCCTAAATTTACTATGGTGAAAGCAGCATGTCATTTGGATTAGTTTATTGAAAGTTATGCATATTTTTCTAACATGTGATCATGGTGAATTTCGGAAATGAGACTTTTAATAGATGTTAGATAGAATGTTAGAAGATTTGATAAGTGTCGACTCTAAAATGATGATATATATTATATATTGGATGTTTGGAATTAATGTGTATGAATAAGGTCAATCAGAAGTGATTTAATATGAATCAAGCATGCATTATTCATAACATATTTCTACATGCATAATTGGTTATTATGCAGTCGCATAAATAATAATGTGTGTGTATGTCATGTAATTATAGGAGAGCACAGTGAGCAGAATCCAAACATCTCCCGAATAGTCAGACATTGAATATCTGGAGATCTATGTGAGTTGGACTAGAATGCACAATCACTCTATATGCTGTGGTTAATCCAATTATTTCAGTTTCTGCTTATATTATTGAAATTGTGAAAACTGATCTGATTATATATATGTAATGTAGAGGCATAAGGTGGTG
>JAOXYD010000134.1:16290398-16310777 GCA_028565735.1 Pinacopodium congolense
CAAAGTTTTTGTCTAATTTAAAAATTCATTCTCAATAAAATAGGAAAAATGTAGCAATATGCTTCAATGGATAAAACAATATAACTTAGAATTAAAACAAACTTATAAAGTAAAAGGATAGGGAAAGAGAAAGGAAAACTAAATTTATAGTGGTTCGACACATAATTCTCATCTACGTCCACTTTTTAAACATCTATTAAAAATTTCACTAAATTTTTTTTTACAGGTGAAGAGTAACCCTTAGATAAAATCTTCTTTGATAGATGATGAGTAATCAATCTTTTTATACGAGTGAGGAGTAACTCTATAACTCAAACAAATATTTCTTTTAATGAGTGAAGAATAACTATTATAATTCAATTTCATCATAAATACAAGAAAAATACACTTAAAAATATCTTACTTTAACTAACCAAACTATTTAGGAAGGCTCTCAATAAAACCAAAGATGAATACGTAAAACACCACAATAACACACCCTAATATTAACTCTTTCACGCAATTTGATCACTATAAAATCCTTGTATGCAATTAATTCACTAGGGATCCTTAAACACATTCTAAAAGCATCTATTTGTAGTGAAAAAAAAAACTCTATTTTAGAATTACAAATTTTTTATTGATTTACTCAACTATTGCTATATGATTCATATTATATTTGAACTCCTTTATGGAATATAATATAAGTAGCATTAAAACATATATATTTTTGTATAAAAGAATTTTTATAATCTCAAGTCTAAGGATTAATTATATAACCATTATTATGAAGTAATCTTTAGACACACAAATAATATCCTATTAAGGATCTTTATAATTAGTTTAGTTAAATAAATTTATTCTCTAATAAACACTTACACATTGATTTCTTTTTTCATAAAAAAAACATAATATTTGTTAGTCTAACTGTTTTTATCGATGTCTCTTAATGAAATTACAACTAGGGATATTTTAAAAATAATACAAAAATTTAATTGACATTTTATAATTATAATCTTATTATAATCTCCAATTATACAGTAATCATTTTAAAAATTTTATCTTTATTTTTAATTATTAAATAGAATTGACAAAATATATAAAGATAAAGAATAATTTTTATCGACTAAATATACAATCCATGCATGTAATATTGCAACCAAATAATTGACTATAAAGGTGTAAACTAACATTTGCAATGTAGCAATGTAAACTATTGGTTTGCAAGTGTAAACAAAGAAGGAAAGGAAAAGATTACAAGAGAGCCTACTGCCAATTCCAAGTAGATGGAGTGCATGAACGTTTCTGGTGGACGATAGAATCCAGACAATAACGTTTGCATCGATCCAAAATTAAGATGAATACAAACGTTTACTCTCATTAAATTCCACAGCAGTCATCGATTATCAGCAATAGAAATTTGTAGCTAAAATATGTATTAGCATGTTATTCAGCCAATTGAAAATTAAGCATAGTTCTTCAAGACATTAAATCGTTTCTGCACAAAGGGTAAATATGAGATGCTACATTTCCATGTGAAGTATGTAGGCCATTGAGAAAACAAACCTTGCATGCTGCAACAAGAATGGTTATTGTATGGTTCAATCCTAATTCATTATGGTACGCGAGAATTGAGGAACCAAGCAGTCCAAAAGTTGCATGATTTCTCGTTATTACATTATCTAAAACAAGCCTTGTACTAGACATTGATTCATTCCTATTCTGTCGAATTTTCGTCTATTGTTAGACATTGCAATAAAATTGAAAGATCTTAGTAAAAATCGTTAAGTGATCCACGTTAGATTGAATTCGGAAGCACCCGCGTATACGTTTCAAGTTTTTCTGTAGAATTATGTGCTTACAAGGAGTTTAGAAATTAAAAAAAAAAAAACCGAACAAACGAGTATGGGAAGCGAATTAATGCCTTGAAATGTATTTTTGGCTATTACAAATGTCAGATCGGAGATCCCTAAGAGGCGTGCAGGAAAGCTATAATTTCGGATTTTCTCTTGCCTGAATTTTGTATAACTACAAGAAGGATTATTTCTCTGTATATTAGAGGAATTAAATTAGTCAACAGGCATAATTTTTCAGATAATTAAACTCCTTAATTAAAGGTGATTGATATGACTATGCATTCATTTCCATAAAAAAAAATTTACTTATGAAACTGAAATCAATCAGGGATATATTATTCCTTCAATCCACAAAAGCAAGATTTTGTTGCACTGTCTATGAAATTTTATTTTGCGGGCTAAGAATAAATGCTTTGCAGCTTCAACTTAAACTATATTTCATTCTATGTGCTTAATTACTACTAAAACTTTTCGAAATAGATTAAAAAACATTTGATATTGTAACTATTCCTTATACACCGAGAATGGACGATTGATTAATAGAGTATGAGTATTCATTTTTATATTTAATATATGTTCATATGTATTTTGGTAAATTGGTTATTATTTCCTACGAAGTTATTAGTTAACCATGTTTAGCACCAAAATCTAGACAATCAGCCTTAATCAATGGTATGCAGATCGATTAGTTTCATATTTTGGTATAAGGGAATACATCATAAAACATCAAATCTCAATCGCAAATATTTAGGGATTAATCAACGCAGTAAAATAGTCCGGTTAAAATGCAGAGATCAAACTAAAGGATCTTAAGTGCCTATAAATAGCACTATGCATCATCCAAGAGTTGCATCCCTCAAAAACAACCATAACCCTAATAAGCCAGCGAAGGAGTCGAGTCATGGGTTCTAAGGTGACAGGAATTGCAGTTCTTTTAATGATAGCAATGAGTGTGGTTGCAGAAGCTCAACTACAACCGTTTGAACCAATTCCACCGCCGCCATCACCACATCCACCATCTTTTGTGAAATGTGGTGCAAAGTGCGCAGCCGGCTGCGTTGGATTGAGATTCCCACCTTTAATCGGCTTGTGCCTTGGCCTTTGCTTGGTCCGATGCGGGCATGCACCTTCTGCTAAAGTCTACAGCTGCACTAATGGTTGTGCTTCAAACATGCTCACTAACACCATGTCTACTCTCAATTCTGATATTGGTGGTAACGTTTCTTCTAATAATTTATATACAGAATTTTCAACTATACTGTCAGTTTCGTCTCCGTCCGTTATTGGCATGATAGTAACGGCATGCATATTGTTCTTGTTTATATGGCAGGTACGGACAAAGATCTAGATTTTGTGGTGGACAAAGTTTCAGGATTTGTGGACTCTTGCTACCAGACTTGTTCAGAAAACGAAAGATTATAATTAAGTTGTTACTTCTAATCTAGCTATAGATGTAGAGCTCCCGGTCGAGAAAATGAATAAAGGAGCATGGTCAATGTAATCTCCATTACTGTTATCTAAGAATAATCAATATGTCTTTTTTTTCGAAAACTTAATAATAAGCAATAAGTTACAAGTCGTACTTAGCGACTATTATTTCCTGAAGTTTCTATTTGGCCTTGGGTACTATTTACCCTCATTTTGGTCAATCGTACTCCTTGGATACCTCATTTGTTAGAACAAATTTTAAACATATAACATTAGATTTTAATTAAAAAACCCTTAAAATATTAAACTATTGTAGCAAAATTTTCCATTAAAAATATAAAATATATATAGGAATCATGTTCTTCTCTGGTATATCAAATTAACAAAGAGTACCGAAATAGGAAGAAAAAAGAGCGGAGAGCAAATTCACTTTTTTGATTACGCTAAATGCTTTAGAATTGAAATTGCTGTAAAGCATCCGAAAAATCCCTTATTATATTCTTTACAATATTATTATTATATTAGTTTGCTGCATGAAATGATTTTTCAATAAATTGCTCTAAATCGTTTAATTTTTGTAATTAGAGTTTACTACATTTATGTAATCATAAATACAAAGAGATTTATTAGTAATTAAAATTTACTACTTTCTATCAATTGACTTAATTAAATCCTCATTACATCAAAGAAGGAATAAGTTTAGCATAATAGAGGATAATGGAAAGAATTATAAGAAAAAGGAAGTAGGAGTATTTTGGTTATTGGATAACAATTTCTATAGGCTTGTTATCACTCTAATAACTAATAATGTTTTGATAAGTATTAAGATTATCTTATTATATTTGTCTATGTATCAATAATAATGTTTTGATAAGTATTAAGATTATCTTATTATACTTGTCTATGTATCAATGTCTCCTCTTTTAATAACTTTATTTATAAAGTCGATTATGAGAACTAAAAATATCCTCTTGTTAAAATAATCATCACTATATTTTTTAAAATTATATTATCAACTTTAAGTTCAAATAATCTAAATTGTCACTTCCCAAATAAAAATTTCAAAATCATGTTATTTTCTCCGTCAATCAACATATGTACCCCTTCTTTCATAGCTATATTATTGAGACCTCCTACATCTTTTAGACACCTCACGCTTATCAACAATACACAAAGTCTATTCTTTAAAGTCCCAGCACAACCACAACACAAAATCATAATCCACAACCCAACTAAACATCCCCTTTAATTTAGCAGCATCTTTGTTCAAAAGCCTAAATGAAATTTAAAAGTTAAGTTATGCAGTTAGGTGGTGGAGATTTCGTTTGAAATATCAATAATAAATTTAGTTATTTTAAAAAATTCTTTCTTTCATTGACCCTTAAGACTAGATATTAACAGAAGTGAAAGACTAATATACGCTATAGTTTGAGTATACTATAGCGTATTGATTATTTCTTGGTCTTGATCTACATATGACATTACTTTATACAACAACTTGAAATAAATTTTAATATGTATGTACGTAGCATTTGTCATATATTTTGAGTTATCATTTGTGCAATTTCAAGGGACGGACATATTTTGAGTTAATGAAGCCATGGCACTGGCAATGATATATGCACAAATGGAGTTAGTAGTTTATAATGATATTGTTGCATTGCTATTATAATTTATTGAAGGCCAGATTTGGCAATGCAAGCCGTTATATATTTGTTACTAAAGAAAATATTCATTACCAATGTTTTAATAGTTGGACTGGACATCAAACATGTGAGAGGAGAGGTTAAGTATTTAAAAGTTTTATTGCCATTGAATCATCATAAAAACAGTATAGAGTGAATTAGAAGTAGAAGTAATAATAATAAGCATAAATATAATATAAATTAAATAATTTATTAAAATAAAATAAAATATCACTATCAACTAATATATAATCAATTGATAATAAATATATTAATTCTAATTAAATTTGACTTTAATATAAAAATTATAAAATATTTTTAATAATTAAAATTATATTTATAAAAGAGATTGTGTCTCATCATCCTAAAAGTTTCAAGTTCTCTATCAATATTTAAAAAATTATAAACTACATTTTTATTCAAAATATCTGCATCAACATTTTTTAATATATTTAACTAAACTATAAATTAGTAATGTACAAAATTATTTTCTATTGTAACATATCATACTTTTAAATTTATAAAATGTCTACTTTGCTCCCTAAAGTATCCAAAAAGGTCTAACTTACCCCTACCATTATCTAAGGTATCACTTAACCCCCTTAACATTTTAAAAAAGGTTTCACTTATCTCCTAACATTTATAAAATGATAAAAATTGCACTCCAAACCTTAACTTTATTAAGATTTCATACCCAAAACATGTATGCCAACATCATCATATCAATCATATACCATCAAAATATATGTCAAAAAAAATATTATCAAGTAAATTTATAAAATTACCTCATCATCATTTAATAACATATTCTTTACTCCTAACTTAGTTTAACAGTATTGCTTGATTGGCTCATGTGATAGTCCTATATCTTGCCTATTATTAGAAGACTTTTGGACTGCAAGCATGCAATGCAATTTCTATTTACCTTTTGTGAATTTTGATAAAGATTCTATAAGGTCATTGATCTCCTTCTTCAATGCCTCATTTTCATGCATCAAATTATACTTATCATGCTTGGAAACTTTCACACTCCTAGATTCTAATATGTTAAGCTTGCCAATTTTCAACTTCTCATTCTCATTTTTCAATATATCATTTTCAAATATACAATCATCCAATTTCTTCAAAGCATCCCTATGTTTGGAAGAAAGTTTATCCCTTTTCAGATTCACATTCATAAGGTATTTAACAAGCTTATCATATGATCAATCTTTATCACTATCATCACCATCATTTAAGTTAAAACTATAAGGTACCTCATTATCTTCATTATGGGAATTTGATAGAGATGGAGCCCTATCTTCCTTTGTCACCAAACATAAGTGAATTTTCTCCTCTTCCTTTTACTTTCCACCTAAAAAAATATCTTCTAACCTACACCAAATTTCATCGGTCATAACACACACAGCATCTTCAACATGTACACTTATCTAACGCATCAAATAGAATATGTAAGGCCTTTTTGTTTAAAAAAGCAACTTCTAAATCATTTGTAAAAGCATAAGGATCATTTTTAACAATTTCCCATAAATCTAGATTTTGGCCTTAAGAAAAAATTTTATTCTGATTCTATATTCTAAGAAATCATTTACATTAAAGCAAGGTAACCTCTCGTAATTAAAAATATCACTAAAATGTGCCTTAATAGATTTTTTCTCACTAATTTTGTTAGAAATTTTGAAAAAAGGGACATCATACCATTCGTAAGCCTTATGGCACCTGAGAGGGGGTGAATTGGGTACTTAAAATTTTTTCTAAACTAAGAATCTAATCACCAAAACAAATTCCAAAGTATATGAAGTCCTTAAAGTGAAATTTGACTTACATGAAATTTTATGCTAATATAATGAAATTAAACCAAATTAAACCTATTAAATCAATCACAATATGCAAAATATTATGGAAGTAAGGGAACGAAGGATAGATCAATATTTTTATAGAAGTTCAACTAACCCACTTTAACCTATGTCCTCTCTAAGCATAATCTTATTTTTCTAAGGGTCAAAAGGAAGTCAATATAATCTTCCTTTGTAATGGGTGAAGATCAAATTTTAACAACTTTAATCTCATAACCAAGCCTCACAATCAATCCTCAAAATCAAACTCTCAAATCTCAAATCAATGATATATAAATTAATATACTAAATTGATCAAAACAATGCAAAAAGAGGTTTAAAATGTAAATAATGTAAACACATTGTTCAATACATTCTCTAATGCTTATTTAATAGCATAACTAATATAAATCGATCCTATTCTCAATCAACCAAAAAAAATTCAATATTATTTATGGAAGGTTAAGATCAACCTTTAATCAATATTTTTTAAGAATAAAAGGATCTTATATAATAAATCTCATTACAACAAAAACAAAAATAAAAACAAAAAAAAGCACAAAAAACACACCTTTGATGGTATTTCACTTAAAACTCAATAGCCAAATGTATCTAATTCTTTCAAGGACGAAAATATTGAATGATAAACCTCCTAAAAGCTTAATAAACTAGAAATTAAAGGATTTAAATAAAAAAAACTGAATATGAGCCTTGAAAGATGAAGAATGGGTAACAAAAACTCAAGAGCACATGAAAATGAAGCTTTATCACTTTGTAAGCTCAAATCTTTCTAAAATTTGCATAAAGATCATGCCAAATGAATTAGAACATTTAGTCATAATGTATTTGAGGTGAAAGATACCTTAGATAACTTTTTTAGCCATTGGAGGAGAGAAATCAACGATTTTATAGAAAAGGAAATAATCGTTATCGTCTGAAATAATATAACTAGCCAACTTATATCATTGAGTGGGAAGCCAATTATAGGTCAACCACTCATTTCAATTAGTCGACATGTAGGTTAAAAACAAAGTATTGGTCGACCAATTGACATAAACACTCAACTAGTAGACTAGTTTCTAAGCATTAGTCAACCAATTGTTCTATAAACTTGTTTTTGAGTTTTTCATCACATAAAAACCAATATAAATATTTCAAAAACTAATTTATTTGTTCCAAAAATAAATGAAAACAACTTTTACAGGTACTCCAAAAAGTTTTGGTGGTCAAGACCCATTAGTTTCATTTAAAAATTTAAAATTTCTTGATATATATAATTTTAACAACATTTTGAAACTTTCATTTCAAAACCAATTCTAAACCATTTCCAACCATTCCAAAGCAATTTATTTAATTCAAAAAATACTTCACACAAGTCTCAAATCATTTTTCAAGTGATTATAAATGCCAAAACATGTCAATTAATCTCAAATACAAAATACACCTTGGTTATGGAACATTTTCATTTTAAACAACTTCAAGACTTTTTCAAAAGTTTTCCAAACTTTCTCAAACATTCCAAAACCAATTTATATAAGTTTTAAAACTTCTCTAAAACATTTTATACATCAAGACATTTCAATTAAAATCAAATATAAAATATGTCTTGGTTGGTGAAAATTTTGTATTCTAAATAAACATCTAACTTAAAAATTTTTTTTCCAAAGTTTCCAAAACTTTTCAAATCTCTCTTAAACTTACTTAGTCATCTCAAAACTAATTTATCTCATAAATACTTGACATAAACACGTTTAAATCTACTTAAAAAACTCTCTTAATAATTTGACACATCAAATGGATTATTTTAAAACAAGTTACACAATTTCCTCTTAATTATGCAAATTAATACTAATGTGACTTTCCATATCAATTTTAAATAGGCAAATGTAATAAACAAATTAAACCAAATTCTAAAAATCAAACCAAAGTCATAAATGCAAATGCTTATACAAATGTGACATGTAAAAGTCAACTCTTTCAAGTATTAGCAAAGATTAAGACAAGTTTTTGTAACAAAACATAAAGCTAAAATTATTTAACCTTGATCTATTTATGTTCTTCATTCTTGATCTTCACTTTTTATCTTTATTCCGATTCTTGCTCTCATTTTCTTTACTTTATGATTTCATTTCTTTCTTGGACTCCAATACATTTTCTTACATATTTTGCTCTAACCTATCTTTCTAAGACACCAAAACTAAAATATTAGTAACAATGATGTTTTATCATCATCAAAACTAATGATTGGAACTTCCTTTGGTTCAACAGAAAATGTACAAATATACACTAATTTATATTTCCTACGTAATTTGAAAATTTATAGGAGGTATATTTTTAACATATGTTAAAAATGTTATATATGTACGATAAAGGAAACTAACTTTATTAAATTTAATTTAGAAAATTTATTTGAAATTTAAAATTTAATAACATTATTAATATTTGAAGCTTATGGAATTTGAATGTTCAAAATGTTATTAAAATATAATTTTATACTAAAGGAGAATGATTTCAAATCAAAGGTGCTTATAAATTCAAATATTGATCCATATAAGCATTTCCATATTAAACAAGTTAGAAGATTGTGCAAGGAAATTACTCCTTATATTTTTCTCTTTAAGTAAATCCATCTTATAATATCTTAAAGAGGTATTTCTACAAAAATCATCTCCAAAAATCCATTCCTTTCTAAAATAAATCAAATATAAATGCATATTATTTTTAGAAATTGAAAAAAGTTATATTTTATCAACTTGAAAAATAAAAAATAAGTGTGATTGTTTTTGTTCCCAACCATTTTTATTGTTTTATTTATTTATATTTACAATTGGCAATGGATCACTTTGTCTCTATCTTTTTAAGATCTACATTTAATTTTAAATGAGTTTTAAATTTGAGCTGGTCGATCTTGAATACTCAAACTTGAGTTTAAGTTCAAGTTTAATAAATTGAGTAGTCTAACTAGAATCTAATAAAATAATTGAAAAAATTTGAAAAACAAATTGTCAAACCTAAACCCAAGTTTGAACACAACTTTCTGCTCTTATTCCTCTTAGGTTCCTTTTGTCATTCTCATTTATGTTTTGATCTTGTAATTACACTAGCTTATGAATCTAGTCTGTCTTTGTAGAAAATATAGCCTATAGCATAACTTATGAGTTGTAAACTAATAGAAACATTATTGTTCTGTTACTATTCTATTTATAATGTTATGTTTATTAGGCTTGTTGTTTTCATCAATTAGGTTTCATCTTTTTTGCCTCTTTTGTATATAAACCTTTAGTTTTCTATGCATATGAATAAAAGGTAGTTCTTTATTCTTGACTTTTGGTTCTCTTATTCTGCTTATATAGATATAATCGATCATGGTATCAAGGAAAAGCTTTTGAAGTTCATTGATTACTTATACTTTTCCTTGTTTTAAAGTTGAATCAAGAGATCCATGGCGAAAGAATCACATGGATTGAGTTAGAGAGTTCAAAATGCAAACCCTAATGGTGAAGAGAAGTGATTGTAGCTGCAGAGCTTCGATCATTTAAGGATGATTTTGGTCACCACATCATGGAATATGAGTAACTACCTCTCCTTGAGTAGGGCCATGAAGATCGCTCTAAGAGAAAAGGACATGATTAATGTTATTACTAGTAAAAGTAAGAAACTCGAAGAAACGTTGCCAGATCTTGATTAGTGGCACAAGGTTGATTATATGGTAATATCTTGGATCTTAAACTCTATGACCAAAGATATAGTATACGCATTTGTTTACACTACTTTTACATGTGATTTGTGGAAAGATTTGGAAAGGAGATTCCTTTATCGAATTAAGAGGGAAATATGTTCCATTTCTCAAGCAGATCTATAAAAAATGAAATATTTTACAATCTTAAGAAATTGTGGGATGAGTTAGCATGATGAGCTCCGATTCCACAGTGCACTTATGGAGTAGCAGGAGTAGTGGAGATGGATTATAATGACAAGTTAATCCAATTCTTGATGGGATTAAATGATGTATATTAGCCTATACAAAGTTAGATTTTAGTCATGGAACCACTTATTGATGTCAACAAAGCATATTCAATGGTGGCGCTAAGGATTAAAAACAAAATGAAGTGAATGCGGTTTTCGGTGAAGGTTTTGAAATATCAATGTTTACAAGAGGACAATCGACACAAGGATCTAAACCTCTGGAAAAAATGAGTGGTAAGAAACAGATATGCAAAGATGAGTTGTTTTGTGAATTTTGTAAGATGCATAGGTACATGAAGGATATATGTTTTTAAGATATATGGATATCCTAGGTAGTTTAAGGGGCAATAAAAACAAAAATAAAAAGGAGGGAGGAAACCACAACAGGTCATTTGCCAATGTTTCTGTAGAATCATCATTAGAAGAAATAGATGATGTAAAATGCAAAGGAGATTATTGGAAGAAAGATCTAGCCAATATGATTCAATAAGGGATTGAAAAATACATAAGGACCAAAGGAAAAAAAGATAAGTTGTTTTGTGAATTCTGTAAGATGCATAGGTTTACGAAGGATACATGTTTTTAAAATACATGGATATCTTAAATGGCTTAAGGGAAATAAAGACAAAAAGACAAAGGAGGGAGGTAACCACAATATATTATTTGCCAATGTTTCTGTAGAATCACCATTAGGAGAAATAGATGATAGAAAATGCAAAGGATATGACTGGAAGAAAGATCTAGGTAGTATGATTCAATAAGGGATTAAAAAATACATAAAGAGCAAAGGAAAGATTATGGTAGATGACAACAACTTCATCAACTTTGTTCACTATAGAGATTTTGCAAGTAGTGTTTTAAACTATTGCCTTAGCTTTATTGAGTTAATTGAATCAGGTTCATGGATAATTGATACTTGATCTTCTAGTCACATGTGCACTAATCTCAAATTCATGGTTAAATCGTTGCCTATTAAACAATGCACTCATATTCACTTGCCTGAGGATTCAATCTAGTTTGTTGACTATGTAGGAAAAATAAAACTTAGTTCATAAATAACTTTTATTTCTCCCTTCCATGTTCTTACATTCAAGTTTAATATCTTTTCTGTAAATAAGCTTGCTAATAAAGAAAATATAAAACTTGTTTTCGTGTACACTTCTGCATTTTACAGGACCTCATGATTAATCAAATCCTTACTGTGGGAAATGTTATAACAGGCCTTTACATTCTTGAAAAATTTTGTTTCATCTAGAATTATTAATTTCTATTCTTGTTTATTAAACAAATATTCTAATAAACTAGTTACATGTTTTCAAGTTAGTGATTCTTTTAATTGGCATGATAGGCTAGGCCATCCTTTTGAAGTTATACTTAGACATTTGAAGCAAGAGGTGGTTAATTACACCATTGTTAAATCTTGTGATGTTTTCCATATGTTTAAACAAAGTAGAATTACTTTCCCTTTGAGTTTTACTAGCACTACTAGATGCTTTAAACTAATCCATATAGATTTGTGAGACTTTATAAACAACCTTCTTTTAATGGAGTACATTATGTTTTGACAATAGTTTATGATTATAGTATATTAACTTAGACCTATCTTCTAGGGTATAAAACATAAACAATAAATCTTTTACAAATTTTTTCCAACTTCATCAAAACATAGTTTTATCTCACCATTTAGACTATTAGAATTGATAATGGTACTAAATTTATCAATCAAGATTGCCAAAATTGTTTTTTTATATGTTAACATAGTTAATCAAAGAATTTGTGCCTATACCCATCAACAAAATGACATTACTATGAGAAGGCATATGCATTTGTTACAAGTGGCAAGAGCCATTATGTTTCAATCTAACCTACCTATAAAATTTTAGGGGGAAGTCATTCTTACTGCTACTTATATCCTAAACTAATTACCTACCTTTATTTTGAATTGGTAGAGTCCTTACTTCTATTTATATAAAAAACAACCTGACTAGAACTTCATGAGAAGTTTTGGTTGCTTTGGTATGCCTTTAAAACCTCCTCATACAAAAATAAATTTGACGTTAGAGCTTTCAAGCCAATTTTCATATGTTACCCACTTGGGCAAAAAGCATATAAGCTTTATGACTTGACTTTAGGAAAGATTATTATCTCCACAGACATGACATTCTATTAACATATTTATCCTTACAAGTTCAAGTCAACTGAACATATTGCTATTCCTATTCCTTTACCTTTTCTTAATGATAATTTAGCTCCTCAGTCTTCCTCAAATCCACCCAATGACACAATAACCTTACATGTACTTGATCTTTCTTCTCCATGTTAAAAAATTCAACCTATTGAAGCTCTTACTATAAACTATGACTTACCATTACAAATTTTAGATAATGCTCTATGTTCTCCTGTTCCCACTAAGAAGAGTTAAAGGTCTTGGGTGAAACCATAGTGGTTAAGTGACTTTGTTATGAGAAATTTTTAATCTTCTACTAATATTTTTTCATACACAAACATTAAAAAAAGCATCCCCTTACACTCGAAAAATATTTCCATATATGTCATCTCCTCATTTCACCAGTAATTACATGTCAATTTTAACACAAGTATCATTTATCAAGGAACCTAATTCTTTTAGTCAAGTTAGAACTGATCCCAAGTGGGTAAGTGCCATAGAATCTAAGTTGCAGGCATTGGAAGCAAACTAGACTTAAGAACTCATTGACTTATTAGAGGATAAATGGGTCATAGGTTAAAAGTGGGTTTATAAACTCAAGTTTAATCTAAATGGAACTATTCATAGGTACGAAGCTAGGTATGAAGAAAAGGGATATAATCAGATAGAGGGTGTGGATTACACAGATAATTTTTCACCAGTGACTAAATTTGTTACTATTAAAGTGGATTGGTTACTTCATCAATCAGACATTAATAATGCCTTTTTACATGACTACATAGATGAAAAAGTTTATATGTTGCCTCTTGAAAGGTATATGAAGGCAAGTCTAAACCAAGTTTTCAAACTCAAAATAAGTCTTTATGGTTTAAAACAAGCCCCCGACAATGAAATCATAATTTTCACTCAATAACTACAACATATTGGCTTTCAACGGTCCTTTTATGATCCTTGATTATTCATCAAACACACAAATACTAGTTTTTTTTTGTTTTTTTTCTCTTATAGTTTATGTTAATGATGTATTAATTACAAGTCTATCAGATTGCGATATTTAGTAGGTGAAAAACTTCTTGCATCACAATTCACAATTAAAGACATAGGGGCAGCTAAGTATTTCTTGGGTTTAGAACTTGTTCATTCAAAGATAGGTTTGTAAGTTCATTAGATGAAATATTCTCTTGATATCATAGAGGATGCAGGATTATCTAGGGCAAAGATTGCTTCTACTCCTCCACTAAAAACTTGTAAGTTTGATGATACTTCTTCTCCACTTTTACCTAATCTAGACAGGTTTAAAAGATTGGTTAGGAGGTTTTTGTATCTTGATTTTACAAGGCTAGACCTTGCTTATGCTTTTAAATAGTTAAGTCAGTTTGTTCAACAGCCTACTTAGCCTGTATTTTTACATGTGCTTAAGTACCTCAAAGGTTCTCCTTCCACTGGTTTGTTTTTTCATTTACACAATCATTTTTGTGTGCAAGCTTACTATAATGTTGATAAGGCATCTTGCCCCTTTAGCCATCGATCTTTTATAGGTTACTACATCTTCCTTGAAATTTCTTTGATTTCTTGGAAGACCAAAAAATAGCATACTATTTCTCGTTCTACAACAGAGGCTAAGTATCACAGATGGCCTCCAATATTTGTGAACTTTAATGGATATGTTATTTTTTATTTGATTTTCATATTTATTTGCCTCTCCCTATTCCATTGTGGTGTGACAACAAGGCTGTGATCCATATTACTGCTAAGCCAGTTTTTCAATGACGTACTAAGCATTTGGAGATTGATTCTCACTTCGTTCATGACCATTACAAAGCTAGCTTAGCAGCAGTCTGTAGATATCTTCACCAAGTCCTTATTTGCACATGTGTTTTCTCATTTTCAGGTCAAGATAGGCTTATTAAATTATTACCAAGTTGTAGCATGAGGGGGATGTAGAAAATATAGCCTATAGCAAAACTTATGTGTTGTAATATTACAGAAATTTTATTGTTCTAATATTGTTTCATTTATAACATTATGTGTATTAGGCTTGTTGTTTTTCTTTAGTTAGGTTTTCATCTCTTTTATTTCTTTAGTATATAAACTCTTAGTTTTTTTGTGCATATGAATAGAATGTGGTTCTTTATTCTTTACCTTTAGTTAACTATTATTCTTAAATAGAGATAAACAATGAGTCTTTGCACCTATTATCTCACAATGCAAGCAACGATTAAGTAAGCATTCTTAAGCCAACATAAACTCATGACATGAAAGTAATGTGATTTAACTGAAACTCTTTTGAAGTTGGAAAGTTCTCAATAAGATGACTTTATAAGACACATATTATTATAGGTTTGGCTTTCTTGAGCTCTAATAGTCTAGTTCATCTCTTATCAATGGAAACTATACTTGTCAACTAATGACCAAGACAATAAAATAGCCAAGTTATTTATCTGTTGAATGCACATAACTTTCTACATTTTGAGCAACGTCTCCATATATGCTCAAATTGCAAAATAGGTTCATTCTACTCAAACAACTCTAAGCAAGTAGTTTGCATAGAAGATAATTGTAGTGACTGTGGAGAAGATGAGATGTAGAACCATTGTATAAGAGAGTACAATAATATATTAATAATCATGTCAAGAGAATTATCCATACTTCGGTAGGTTGGTTGATAATGATCATGTAAGATTATTCTCTTGTAATTTCCTTTATTTATGATAGAGTACAATGATATGTTAACAATCATATAAGAGAATTATTACAATGATATATTAATAACCATGCAAGAGAATTATCCATACTTTTATAAGAAGGTTGTCAATGATCAGGCAAGAGAGTTATCCATACTTCAAGTTTACAAAGACTACTAGTTTGTAAGTGCAAACAAAGAAGGAAAAGAAAAGATTACAAGAGAGCTAGTGCTAATTCCAAGTAGTTGAAGTGCATGATTGTTTCTTCTAGACTGTAGAATCCAAACAATATTGTTTGCATTGATCTGAAATGAAGATGAGTACAAAGGTTACTGTTATATAATATAATCTCAATGTTATGAACCAACATCAAGTCCAGCAATTAAATGAGCCTAACTCAGTTAAAGTGGTTCTTTTTTACTAGGTTTATAAATGTTTTATACATGGAAAAAAGAAGAAACAAGATTAGTTATTAGCTGTCAGTTTCCTAACTATCATTATCCTATTATTTGGTTATCATTTAAATGATTGGATCATATTAGATTGAGTAGTTTAGAATTATCTAATCAAGTTAGTTTAGAATTATCGTATCTGTCAGTCTAGAATTATTTGAATGTTTCCTAGATAGTAGGAGGCTGTTATGTTTGTTATCTAGTATAAAAAAAAGGCAAGTTAGGCAATGGAATAAGCAAGCATTTTTTTTCTTGTATTAAATTTTAGTTCTTAGATTAAGGAGTTCTCTCTAATGAGGTCTTATTTTATGTATTTTCAAAATAGTTTGAAAAGGCAAAAAAAACTAACAAATATAGTTTACCATGAGACTTAATTTCTTATTTCAGGTTACAAGTCCCATAACTTGACCATGGTTAAGGGTTTATAACAGTTTGGTATTAGAGCAAGAAGCTATAAGGGACTCTCAAAACTTTCAATGAAATTTTGAGGCTTTTTTAAAATTGTATTAGGAAGATTAAGATCGTGATAGGAGATAACAAGAATAATATCATGCAGCCATAAAGAATAATGAACAAGATTTGGTAGACCATTTGCAAGAGCTTGCTCTTAAAATTCTTACAGTATGGGGGGATAAAGGTGAAGGCAGCAATAGCTGAGAATGTATTGATCGTAGAATTAGAAAAGAAGGTGTAGAGGGACATAATGTAGGGGCTAGAAACTATGCCCCTACATATTCCAAACTTGATTTCCTTTGCTTCAATGAAAATATGGATCCATTAGGATGGCTGAATTGTTGTGAACATTTTTTTTTTACATCAACGAACAACATAAGAAGATAAAGTGCGGTTAGCATCCTTCCACTTTTAAGGAGATGCTAAACTATGGTTTCTCAAGTTAGAAAAGGATTGGCGACACCTATCTTAGGAAGATTTCAAAACCAATTACGATTTTCAATTTGGCCCACCAATCAAAAGCAATAAACTAGGAAAGCTATCCAAGCTTTATCAAACTAGTCTTATAAAGGAATATCAATGGTGTTTTGAACAACTCACAACACGTGCCAACACTCTTACTTAAGAATAAAAGGTTAAAATCTTTATTAGTGGATTAAAAGAAGCCATAGTAATAGAAGTGGAGCTACAACATCCTTACGATTTAACTAGTGTCATGAGTTTAGCCCAGTTATATGAACGCTAGAGAATTAGATATAATGAAGAACTGGGTGGTTGACGAAGGATCACAATAAATACTGTGCCAAGAGCACCTTTTATGTGAACTAGTTAAACAGGCAAAGATGGAGGAAAGAAGAGCAAAAGGGCTTTGTTAAAATTGTGACAAGCCTTATATAGTAGGGCATCAATGTAAATAACTCTTTTGGTTGAAGGTAAATGATGATATATAACCTAAACTAGAAATTCTTGTAGAATAAACGAAGGAGCCAAGAATATCTATTCATGCAATAACAAGAATGTAGAAATTACAGAAAATGCAAGTAAAAGGCTTTGTCCATGGGAAGGTCCTATTAATCTTGATTAATTCTGAAAGCACTCTCAACTTTGTAAATGAATCCTTGGTGGATAAAATGAAAATACACACTAAATCATGGGCTGGATTAGGAGTTATAATGGCAAATGAAGAAAGATTGCATAACCTAGAAGTATCAGTCCACAAACATTTTGCTTTAATTTATTTTTATTACCTCTCTTTGGCTTGGGTGCAGTGCTAGTGGTTAATTAGCTAAGGATGTTAGGTCCCATTTATTATGACTTTGCTGCCATGAAGATGCAATGTTGGTAACAAAGGCAAAAGGTAAAGTTATATGGAATTAAGGATTCCAACCCACATTCTACTAACCATTTAAGCCCTTGTGAATGTTATATTCAAGCACTTTCTATGTAAGTATGTCTTGGTATTCTTTGATAACATCTTGATTTATAGCCATACTTGGGCATAATATATGTATCATCTTTAGGTAGTGTTCACCTTGTTGAGACAACATTGCTTATTCCCAAGATAGTCTAATGTTTATTTGCACAAACTTAAGTTTCTTACTTAGGTCCTATGATTTCATCGTGAGGAGTGGAAGCAAACCCCCAAAAAGTGACATCAGTGTTACAATGGGTACAACCAACTACAATTCAACCATTATGAGGCTTCCTTGGCCTTACTAGATATTTCAAAAAGTTTGTGAAAATTGTAGGGAAATTGTTAAGCCTTTGACAGCTATGTTGCAAAGGAATTCCTTTATTTAGGCACAAGATTCATTGGCTTCCTTTAAAGAATGAAAATTGGTCATGACGCCCTTCCAGATTTTGAAAAGATCTTCGTAGTATAATGCAATGCCTCAGATTATAGAATAGAAGTTGTCTTATAATAAGAAGGTTGACCGATTTCTTTTTTCAGTTGTACTTTAGCTAAATGACACCATCATCTACCTGCCTATGAGAAGGAATTTATTGGCTTAGCCAAAGCTGTGCGTCATTAGAGATCTTATGCATGAGGATGACACTTCCTAATAAGAACAAGCCATTATAGCCTAAAGTTCCTTCTAGAGCAATGTAGTATTACTTCACCATAACAACATTGGGTTAGCAAGCTCACAGGTTTTAACTTTACAATGGAATACTAAGCTGGGTGAAAAAAATATTATGGCTAACGCATTATCACACGGAGATGAGGATTTGAGAATCTTAACTTTAATATCTATGCTTCACAAGAGTAGAAAATTTTAACTCACAAGAGCTACAACAACTAATGAAACATATTAAGACTGATAAGGAGGGCAGTCTTTGATCATATCATGATGGGCTAATATTCTTTTAAAAAAATTATTTGGCAACTTCTTCCACCCTTATTCAAGCAATAATTTCAGCAATTCATGCTCAATATCATGAAGGCTATTAAAAACTCTTCATCACATTCATCAAACTTTTACTGGACAAAATTGAATGCCAAATTCAAGACATGGTTAGAACATGTGCAATTTGTCAAAGAAATAAGTTAGAACACTTAGAACCTACTGGCTTATTGTAACCTCTCCCAATTCCACTGTATGTTTGTTCAGATATTTCAATGGAATTTATAGAAGGGCTACCACCATCATACAGGAAGTTTGTCTTTCTAGTTGTTGTTGATCGTTTCTCTAAATATGCATACTTCCTACCTCTAGCACACCCTTATTCATTTATCATAGTGACTCGAATTTTCTTTGATCACATCTTTAAACTATATGGGCTACTAGAAACTATAGTTAGTGATTAAGATGTCACGTTAACAAGTTCCTTTTGGACAGAGCTGTTCAAGTTGAGTAGTTCCAAGTTATTATTTAGCTCAACACATCATCCTCAAAGTGATGGGTAAATATAGGCAACTAAACATGTTATCGAGATGTATCTTTAATGTTTTATAGGAGACTATCCACATAAGTGGATCGATTAGATATCTTAGGCAGAATATTGCTACAATACCAGCTACCAATCTTCTTTGAAAACTTCTTCATTTGAAGTGGTTTATAGCCATCCTACAACTCATTTGCATTCTTATTGCATAAGTTTGGCATGAGTATAAGCTATTGATATTGAATTGTAGAATAGAAATTTGCTGCTGCAAGAGATACGAGAGCATCTTTTATAAGCTCAAAATGTTATGAAATCTGCCTATGACTCTAAACATTGAGAAGTGTACTTTAAGGAAGGTAACAAGTTTCTTTTAAAACTTCAACCTCATCGATAGCTATCCTTGGCCTCTAAAAGGAATTGGAAATTGTCTCCTCATTTCTATGGCCCATTTCCAACTAAAGTCAAGGTTAAATCTATAGGTTATCACTTGTTGCTCCCTCTAGAATCCAAAATACACCTAGTATTTCATATCTCCTAAAAATCAGCCCACTCCTAAAACCATCTTAGACTCACGCACTATTATAGGAACTTTACAAGTCCTAATACTTTTGGAAGGCCTTTCTCCAACTGATGCATCATGGAAGCATGTTTCTACTATTTTGAGTTGTTATCCATCTTCTGAGCTCGAGGTCAAGCATATTCTTCACAAGGGAAGAAATGTTATGAACCAACAGTAAGTTTAGTGATAGGGGTCAAATTGATATGATATTTATGGTTAATTTGATAAATTATGACCCCTATATTAGTGTTAAAATGTTTAATTGATGCCCCATAATGTTTGATTTGCAGTTTGGAGCTTAAAGATCAAAATTATAGCCAAAACTTGAAGAAAAGACTCATTGTGAGGGTGCCGTTGTTCAAGAACAGGGTGCCTTTCATGGTGTTGTGCAGTCGAGAGACAACGGCACCATGGCAGGGTGCCGTTGTC
>JAOXYD010000134.1:16317379-16334514 GCA_028565735.1 Pinacopodium congolense
GGTGGGCTTTTGCATATCCAACCTTTTAATCTCACGTCTTTGTTTTCCATGGAATACATGTACTTATCATCCACCTGCATGTTTACAAAAAATATTGATAAATTTGAATTTAGTTCTTTGTAATATATAGAGGATATGTCTAAAAGTAGTCTGCTTTGTATGATAATTAGAAGGTATACCTCTCCATTGGGCAACAAGACAGCTTCAGGATATGCTAGTTCCTTACCTCTATGACGATCACTAGGTGATGGCATCACCCTCTGGATGTCGTCTGATATTGCCATATAGCGAAACCTAACCCATTGTATACTATAACGTTAAATTTTTTAGTATACAAAATAATTAAGGTTTAATTGAAGAAAGCTTTCAACGGCAAGCATTTGCATTAATTATTCTACAATTACTTGTCACGTTGGAGCCTGAAGACTATTCTAAACTGATTCAAGTTCACTTCAGGCCACCCTGGATTGCGTTCCAATATCACATACATGTAAAATCCAGGACTGCCACGCTTCATGATATACCTGCATGTCCAATAAGAACATCATAATTTAATTTTAATTACTTAGAGAGTACGATTTAATTGAATAATATATTCTCATAAATGCAACCTTCTGTCTATATTTAGCGGAGACGAGTTAGAAGATGAATCCCAAGTTCTTGTGAATGAGACTTCAATTTGGTCTTCATTTTGTGTTATAACTCTGAATTTTTTTCCATGTAAACTGCAACGAATATTTCAATACAAAAGTTTGGTTAGGTTGCAAATTAAGATAACTAATTTAGTAAAACATGCTTGATAAATTAAATATAACTATGTACATTGTATTTCACTAAAAAGTAATTTTCTATATGTATATATGGATATTAATATACATGGTACAGAAAATCTGGCTTGTGATCAATATAAGGGTATATAATTTTACTTGTCGGTAGTTCCATTTCGTCCTGGCCTTTTCCAAACCATATCCATGTACCTGCATCGACCCGATTCATTTTTCAGGAACATAATACTGCTGATTTTCTGAGACTAATTGGGAATGTATATCATCAAGCAAGTTAAATAATTAATGGTTTTGCAGATATAGATAGAAAGAGTGGGGATCAACGCTTACCCACGTAGTGTTGTTCGATAACGAGTATCGAGCACATTCTCGATTCCACCGTATTTTATTGCTTCAACATCCCCATCGGGATTCGACAGAGTGACTTTAACATGTCCATTATCCATCACAATCTAAGAGGAACTCAAAAAAATGAGAATGCATGGAACATGCATGGAAAAAAATCGTTAGGATGATCCTAAGAAAAATGTCAAGAGTTGACATTCAATGTAATTAAATTGGTGTCACAAAGTCTAAAATTGTAGAAACGTACATGTTTATTATGATGAAATAATTGAACGCCAAGAGACGAGTTGCCGGCTCCACCACTGAAAGCATAAAATGAAACTCAGAGATGTTTATTTTTGAAGACTCCTATGCATGTTGACAAAAGCTGAAACAATTAATTGAAATCTCAACTTTGCAATGGTCGGGAAGAAGAACATGATGATGATGCTTGAAGTAATATCCACAATATCCATAAAAACGCTAGTCGTTGCAAGAATTGTTTCATGTACATAATGGAAGACCAAGAGTTAATTGAACCAGGAGAAAACAACTAGTAAACCAGCCATTATAAGGTTCAAAAGAGAAACTACATTATCAAATACTCTCTTAGTCTTCCTTTTTTATTGATCTATTAGTTATTGTACGATATGTTCATGTTTTACTTAAAAGAAAAATCTTTATGAATTAAGTTATTTAGGTGAAATGAGAAGATTTTTTTCTATCAAAAGCCATTAGGTTCATAAATAATTGTGACCGCATAATCTAAAAATATTCAGGTGCGATGTTCCGTAATGAAGGAATAACGTTACCTTCTATACACCGACTAATTACTTTTCTTGAAAGTTGAAGGCTATGTCCATTAGAACCAAAGACAATAGAGTTTCATGGTCTTAGGTGTTCCTAATTAAAATACAAAGGTACAACGTTTTCACATTCCTTAATCTAAAGGGTATTAAATCTTAACGTGAATATAAATCAGAACATGTGAAAAAAGTTAACAAAAAGAAGTCCACACCAATTATGGTATCTACCGCGATACTGCTAAACTTAGTTCATACTAAAAGCTCCGATTTCTGGGGAAAAGACAAGCTAATGACGTGAATTACTTTCCTTAGAATAAAGAAGAAAAAAAAAAGGAAATAAGTAACATGTCTTCTGGTAATAAAACGAGGTACTGTTTCTGCTAAGCCTAGTTCATGTAACGAGGTATTGACAGATGTCTTACCTTACGTACGGCTACGTAGCTGATGCAATTATGTTTAGAAGAAGAAGAAGCTAACATGGCTTCTAGTCGATTGCTTTGCTTTACAACTTGTTAATGAGAATAGGGTATGTGTTGCAACAGAATACAGAACAGAAAAGCGATCAAGAATGTTATTTGACAGGATAAACCATTTTAGTTACGCAATCGAATTATCAGGTAGTTGAATTCCTACATCGATAGAAAATTGTATTTTTATTATGCTTCTTGAATCTATGCTTAGTTTAAATTATCTATTTATTATTTTTTTATCTATCCATTATAAATCTGAATATGTTAGTATGTGAATTTCAAGTCTATAGACTTGAAAGTTGACAAACTTTTTCATGGACTCTCTTTGTATATTTTATAAATATGTTGTTTTTGTCCCCATCTTTTAACAACGTTGGCGTGCATCTATTTCTCTCCCAGAAGATCCCCTTTTGAGATCTCTAAGGAATCCCACTTCTGAGTTTATGGGTCGAAGACTTCGGTCCAGTTCCAGAACTCGGCCTTCAATCTCAGAGACCTTCCATCCACTACGTCGGCGGGTAACCTCTCCCATGTTCTTTGACGTGCCTTGCGTGGCGTGTATGTCTGTCTCCTAAACAATCATTGATCTCTCGTTATTTAACACCCTCCCTTAAATTAGATTCAAATGATCGATAAATCCAAACTTGCTCACAAGCTAATGAAATTCAATAGAAGGTAAGACTTTAATGAACACATCTGTAAGTTGATCACTGGTTTGAATATAATAAGGCTTAACGAAATTGAACTGGACTTACTACTAGATATAATGATAGTCCACTTTAATATGTTTTATTTTTTCATGAAATACCAAGTTAGCTACAATGTGCATAGTAGCTTGATTGTCACATAAATGAGGTATGGGAGTGATAAACAAGCAACCAATATCAATAAGAAGATGATCAAACCATACTAACTCGTAAGGTACCGAAGCCATAGTACTAGAAGGAGCAACATCATGTTGTTACTTTTCCATGTAATAAGCTTACAACTAACATACAATAACTAGTAATAGAGAGATAATCAAGATATTTTCAACTCAATTAGATTTTGTATACCTTATAATATTAGTATGTCTATTTCAAATCATTACTATGCCACGAGCTATTGTCCTTTTCAAATATCGCAGAATATGTTTTACCATACATAGGTGATGAGTAGCAGGTACATACATGTGATGACTAACAAGACTGATAGTAAAGGTAAAATTAGGTCTAGTAATAATTAAGTAGATAAGCTAACCTACCATTTTCTAATAATAGCTTAGTGATTTAAAAGGTCCTCCAAAAATTCAAGCTTAAGTTTATTTTCAAAGGGTGTAGGAGTAACTTTGGTGTATGGCATATCCGCATCTTAAAATAAATCCAAAATATATTTTAGAGAGTCATTTTAATACTGAGAAAGTATTTTAGAGAGCCAAGATCCCTAAATAGAAATTAATCCTTAAGATTCTTCTTAGTTTTAGTGATAACATTGAGGTTGTTACCAATAATATTAAGATCGTCTATATAAATGAGAACCATTAATCTATCAACTATGCTAAGCTGAACATATAGAAAATAGTTAGTTGAACTCCTTGAAAAACTAAGAGCGACAAGTACTAAACTTAACATATAATGCATGAGGACTTTGTTTTAACTCGTAAACAAATTTATGGAGTTACTCCCTCTTCGAGATCTCCATTCCAAACTATATTTTTTTTTATGTCTAATTGAAATAAAGACCACCCATTATTAATAGTAACAAATAATAGAACTCTAAGTATGCCCATTTTTTCAATAGGTAGTTTATGCCAAAATTTTGAGTAAATCTTTAACTAACAAGATGGCTTTATGACGACCTATTAATCTATTAAAATTAAATTTTATTTTAAAAATCTAATGACTATCGATAGCACATTTATCATTAGGAAGGGAAATGATATTCCATGTATCATTTTTAGCAAGAGCTATCAGCTCTTCATTCATAACTTGCCTCCATACATGTTAAGAATAAGCCTTTTGAAATGTTTTAGGCTCATGAACACTAATAATAGCTATAAGAAATGCTCTATGTGAAGGTGATAATCTTTGATCAGTTAGATAATTAGTTAGAGGATACCTGGACACATAAACTATGTAATCTTGAAATTTTATGTGAGGATGAAGATTTTATAGAGGATTAAACTGATATTTTCTTGCTCGAATATAATAGGTGAGTCTTTAGTGATATCTTTAGTTGAAGTCGAGGTTGATGTAGCTGGTTTTGAAAAGTGTTCATAGCAATGGTTAATATTTAGCAAGGATAAGAATTGAGTTAGCATCTCTTCTTAGTCGTAAAATATGGGCTTATTTCAACAAACCGAACATCTTTAGTGATATATAATTTCTTAGTGATTGTATTATGACATTTATATCCTTTCTGAGTTTATGAATAACTAAAAAATATATACTTAAATGCTTATAAGTCAAACTTATTATGTTGATTAGCTAGGGAATACACAAAGTAAGTATGGTAAAAAAAATCTTCAAGTGAAATAAATCTAGTTTTTTGACCTAAAAAACTTCAAAAGGAGATTTAAAATTCAGCACTCAATTAAGCAATCAGTTAATAAGCTAAGTAACAGTCAGAATTTCATAAGACCAAAAAGATTTAGAAACATTCATTTGAAGCATCATTGATCCAGTTTTCTCTAGCAAGTCGCAAGCTTACATTCAACTATGCCATTTTTTTAGATTAATTTACATAATTGGCTTGATGTAATACACTTTTAGAGATTAAGTAGGTTTTCATGTCATGGGTCGAATATTATGTGCCATTACGTGATCAAAGAATTTTAACATCAGAAAAGAATTGATTGGTAATCAATGTATGGAATTCATTGAAACAAATAAATATTTTACTTTTTGATTTAAATGAGTAAACACATTTAACCCTTGAAAAATCATCAATAAAGGAGACAACATATTTAAAATCATCAAGAGAAAATGGTATCTAGTTGATTTCGAATAATGATAGATTTTACAATCATGAACTACTTTAGAAAGACCTAAAACTAAAGAACAAATTCTGATGGATGCACTAAATGACAATATCATAAGAGATACTTATTAATAGAATTAAAAATAGTTTGAAAACTCTTATAACTTTGGGACTCATAAGAGAAATAATAAAGTCCACATAGATGGAATCCTTCACTAATAATCTTCTTGGTGACATGGTCTTAAAACATTTCCTTGTAAGGAGTAAAGATGACTTCATATTGAAGAGAAGATATCAGTTTACGAATATAAAGTAACTGAAACAGAAAAGAAGGAACATATAAAACATTTGATTATATTATCAAAAACTAGTTTATTTTTTCCTTTACCCATAATATGAGTACCTTTCCCACTAGCTATAAAAACAAAGCCAAAGGTTGAATAAAGAGTGAAATAACAAATATTATTAAAGTTATTAAATTTATGATCAATGGCACCAAAACTTGCAATCCATAAATAATGTAAAACACTAATTTATAAGGTAGTCATAAAAGCAGGCATAATACCTTAACTATTTGCAGAGTTTGCAACTGCCAAGAAACCAATAAATCTACTGTGAAGTGTAATAGGCTCATATTGTTTTGAGTTATTAGCATCATCTTGAAATTCCAACCCATGCTTTTTCTAGTAAATACCTGGCAAACTCTTTAAAAGGTATAATAAGAATTAAGAAAAAAGATTCAATAGTACATGTTGCAATGTGTGTTCTATGAGTAATATCTTACTTCTTCTCACCTTTAGTTTTATCATCTTTCGTTAATATGGGTTTCAATTCTGGGTGGAGACTCCATTAAAGATTTATTAAATGCCCTAGAGATTTGCAATATTCACAGTTGAGATCTGAATATTTGCCTTTATATATTTTTTTAAGGATTGATTAGTAATATAGACATAAAAATTTAAAGTTGATGTAATAATACTACAAAGCATAACCTTCTTGGGAATTTTCCTATTGGATTGCTACACATACAATCTTTAAAGGTAAGAGTTTAGTGTTCATAAAAATATGACATCTTAAGTATCATACTTGGTAGTAAGGCTTACTAATAGTTGAAATTTTGGTCTTCTTCCATTCATTTACGTAAAATAATTGGGTTAATAGTATATGGTTGATTAAATTTCCAAACCATTTTAAAAATTTTTAAAATTACCTAATAAACTCACAGATGGTTTTCCTTCAGGACAAATGTTAGCAAGCTTTTGATGAATCTAAAAACAAATCAAATCCTTGAAGTACTGTGGAATATGTTGTGCCTAGTGCTAGTGAAGAAGAAAGGGAGGAGATGAAATTAGTTTTGGTGGTGGACCTTAGCATGGGAACTGTAACTAAATTTTAACAAATAAAAATTAGAGATTTTACATGTAATGTAATGATTTAATGGTATTAAGAGATTATGGTTGATTTTAAATGTTTTATATATGTTAGAGTATTTTTTTAATTATTTTTAAATATTAAAATTATTTAAACGTTTTTAAATGTTAAATTTGACTTGAACATTACTGAAAATCTTATAGTTTAAAAGGGATTTTTTGCCTTTTGAAAGTAGGGAAACAAGTTCGTTTCTTCCTGATCTGAGAGATGAGAGAGCGTGAGTGAGAATAAGGAGAGCCATGGAGTTGTTTGAAAGAAGTTACGTCTTGTGAGAAAATGGCATCAGAGGATCGATCTAAGTAGTCTATGATTCAACATTAAGCCACTTCCATGTTGAGATACGCCATTTTATTTCTAAAGAGGCTCTTTCTCTAAGTTTACGTTTATTGGTAAAGAATAATAAAAATGAAAGATTGAGAGACACAATTATAGAAGAAACTTAATTTGATTTACTTTATTCAAACGGAAGACTCCAGTATATAACTTAAATAATGTTAAGAGTAACCAAAAAAAAAAAAAATAAGAGATAGACTCATGTTCCCATTTTCTACTTTAGTGCCTAATATATAGGTCCACTATTATTGATCACTAAAGGAACATTTTAGGACCACAAAAAATAGAAACTTAAACGTGTTTTAATAAACAACCACCACATTTTAACTCAGTTAACTACATCATTCCTTCAACACTCCCTTTGATTCAAAATCACATACTCTCAATTGTGACATGTAAAAATGATACTTGGAAGGTGAAGAAGATTTTGTAAAAATGTCAGTTGTTTGCTAATTAGTGCTACAAAATTTTAGCATTATTTTCCCATCAAGTATCAACTTTTGAATTAAGTGGTGATGCACATTAATATGCTTAGTTTTACTATAAAAGACATGATTTTTAGCAATTACAATTGTAGCTTGGTTATCACAGAATATCTTAATAGCCTCCTTTTACTCAAAACTGAAATTAATAATGCATTTTCTCAGCCATAAGGCTCGTTGTGCTGCTAAATTTATTGCTACATACTCTGCTTCAGATGATGACAAGGCTACTATCTCTTGCTTCTTTAAACTCCATGCCACTACTCTCGAACCAAAGCTAAAATCATTGCTAAAATTGCTCTTTCGATTATCTAAACATCCTATCCAATCACTGTTAATGAAATTAATTAAGTTGAAATATGATACTTTACAATACTAAATACTAAAATTTATAGTCCCTGCTATGTAATGAAGTATTCTTTTTACTACTCCAAGGTGTTGTTATTGGGACTATGCATAAACCTGGATACAACACTAACATAGAAAACAATGTCAGGTCTAGTGTGTATTAAATAGTTTGAACTCCTAACTAAACTTATAAAAAGTGTAGGATTTGCTTTCTTAGTCCTATCTTCACGTTGTAGTTTTTGATTTATGTTCATTGTTATGGTTACAACTTTATAGTTTTCCATGTTAAACCTCTTTAAAAGATCCATATCATATATTTTTTTACACATAAAAATTCCATCATCACCTTTCATAACCTCAAGTCCCAAAAAATACTACAATAAGCTCAAATATGTCATCTCAAAAATTTTCAACATACTAGACTTAAGATCATGAATTAAAGACTTTGAAGAACCCATACAAATAATATCATCCACATATAGGCAAACCACTAAAAAATCTTTATTGCCTTACTTTTTCAAATAAAGAGTATGCTCATTTTCACTTTAAATGAACTCCCTATTTTGAAATAATGAATCAATTTTTTTATACCAAGCCTGTGGAGCTCGCTTTAGCCTGTAAAGAGCGTTTCTTAACCTATAGACTTTGTTTTCATTGTTATTAATAGAAAAACTTAGAGGATGTGAAACATAAACCTCCTCTTCTAAAGCACCATTCAAAAAAGTGAATTTCACATAAAAATTAATACACAGATAATTGTAACTGAGCAAACAATGCCAAAATAATTATTACATTTTCAAATCGAACAACAAGAGAAAAGGTTTCTTCAAAATCTATACCTTATTATTCTGAGTATCCCTTTACTACTAAACGAGCTTTGTACTTTTAGATGCTTCCATCAACATTATACTTTGTTCGAAAAACCAACTTGAGCCTTACAATATTTTTACCTTCTAGAACATTAACCAACTCCCATGTTGAATTTCTTTCAATTACATGCATCTCGTCCATCATAGCAGCTTGCCACTTAGGTTTTTCTACAGCTTCTTTAAAAGACATTGGATAAATAACTAATAAAGCAAAGTTATATGACTCATAAATTTCCTTAAGAGATCTAAAAAAATTTTGTGGAGTTTCACTGTTGCTACTAGAGGAACTAGATGTTGGAGAGTTTGAAATAGTATGACTTGTAGAGCTAATATCACCAAGAGAGGTAGGAATTAAACTTGCAAGTGATGAAGAAACTGAATTTCCAGTTGATAGCAAGTCTGAACTTTCTTATTGTTCAAAATCTGTTGGAACTAAATTTTTTCAAGCCTTCCTCCTTGAAATTCCACTTCAAATCTGCTTCTTCATTGAATAAAACATCTCTGCTAATTATCACTTTACCACTTTGGATTGAGAAAAATTCTCCATATTTTCCATTTATTATATATTTAATTCTCCATATTTTCCATTTTACAATAACATTTGACATACTTACATCCATTGTAAAATCTAACAGAATGTATTTGAAATACAAAGCTAATTACTTCATGATAAAAACTTAAGGGACCATTTGGTATCACTTTTATTTTTTTATTATTGTTATTTATTTTAATTTCTTATTTTTATGTTTCTATTTTTATTATAAAGAAAAATAAAAACCTATTTGATTGGCATTTGTAACAAAAAAAACTAAAAATAAAAACCTATTTGGTTGAAATTTATAATAAAAATAATTTAATAGTAAAAATCAAATATAAAATAATTTTAAATTTTTAGACTAAAACATTCTTATAAACTTTTAAAATACATTATTAGTTAATATATTATATTAATTATTTAATATTAAAAAATCTATTTATAAAATCTATTTTCAAAACATAGAAAAACATAATTTTATTATTCCTTTGTTTTTGTTTTTTTAAGTTTATAAATAAAAAACAAAATAAAATATAACTAAATGCAATTTTTCCTTTATTTCTCTGTTTTTGAATTGAACAAACTTACTACCACTTATAAGTAAAATCATAAGTTTTACATTTGAGTTCACTATTCATGAGTTATCCAATAAACACTAGCTCTACACACACACACACACAAATCATAATAAAATAAAGCCATGGCATGTTGAGAGTATTCCAATTTTCTTCCGTTGCTAGAAACTAGACATTTTGCTCGATTAAGTTAAATAGGACAATATCGCTCTCTGGATTAACCTACACAATAGTCTTTTATAATACTAGTCTACAAAAAAGCTAAGTTCCTTTACCAGTTACATCGACAAACCCCTCTGTATAGATCAGAATACAGCCCTTCAAAAGCGAATTGGATATGATTGAATTTATGTAAGTGTGGCATTGAAAATGGTCTTACTGGACAATATCCCTTTTTTGAGATTAGGTGACAATGATACCCTCTCTAAAGACTCCATTAGAGTCTCTTATCAGTGGAGACCCACACTAAATAACAAAAGTAGCAATAGCGGTAGATTGGACAATGCTTCTTTTGTGGAGATTGCGTTGAATTATAGGGTTTACACGAAACAACTGATATACTTACAGAGGCGATTGCTATCACTCCTACTAATAAGCAAGTAGAGGTGGTTGTGCACTAAGTCGAGACCATTGATAATGGCACGAGTTAACAGGACACTAATGTTATGCTTAACTCAACTATTTTAGAAGAACAAGTTGTTAAGAGTAGTTTGGAGATTGATGATAGTCGGAACCTACCTCAACTTTTAGTAGCTACGAGGAAAGATTTAGCTCATGGACTTAGTAATAAGGTTAGGTTTAAAGCTGATCGTGTGTCGTACTTGACACATGAACCTTTTCCAATGCTCAGAATCATAGGGAGGCACTAGCAAAAGATTTGTCTTCTTCCTCCCCGACTTCTACTATTGGACAGAAGAATGGAAGAAAGGCCCCTAAAGTGGAAGGCTTTAACAAATCATCATCATCATCATCATTATTTTGGGTGGATTATAGTGGCTTATGACTCTAGTGAACTGAAGGCAAAAGTGCTGCAGGATAGTGATCAATTCATTCACCTTGCTATCAAGTTGTTGATAGGTAACATATATTGGAAAGTTATATTTATCTATGCTTCTAACTTTGCTTTCCATAGAAAGGGACTATAGAACTCAATTAAATCCATTAATGACTCCATGCGAGACCCTAGCTGTTGTTAGGGCATTTCATCAAAACTCTTTATAAGTCAAAATTCGATGGTCATATAGCAAATAAGACTATTAATCCTGATTTTAAAGAATATGTAAAGGAAATGGGAGTAACTGACTTGCACTATGTAGGACAATTTTTCTCATAAAGTAATAAGCAAAATGCTCATGCCTTTATTAGGAAGAAGTTAGATAGGGCCTTGATAAATAGTTGTTGGCTCAACTCCTTTCCTAATAGCTATGTTGCTTTCCTTGAGCCGTTAATAACTAATCATTCCCTGGTGGTCATGCACAACCTAATTAGCAAGTTCAATGGCAAATTCCCCTTCTAGTTTAATAAATTTATAATTGAAAATGACGGTATAATGTAGCAATAAGAAGGGGCATGCCAACTGAGGTATTAGGATATAAAGAATATGTTTGTGTCTAGAAGCTATATTCCATTAAGTGATAATTAAAGAAGCTCAATTCCAAGATTAGCATTAATACCTTTTAGGAGATATCTTATGCCAAGGCTAGACTGCAGGAGGCTCAAAATGATGTTTATCATAGTCTAGGAGATACAAGTGCATTAGTTAAGGAAAAAGTGGGTTTGAGTAGTTATATAGAAGCATTAAGCAACCATCATTCCCTATTACAGCAACATTTAAGGATCCAATGGCTCAAGGAAGGTGAAAAAAATATAAAAATTTCCATCAAGCCATAATTTCAAAGAGAAATCATAATAGAATCTCAACTCTGCTCACATTGGATGGAGACTAATTAACTTCTCAAGAGGATCTTAATAGGGAAGCTTATTTATACTTTAAAAGCTCAATTGGTAGTGCAACCCTAAGTATGTCATCAATCTGCACTGTCAGCTCTTTTGTGTATAGTAGAATTTTTTATGAGGAAGTGCAACTTCTAATAAGACCTTTCATTGTTACTGATGTCGAAAAAGTGATTTTTGAGATGAATCCCAACAAGGTGCTTGGTCTTGACAAACTTAATAGGACATTTTACCAAAAAGACTTTGCCAATCATTAAAGATATGGCTGCGAAGGTTGTCCTAGAATTTTTTGAAAATAGCCAAATGCTTAAAGTTATAAATAAAATCTTCATAAACCTCATTATAAAGGTCCTAAATACTGAAACCTTAAATGAATTCTATCAAATTTCTTATTGTAACCGTATCTATAAAATCATTTCAAAGTTATTAGTATGAAGATGAAATCAGTGATGAATGCTTTTATAAGTGACACTCAAGTTGCCTTTGTTGAAAGTCGATCCATTAGTGATAATATTCTTATTGCTCTAGAGTTATTCAAAGGCTACAATAAAAAGCACTCCCCTAAAAAATGTGCTACAAAGATTGATTTATATAAGGCATATGACTCAATTAGTTAGATGTTTATTGATCACACTTTTCATGCATTTAGGTTCCCTACTAAGTTCGAATAGTGGATCTGAAAGTGTATATTGACTCCCCCATTCAGTGTGTTGGTTAATGGAGAGCCAACTTGTTTTTTCATGGTAGGAAAGGACAAAGGCAAGGTGATCTAATTTTTTTCATACCTTTTATCTTAGGAAGGGAAGTGTTTGCTCGACTGATTCAGCATAACATATCCCTTGATTTAAGCTTCAAGTTTTATAGTAAATGCAAAAGAGTGGGCCTATATAATCTCTCTTTTGCAGATGACGTGCTTCTATTCTTTAAGACTTATAATAAATCCCTGAGCTTATTCATGTCCTCCTTAAATACCTTCAAGGCATTATCTAGGTTGTCTATAAACTATCATAAGAGCTTCTTCATGCTTTTTGCTTTTGCGTATCATCTATATGGTTAGTTATCCACAATCATTGGCCTTTAAGTGCACGAGACACCTTTTATCTACTTAGGCCTGCCAATTACTATGAAGAAGCTATAATATAAGGATTTGTCTCCTACTCATAGAATGACTACGAAAGAAGCTCCACGATTGATATAATAAAATGTTGTCTTTTACTAGAAGAGTTCAACTCATAAAGTCGGTGCTTGCTCTATGTATACCTTTTAATCATGCTACTTTTTCCCAACCAAAGGCTTGATTAAAACCTTAGAGAAAATACTGTGTGATGCCTTTAGGCTGGCAAACTAAATAGGAAGGCCATGGCTAAAGTCAATTGGAATGAAGTTTGCATGCCTTTGATAGAATGAGGGCTATGTATCTATTTTATTAAGTGAAGACTGTTATGCCATAGCGAGTCAATTTGGACAAAGTGGACTAATGAATTTGTCGTTAGACATCTAAATTTATGGGAAGCTGCACATAGCCACTCTTACTCTCATTTCTTTACTCAGTTGCTACAATTAAGAATGAACATAGGCCAACACATCAAATGCATTATAGGTAATGTTGAACTAGCTTCTTTGTTCTATGATAATTAAAGTAAAGAGGGGCCATCATATAGTATGCTAAGGTTCCAAGACTTCTTCAACAAGTTCCCAAGAAATGCAAAGGTCAAGAAGGTGATTAATGGTAAATCTTGAAGTCCTCCATCAAGGAGTTTGGCAAATTTACTTGCTACTTATAATCTAGACCCACCTAAGGTTGACTGCTATTGCTGGCTGTCACACCCTTCCGAAGAATTCTCTAATAAATCTTGCAAAAAAAGCTCTATCTATTGAGGGGCTGACCCAAAGCTAGTATAAGATTGTCTAGAACAAATTCTTGCTCCCAAAAATCTCCTTTATACTATGGCTGTGCAAAAGGTAAATTATCCACCACAGATAGAATTCAATTCCTTTAGTCTTCGTTTAAATACCTTCTCTACAAAAACTCTACTAATACTTTGAACGATTTACTGTTTACTTGTGAGTTCTCCCACTTTGTTTGGAAGTTCGTTAATGACCTTTGTCAATTCAATAACATTGGTAAAAATTTTACTCAAGTTTTGGACTGGCTAATGAGATATACCAATAGTGGGAGCGGCAACTTCATTGTCTACTTAGTTGCATTTGGTTCTTATGTTTATAAGCTTTAGAAGGAAAGAAATTACAAGTGCTTTCAAGGAGCTAAAAAGGATAAAGAGTACCTTTGCAGTGAAACGATCTAATGGATCTGGAGCAACTAATTCTCCATGATATAGGGAGTAGGTGCGGCCAAATAATAGTAGGTGCTTGGACATTGAATTCGGTGTAAGGGAATGCAGGGCAGCAAGGGACCCCCTGGTAGCAATTTGGAAGCTAACCAAACAAAATATTATTAGTCACTCTTGCTCTTTTTAGCAAGATGATGATAATCAGTTAAATTCTTTATTGTAGTCTTTCAGTAGTTGTTTCTTTTGGACTGTTATTATTGTATAGCCTGATTTTGAATAAAATTTAATTTATTAAAAAAAGAGTAATGTGATTTTTAAAAAAATTCTTAAAATAATATTTCACTTAAACTTTCGTTCATCTGCTTGTTCTATACAAGACTAAAAGGTTCAAATTCTCAAATTTTCACCTTGTCAATTATAAAGTCGACCAAAAATAATTATAGTCATAAATTTAAAATAAACATCCAAAAGTTTTTAGTTTCGATTTATTTGTTGTTACTAAAATTTTAAATAACAGACTAAAAATTATATTATAATTAGGATTTCAATGTTACAATTATAATAACTTCTAATAGTTTTTCGAATTATCATCACAATATTAGAATCCTAGCCACTGATTGCCAAATATCAGAGTCTAACTGGAGCGGTACGTGACAATTAATGTCAAAGAATCCTAGTATAGTATATACTACATTCTCATTACTTTTTATTTTTGTATTTTTGTATTTTGAGAATATATAGTATATTCTCATTATTCTCAATCTGCACTTTATGATGCTCACTGCCCTAACTACCTCTGTTCTCTGCAAAGCAAGACACATTTTAGCACAAGAAACTAACAATAGCTGCCTTATGGCATATAGAGCCCTTCTTTTTGGCTTCCATGATCTCTGTTATGAAACTATCGAGTGCTGCAAAGGGAGAGAGAAAACCATGAATTTTGGTTTTTAGGGATAAGGGTACCTAGGACAACACTCGTTCAGTATTAATTTTTTAAATTACATTAACGTCAAATTTTTAAAAATTTTAAAAATATAAATTATCAATTTAGAATATTTAGTTTGACCAAAATAACTAAACAAATATAACAAAAATTGATTTTGGCTTGTAACTTAGCTTTAGTTTATATATTATTTTATTTTTAGTCACTTTTGAATTAATAATTTTATATTTTAAAAATATTTAAAATTTATTTAAAATTTTAAAAGAATTAACATTAACATAAAATTTAAAAAAATGACTAAATAAGTTACTAGTCCTTTTTTTAACACCTTTTTCTTCACTGTATTTGCAGTCCTTCAATCAGAAGATTTTGGACATGTAAAGGTAGACCCTGAATTTTCAGATAAAGAGCAGATCCATATATTTAGCATAATACTGTACAGATCATTGCTCATCTTGAGCTAAGCAACCAAAAAGGATCCCAAAAGTTACACTATTAATCTGGGAAGAACTTGTCAACTTACAAGCTAACAACGAACACATCACTCATCCCATCTAATATCTGAAAATTTTCTGGGGCAACGACGGGGCTCTTGATAGCAGCATCCTTCATCGAAGTTCTGAGAGTAACTCACCGCATCGTAGTGAAATGACAAAGGCTTCGATCCATATATGCTGCTTTTACCATCTCTCACTAGCCTCCTTATGAGGTTTCTCCATCTCTGAGTTCTTCTGCCACTGTTGCTGCTGCTGCTGCCACTGCTACTAATACGAGAGTACTCAATCTCTTGGCACGTGGGTAGGCACGTAGGCGACGTCACGCATCCCGGAAGATAGGAAGATCGCCGGTGAATGACTTTTCTTTCCATCGGAGCTCACTGGAGGAGGAGGTTCTTGGGATAACGTTTTGGGATATTTAAGGTTACATATGGGGTAGGTTTTGTGTGTGTACTGTTTTTAACAATAATGGAGTGAAGTCGTATTGGAAAGAGTGGTGGGGTGAAATAAATTCTTTTAAGAGTCTACCAAAATTTGCAATTTTCAATTGACTGCAATTTATTCAATTTGGTAAAAAATTAATTATATTTAAAGATATATAAAAGTTTGCAAAATGCAAATGCAGCAAAATTCATTATTCATAAGCACTTCTTCTTACCTAAATTAAGTAATTTATTTAATATCATATACTCAACAATTTATCAAATATACACATGAAAAATAATAACTACAAATTCAAATGTGATTAAACATAATGAAATGAAGTTGACATGCTATTTTTGAGTGATGACTTAAAAAAGGAAAATCATCTAAGTTACTATAAACAATAATAAATTTTAATATCTTAAAAATCATTTCGGTTTGACCGATTAAAATCGGTTAATTGTAAATTTTTTAATTGATTGGTTTGATTTTATATAAAAATATCTTATTAAGAAAATTTCTCGATTTTTGTTTAACCTCCTAGTATAACTGGTTATAAATCAAGCGATTCGATCGATTTAATCAGTTATAAGTCAAGCAGTCTGACCAATTAATTATCGATTATATTAATTATATTGATTTTTTAAACAAAAAAAAGAATCATTACTTGATTTTAATTATAATGAATTTTAAAAGACAATTTATAAAAAAAATGCATTTGTTACGAATAATGAATTAAAAAGATTTTATTTACTAACAATTAGTTGCTATCTTATTTTAAAAATATAATATGTTATTTTAAAAATAATTTTATAATTTACCTATTTATAATTTATTTAAATGTAATAAAAATATTAAGTAAATATTTTAGATATAAGCGTGGTTTACAAGTCTTTATATAACATTGAAGGATTTTAATTTTTTGATAAATATAAGATACAATATCATTTAGAAATATAATTTTAATTATTAATATTATTTTAATAGTATATGCTAGATTCACTTTTATTTAGAATTATTATTTATTAATTACATAATAATAGATATTAGTCATTCATTTATATTTTTATTATATATTTAATTTTATAGTATATTTTTACTTATTTTTATAA
>JAOXYD010000134.1:16349893-16362299 GCA_028565735.1 Pinacopodium congolense
TATACTTAAAAATAAAAATAAAATAAAAAGTTAAATAATATTATATAACTTTTTAATTACTAACTTTTATTTTAGAATTTCCTTAATTACTGATTTTCTTATAAATTATTTTTATTATTAATAAAAAAAAGTTGTCTTTATACGTTTGTTTAAGTGTCTCTATACTTTAATGTATAAGATCGACTACTTTCTTCATTAAGAAACAAGCATAGCATATGCTATTCTAACTGTTCCATCAATACCTCATCTTGACAAAACTATGATTAGGAACATTTTATGAATAATACAAATATAATTTGAATCTCATAATTATAATCTCATTACAATTTCTAATTACACAGTAATTATTTTAGGGATTTTACCTTTATGAGTAATAATTAAATATTATTAACAAACACACATAAAGATAAAGAATGTCTTTTATTAAATAAATGTGTATAATGTCATATATGTAATTTTACAACTAACTAATTAGTTGTAAGGACATAAATCAACATTCTTCTACTTGCACTAAAGTCAATCATCCATGTATCTCATATCATAGTCATCTATATGTCGATCATGTCTCTTTTAAGATAATGGTTTAGTGAGAGGATCTGCAATATTCACTTCAACGAAAACTCACTCAATAAAAATTTCCTTCCATTCTACTATCTCCCAAATCAAGTAAAACTTCTTAAGTACATGCTTAGATCATTGATAAGATCTTGACTCTTTTGTTTATGTAATATTACAATTATTGTCGCAAATACAATACTACTGAATTAACAATATTAGGAACTACTTTAACTTTTATGATGAAATTATTAATCCATACTACTTCCTTCGTTGTCTCGAAAACTGCAATATGCTTAGTCTCAGTTGTTGAATCTATGATAATTAGTTATTGAGAACTCTTTCAATTAACTGCACCATCACAAAAAGTAAATATTTACCCTAACTGTGATCTACTATCATCATAATTAGACTGAAAACTAGCATTCAAATAACCTTAAACTCTAAACTTAGCTCCTTTATAGAATTAAAAAATTGATTTTTAATTCTTTTCAATTATATTAAGATATTTTTCATAGTTGTTTAGTGACCCTCATTAGGATTGGCTTAATATCTCCTTATTATGCTCAAAGTATAAATAACATCTAGTCTCATACATAGTATCGCATATATAATATATCTAATAGCCTAAGCATATGGAATACCATATATTCTATCTCTTTTCTTTTTTTTTTTTGTATCTTAAGACATATACTTTTAAAGAGAGAAATCCCATATGACGTAGGTAAGAATCTCCTCTTAGAATTTTCCACGTTAATCTTCTTTAGCACTTTGTCTATGTACATAGATTGGAATAAACTAAACAACTTCTTTGATCTATCTCTATAAATCTTTATATCTAGTATATAGGGTGCTTCTCCCATATCATTCATAGAAAAAGTTTTGGAATAACTATATCATAACAGATTGGAGTATAGGAATGTCATTTTCAATGAATAATATGATATCCATATAAAGTACTAAAAAAATGACTACACTCCCACTTACTTTATTGTAAAAATAAGGTTCATCCACATTTTTTTAAATAAAAATCAAACTCTTTAATTGTCTCATCAAAATAGATATTCCAACTCTATGATGCTTGCTTTAGTTCATAAATAGACTTTTACAACTTATATACTCGATCAAAAAATTCTTTAGATTTAAAATCCTCATGTTGTGTCATATATACATCCTCTAGCAAATTTTCATTAAGAAATATTGTTTTGATGTCCCTTTGTTAAATTTCATAATCATGTTATGCAGCTATAGTCAATAAAATCCTTATGGACTTAATCATTGCTATTGGTAAATTTTTTTTTTATCAAAATCAACTCTTTATTTTTGTTTGTAACATTTTACCACTAGTATTACTTTGTATATATGTCCCTTTCCATTCATATTAGTTTTTCTCTTAAAAAAACTCACTTGCACCCAATAAGTACAATACTTTCAAGTTTTTCCACTAAAGTCTATACTTGGTAAGTGTACACATGGATTCCATTTAAGATTTCATGGCTTCTTGGAAATTTAAGGAAATGATGTCTGATATTGTTTTCTTAAAATTAATAGGCTCATCATCCATAATTGAAACATCATATTTTCCCTTTTTAATATGTAGATCCAATCTAACAAGAGGACAATATACCATATTAGAGCATCATGGATTATGCATTTCTTGGACCATTGGATGTATATCTGATGTACCATCTTGTGGTTTTTGTTCCAGTTAGATGTGTGTTTTTAGTTCTATAATTTCTTTAAGTTCTACTTCATTCTCACTACTTTTCTTGAGAATAAATTCTCTTTTTAGAAATGTAGTGTGTCTTGAGAGAAAAACCTGTTGCTCAAGAAGATGATAAAATTGATATCCAAGACTTTTTTTTAGATACCCCTTAAACTTGAATTTATTTGATTTAGCTTCAAGCTTATCAAATATTTCATGCTTTATATAAGTATCACATTTCCAATTTTGTGTGTGATAATTATGGTCTATAACTAGTCTATATCTCTTATGAAGTCTTATCAACAGATTTAAATGGAACTTTGTTTAAAAGGTAAGCAACAATTTAAAGGCATATCCCCAAAATGAAATTAGAAGAACTGCATAACTTATCATAGAACGTACCATATCTAATACAATATAGTTTCTCATTTCAAATACTCCATTATATTGTGGAATTCTAGGAGGATTTCATTGTGATATGATTCCATTCTCTTTTAAGTAACCAAAAAACTCATAGTCTAAGTACTCACCACCTTGATGAAATCTAAGGATCTTAATACTCTTACTAATTTATTCTCTACTCCAAGTCTAAATTTTAAGAACTTTTCAAATGTTTCAAACTTGTATCCCATTAAATACACACAACTATATCTAAAATGGTCATCTTTGAATGTTATGAAATAAGAATATCCACCTTTAGCTTGAGTAGACATAAGCTTATATACATCTAAAGATATAAGCTCTAACAACTCACCAACATTTTGTCGTTTTCTTTTAAAGTGTTATTTGATCATCTTACCCATTAGACAAGAGTTACAAGTTTCATGTGATTTATAATAAAAAAAACCCAAATACCTTTCTTTATATAACTTTGTGATTCTTGTTTCATTTATATGACTTAACCTGCAATGCCACAAATAAGATGAATTTTAGTCATTTAGTTTTCTTGTCCTACTGTTTATATTGAGAATTGACTTTTAAGATCTAATTTATACAAATTATTTGTAAGCAAACCAGATCTATAATAAATATCATTTTTATAAAAATAACAACTATTATTTTTAATAACAAAGCCGAATCTATTCATATCCAAATATGGAATAGAAATAATATTTATTTTTATAAAAGGAACATAAAAATAATTATTTAGTTCGAATATAAGGTTAAAGGCCAAAACTAAACTACAAGTTCCTATAGCTAATGCAACATCTCTTACTCTATTACTGACTTGTAAGTCCACTTCACCTTTCCTCAATGATCTGCTATCCATTAGTACCTGCATATTGTTCTAAATGCAAGAACTATATTCAGTGTCTAATACCCAATACTATTAAATATAAATAGAAAGATTGACTTCAATTACAAACATACTTAAATATGAAGCTTCCTTTAGCTTCTTTTCTTTCAAACTAGTAAGATAAGCTTTGCAGTTCCTCTTCCTGTGTTCTTCAATTCCACAATAGAAATAGATGCCCTTCTTATTCTTCTTTTTGACACTGCCTAATGGCTTTATTACTTTAGCAGAAACCTTCTATTTCTTGTTCTTATTAAAAGTATTACCCTTATTTATAGAACAAGGCGAGCTAACAACAAAAACAAAACTAGTTCCTTTTTAAGGCATCCCTCATTATCCTTGAGCATATTGAGCAATTAAGCTAATGTCACTTCCTTTTAGTTCATATAGAAGTTCATTATGAATTTTGAAAAACTCAGGGTAAGTGAGTAGATCACTAAATCAATGCTCAACTCATGGTTCATGTCATACCCCAATTAGCCTAATTTTTTAATATAGCTAATCATCTTCAATACATGTAACTCTACTGAAGATCTGAGTGCCATCCTACATTAAAATAAAGCTCTAACAGTCTCAAATCTCTGCACTCGACTCTATGCATTAAACAATTCTTAAAGATGCATAAACATAACCCTAGTGGTCATGTTCTCATGTTGCCTTTGAAGCTCATGAGACAAGCCAACTAACATCATACATATAACTTATTCATTATCATCCATATGATATTGATAATTCTCCTAATCATCATCAGTAGCATCTTTCACAGGCTCAGGTAAAAGCTCAGTATAAAAAACATAAGATTTCTTTTATTGTCTAAGAATAATTCTTAGATTACATAATCAGCTTGAAAAGTTTAGTCCAACCAATTTGTTTACATCCACGATGTTTCTTAAAGACAAGTTCGTACTTATTTTTTGACAACTAAAACTTGAAAGAGTAAATTTTAGTTTATGTTGCAAAACCAAATAAATAAAGACTTTAGAAATATTTGGTTACTCCCACTATTTTAAACAAACTAATAGGCTTCACTATTGATTTAAGAAATTGTCACATAATTTTCTAATGAACTAAGATCTGATTCTAATTTAACTGATCTTAAGTTTACTCAATAAATCAACTAAAATAAAATTAGGTAAATAATATATTATCAATCACATCCTATGTAATCATAAATCTATTAGGTGAAAACTCTTTTCCAAACATGTCTAAATTAATATGGTCATGAATTTGCTAATTCAAATCATACAAATTTAGTTAAGTATAAACCATCATTATATGACTAAGCATTTTCATATTAAAGCTGCCTTAAGTTTACTTGGCAAGCCTAATAATAAAATAGAACTCTAGTTTAATCCTATAACAATGGAAGGCATTAATCAAGTTCTAAACATATACTTGATATTTTAATGAGGCACTTAAAATTTTTTAAGTTTCATTCTAATTAATATAATCTCATTATATTAATTTATTTAACATAATGTTATTATGAAAGATAACTTGAGTGGTATGCTTGATTATAATTATTAATTATTAATTATAATTTAAGTTAATTAATCAACTCTTGAAACTTTAAACTAAATGTCACATTTATTCCTAGCAAATAAAAACCCTTTTGAAAACAATTTTCAAAAATTAGAAAACACTTTTTTCTAAATTTATTATAATTTTAAAGTAATTTAAGCTTGACCTAGTAAGAAAAATTAATTTAAATTAATTTTAGATTAAAAAAAACTACCGGGGTGTGAGGCACTGTCTCTTATCTTACGAGCGCATGCCACTGCCTATTATTTTTCTCATTTTTTTCGTTTTTTCTTGTTCTGCCTTATTCTCTGCTACCATTTGCTCTGTCTTCTACTTTCTCTTACGCTATCGACTCCATTGCCATGGAAAAGAGAAGGGAAACAATAGATCCCATATCTGTTAGGCGGTGATGCTCCTGATTCATTGACGACTCGTAGCTTTAGGATACCCAACCAAAAATAAACACAAACACTCATACAAAACAAGGTTTAATGGGTAGTAAAGAAATGTCTCCACTGGCAGAAGAATTCATGAGTAATTAAAGAGCTTGGAATAAAACCAACATTTACCAACTTTTATGTTGAAGTTAATCACTTTAATGCATACGTTATGCATTAATATGTCTAGTAAAACAATCATTATACTCATGAAAAACCATTGAAATCTTTTCTTTTATAATTGAGTAATCACATAGTTAATTAACTAAATGGTTCCCATTTCTCAAGAAACAGGATTAGCATGCATCTAAAGACTTAAGATGGATAGAAAACAAGTTTATTTTCTCAAACTCATATGACTATCATATACTGCTTCCAGAAACTCGAACATTGTTTCAAAAAACATAATCATCTTCATTAGTTCAGAAATAATTTTCCAGAGCCACAACTATCTTATGCTTACACATTTCCAGAAACTATAATATAAATCATCATTATCAATTTTTGGAAATCATCGACAACAAAATACATGTATGAAATATTTTCATAACACATACAAGTTTCAATAGACCTGCATACATAATTTTCCAAAAACAATTTTCAATCATATGCAAGCAGAAACTTGAAATGGTGGCATTAGTTACAGAATACTTCCATAACAACTTATTTTCATGTAGAAAATACATATGGTAGAGACAAATTCATCTAAAAGCATATACCATCCTAAAACATTTCTAGACTATAGCTATATGAAAACATATATTAATGTTTACAAGAAACTTTAACATATGATATCTCCAGAATATTTTCATATTACAAAAATAGAAAATTTTTTGAAACAATTTTAGATAACTGAAAAATTGTACAACTCTTGTACACAATAAATCTAATAGAATCAAGCATATAAATCAAATTAAAACTATTAAAGGTGACTCTAATACTACTATTAGAAAATAATACCAAGATCATAGCTATGTGTAGTAGAATAAAATAAAATTTTTTTTCCAAGGATCATCTTTAATAAGATTTAAATTGAAGCATAAACAAGAAAATTAACAAATTCTTACTAACCTATTTACACTTTTTTGTTGTACTTTCTTCCACTTGAATATATTAACTACTTAATTATTTTAATATCTAGCCTCTAAGGTATCCACAGATCTATCATGAAGGAGAACTTGAATCCAAATTTGAGACGAAGAAAGAAGTAGTGCTAGCTATAATTTTATTTTTCTTCCTTTGATATGAAAAATATGATTACAAATTAGTCTAAAGACTTAGTTTTTTTAATTATAAATAAAGTCAAACTTTAATTATAATTACAAATCAATCATAATAAGATCCAATGTTATATATGGATCCTTGAAGTCTATAAACTTCTCAATTAAATCCAACTTAATTAAAAAAATTTCTTCTTCTTTAATAGACCTTTTATGTGCGACCTATTAAGTTCTTAATATATTGGTAATGATTATAAATTATAATTATAATTCACAATTAGAATTAGATAAATTAAAACTCTTTTTAATTTATTTTTAATTCTCTAACTAATTAATTTATAATAATAGATCATGATTGATGTTTAGCAACATTTCATAATCATATAAATATTAGGAATGTCAAAATGGTTTAACTTAATCGATCATACATGTTTATAATATATAATTTAATTCTTTCATCATCCAATGTTCCAATTGGAATTAGAGTGTTGAATTAATTTCTACTCTTAATTATCCAATCATATTCGTTCTTATTAATTAGTAAATGATTTATTATTGATATCTGAAAAACAATTTTTCCAAATTTCAGTTTACTCTTATTAGAGATTCCCAAATAACTACTAATTAAGAACTGTGAAACATTATCCTTAATTAATTTAGGGTAACATATCCTTTATTGATTCACTCAACTGTCTCCATATAGTTCATACTATATCCAATAACTACTTAATTAGGCTACTCAAAAGAATAGATTACAAGTAATTTCAAAACATAATAATTCCTATATGAGATAACTTTGGTAATTTTAAGTCTAATGATAAATTATACAATCATCATAATAAGATAATCTATAGACACACAAGTAATGTTTCATTTAAGATTCTCATAATTAGGTCGATTCATTAAACTTATTCTTTAATAAACATCCACACATTTGTTTAAGTTTATCCACACTTTAATTTATAAAATCAATTACTTTCTTTATAAAAAAGAAACATAGCATGTACTAGTTTAACTATTCCATTAATACCCTATCCTGACGAAATTATGACTAGAAATATTTTAGAAATAATATAAAATGCAATTTGAATATTATAATTATAATATGATTATAATTTCTAATTGCAAAATAATTATTCCTGAGATTTTATCTTTATAACAAGTAATTAAAGAATATAAATAAAGATAAAGAATGCCTTTTATTAAATAAATTTATAATGTCATACATGTAATTTTACAACTAACTGATTGGCTATAAGGGCATAAACCAACAGTATAATAATTAATAAATAAAAAATTTCAAGTAAATTATTTGATAATGTTAAGTTTGTTATGACATTAAGAGGGGGATGAATTAGAATTGAGAATTTTTTAAATAAAACTAGAAAATAATAGAAGTAGAAGTATAAATAAGTTCACTCAATTAGATAAAATGTAATCAAATTCACTTAATTAGATAAAATGTAATAATATAAGTGCAAAAAATAAAAGAGAAAAGAAAGAAGAAATACATCGTGATTTATTCTAGTTTGGAGCCATCCATTTGCTTCTAATCCAGTGCCCAACACCACTATTGAGATTTCATTCTTATTGCACTTCTAACAAGAATATAACGATTAATACGCTTCCTTTTACATGCTAACAGATAATCTTTCAATCACTTCTTTTTCCTAGGCTCAAGAATAACCTCTCAGTTTCACTCGATAATAATACACTAAAAAATTATTTAACTCAATTTCACTTTGGTGAATAAAAAGAGGTTTTTTAGTAGGATGATGCACACGAGGAAAATATGCAAGAAACCTTTACAAAAGATCAAAACTCAAGTGTAAAAAGTAAGTACTCTAAAATAAATTCACATAAACACTTGATAAATTGATAAGCAAAAACTTTCAAATAATAAACCTTAATAAGCTTTTTGTAAGACCCAAAATAAAATATATCTACTCAAACTTTTTATGTATTTTTGACACTTGTTAACATAATGTTGACCAACCTATTTACAATTAAGCTTTCTATGCATTCATTGGATAACGGTAATATGACCACTTGTCCAATGGACAAAACTCAATGGTCTAATGATTAATACTGTTATCCGTTGTATAATGTCATAAGACCAATCTCTTAGTTCAATCAACCGATAAGCCTTCGCCCTCTGCTTCAGTCGACCGATCTAAACATTCAGTCAATCGATAGACCTTAGTCTATCCTTTGGTCGACCGACCATAATCAATCGGTCGACCAATCTAGCCCATTCAGTTAACTGACCTAAAACCCACACAATTAGCGAAATGAACATTAACCAAACATAAATCCTTTTAATTTAAACATCTTTGTTTAACCATTTCTGAAACAAACCAAAAATATATATCTAAAGAACAATTATTTATCTTAATTACTTAATATCTTATATTTTCCTAATTAATTGAAACAAGAATCAAGAGGGTTATTCACATTTAATCATATTGAAAAACATAAAACCTCTTAATTATGCACCTATATGCATATTCTAAATATGTATGTATAAATGATTAGATATGAGCCTCTTGAGAACACCAAAATAAAACTAAATAAAGTTTACATTAAATAGATATAAACTTATTTTAAACTTCTTATTCAAACTTGAGTTTGCATATGATTCTTCATTTTCTTCTTCAAGACTCCTTAATTTGTCAATTTGAACTTTGCTCAACCTATCTTTCAAGCACACACGCATTAGTAGCAAAAGTCATGTTGTCCTTATCAAAATAAGGTGGAACCATCCTTGATTCAACAATCTCCCCCTTTTGGTGATGACAAAACTAAGTAATATAATAAATATAATAAACAGTAAAACAGATCATAAAGCTCCTCCTAAATATTGCAAAGTCAAGGAGTAACTGTTGTTAAAATTTTTGGCAATTTAAAATCATACGATATCATCATATCAAATAATTAACTCCCCCTCAAATGATCAATTCTCTCATAACATATTACAAATAACAAATGATTAATTCCCCCTCAAATGATTAACTCCCCATACCATATTACAAAACATACATTAATTGCTTTTATTAACATAAAAAATACATATATCTATTGCTTTTATCATACATTTCTCCCCTCTTTTTGGAATCACCAAAAGTTATTATCACAAGATCAAGTGAAAAATAAATCAATGCATAAGTAAAAGAGATCAAAGGCAAACAGGCGTAATTGATAAGAAAGAGTCAATATCATAAATAGTGAAATGTCATACATCCAAAGTAGCTCAAGGATCAATACAAAAACAAGGAATATAAATGCTAAGTGTCATAAAGTGGCATAAGAGGAAGTCTAGAGAGAATCTCTCATAGTAAGGAGTTATACTCTTGTACTAAGGTGTTGTGCTCGTCGAGACGACCCGTCAAGTGGTCCACTTTTTGATGAAGTGTAGTGATAGCAACCTCAACATCATAGGAAGTAGCAATAGGTGCTGAAGAGATTAGCACAGTAGTAATGGCATCATCATCAAGTGGCTCAGATGTAGGCTGAGTCGTCGTAGACGGAATAGGCACATCAGCATCAGTAGGGGGAATTAAACGCTATCGCTGATGAGGTCGAGTCATGTGACCACCAATAGTTTGAAAACCTATACGCTTTAGAGAATTATGATCAAAGGAGTATTGCTCAAAGTCATCTTCCATAGGAGGAATGTTAAAATACTGAAAGATATGACCAAGAGTCAACCCCTAACGGTTAAAGGAAATCAAAACACATAAAAATCCGAGGATGAGTGGGATAGTAATGATGAGATATTAGTATCTTTGAACAATGAAGCTATACATATCCTATAATGTACCTTAAGTAGAAATACGTTCAATAGATTATTTATGTATAAAATTGCTTATGCAATTTGGCATACCATAGAAGTGAGCTATGAAGGAAAAAATAAAGTTAGGTAGAGTTAAATATTAAAAAAAAGTATGTTGACTTATTAATAAGAATTTCTTCATATGATGCATGATGAAAATATATCCTCCATATGGCTATTACAGACATGTAGAAAGGTTTTACTGTGATAGTTTAGGAAGTTGGAATGTTACTCCAAAAGGTTAGAGTGGTAAAAATGTAACTAATCCCAAGTACCCAAAATAGTATTGATACCTAAATCAAAATGATTTTTTTTGTACCTCACTAATAAGAAGTGCTAAGTAGATATTCGATGCTTGTAGCATATGACCAGTTACCCCTCTCAATTCATCTGGTTTAAGAACAAAGATGGTGGATTTATCACATTTGAAGAGAATATCAAAGCTAAAATAATTGGCATTGAAAAAGTTGGTAAGGGAAACTATATATATTTTTTAATAATGTTCTCTGTGTTGATGGTTTGAAGTATAACTTGCTCAGTGTTAGTCAATTGTGTGATACAAATGACAAAGTGAACTTTGAGGGAAATGCAAGCATAGCTTTATAGAATAATTGACAAAAGTGTTGCATTCATAGGAAAAGGGAAGGAATATTTGTTAAGCTATCACCTACTCACTAAATAATAAATACCTAATGAAACCTTACTATATAGTAGGGTAAGTTATGATCAAATCCTCAAGGAGCTAGGGAGAGTTTAAAGTTATTTCTATTGCTATGCTAAAGGGAAATAAAAAAAATCATGTTTTTTGTCAAACTAAAAAATATAAAAGGAAACTAACAAAATCAAAACAAATAAGCATGAACGCAAAATAAAAACAAACACATGAAAATACGCCAAATGCTATATTTTAAACACTAAGAATAACTTGGGAAATTTTGATATAGAATAGAAGAGGGTATTTTTGTTAAATATTCCTTGACTAATGAAGTTTATAGAGTATTTAGTCAGAGAAATAGTCATAGAAGAATCTATACATATGGTTTTTGGTGAAAAGTAGCCCTTTTGAAAGTAAGAAAAAGTTTGAAGATGATGATGTTGGCTTGTTCAAATACTTAGAAAAGTTAGTCAATGAAAAAGATAGATAAAATACCCATAAGAGCTAATTGTTTAACTATGTTAGAAAATGACTTATGAGAAACTTCCTAAGGTTTGGAAATATAAGAGGGATCATCCATTAGAGTAAATATTAGGTGATGTTTAATATGGAGTAACTACTCATTCGAATTTTAAAAATTTGACTCATCTTGCATTTATTTTATAAATTGAGCCTAAATGTGTAAAATCAACATAAGGTGATAAAAATTAGATCCTAGCAATAAATTAAGAATTAAATCAATTTGATAGGAGTAGAGTATACACTATAGTACCTAGACCAAGATATCGCCTAATTATAGGTATAAAATAGGGTTTTAAAAATATTTTAAATTATCAAGGTTACATATTAAGAAATAAGGCAAAGTTAGTAGTTAAAGGGTATAATCATGCAAAAGGCCAAGACTGTGATGAAACTTTTACACCTATAAGTGATTCAAGAGTGGAAATTTTTGTAAGGTTTTTGTTTAAGAAGGGTGCTTGTGTGACATAAATTGTGAATATATTTGTGTGAGGGTTATTATTAGGTCATCAAGGAAAAGATTGTTGAGGCGTTATTTGTTCATTTGCAAAACAAACTACTAGTTTTACTTTTAAAACTGCAAGTATACGAGTCATAACTTGTAGTAAAGAACGGATATCGATCCCACAAGGATTGAGTTTAGTCACCACTTAATTTGGGTTTTACTT
>JAOXYD010000134.1:16362399-16377584 GCA_028565735.1 Pinacopodium congolense
CCTTGATCATAAGGATTCCCCCCCCCCCCCAACATTATGTCTTATTCCCCACATCTACAAGTTGGGGGCCCTATAATATTTTTTTTCCAACAAGTTTATATTTAATATGAAATTTGATTAGATTCAAGTTGACTTCGGCTTAATCAGGCATTGGATCAAATTGAAAAACTCTTATCAACCACATCTACTTCAAAGATTCTTTACAAAACATTTTTTTAAATATAAAAAGTTATTATCATCATAAAACAAAGTTAATTTAAATTATAGAAAGGATATTTTATATAAAAAATAAAAGGATAAGTCAATTTTCATAAATTTCTAGAGTATTAATAGAACATAGCATAATATTCTCTCGTACAACCTGTTTGTTGCAATTTGCTGAATCTAGTTTTCTAGATTAGTTGCACTTAAATAATGGAGTTGTGAATATGATTTATAAATTGCAATAACATTTCCCTCAATTTTAACATTTCATGTTCTTGTTTTGTCTGAATTTCTTAGAGTTTTGATTGCACATCCCGTATTTCCTTATGCATTTCTCCGATCTGATTATGTATCAATATTCCATTATTTGAATTTCATGTCCTTGAGCCCCTGCCACCATAGATTTTGAATTTACTACCAGCAACCTATGAAGATATGGTATCAGTTCTTTGAAATCACGATTCTAGTTTGTAATTGCAGAAACTATAGTCTGGCTTTATGTATTATGTTTTATGTGTTAAATCTGCCATGTTTTATGTTCTGGTCCATTGACTCCTCTAATAACTTTTTAACTAACTTCTATTAATGAGCCCACTGTTAGTTTTAGTGAATTATATTTTATTTATATTAACCGTTAGTTAGGTTTCCTTCTTCTTCTTCTTTTTAATGTTTTGAGTCTTGTATGTATAAACAATGAAATGGGTCATTTTACTAAGTAATAAAATAAGGTAGTTCTTTTTATCTTCTCTCTTGTTCTCTAATATTACTTGTGTAGATACTTTAATCATGATATCAGAGCAGGTTCTGAGAGGAATATTCGTTAATTACTTCTATTTTTGTTGTTTTGAAGGTGAATCTAGACAGATATGGCCAAAGAATAAAGGGAATCAAGTATGAGAGTTCAAGATGCAAACCCTAATGACAATGGGAAATGTCTGCAGCTACAAAGTTCTGATCATCCAAGGATGATCTTAGTTACCATACCGCTGAATGGAAACAACTACCTATCCTGGAGTATGGAGATGAAAATCGCTCTTGGAGTAAAGGACAAAATAGACTTCATTATTGATAAGAGTGAGAAACCCGAAGAGACGTCACTAGATTTTGACCAGTGGCGCAAAGTCGATTACATGGTAATATCTTAGATTCTCAACTCTATGAGCAAAGATATAGTAGGTGCATTCATTTTCACTACTTTTGCATGTGAGTTATGGAAAGAATTAGAACGGAGGTTTGGTGAATGTAATGGTCCATTACTTTACCAAATCAAGAGGGAAATCTGTTTTATTTCTCAAGTAGAGTTATTGGTAGTGAAGTATTTTATGAAGGTTAAAAAATTGTGGGATGAGTTAGCTTATTTGGCTCCAATTCCACAATGTACTTGTGGAGTAGCAAGAAATATCGTATCTATGGATTATAATGATAAGTTAATATAGTTTTTGATGGGGTTGAGTGATGTCTATGAGCCAATGCGAAGTTAAATTTTGGTTATGGAGCCTCTTCCTGATGTTAATAGAGCGTATTCGATGGTTCTACAGGTTGAGAAATAGAAGGAAGTTAATGTGGTTTATGGTGAAGGGTCAGAATTGCTATGTTTGCAAAGGGACAAGCGACACAGGGGTCTAAACATCCTGGAAAATCGAATGGTAAAAAGTAGATAAATAAAGATGAGTTGTTCTGTGATTACTGTAAGATGCATAGGCATTTAAAGGATCCTTATTTTAAAATCCATGAGTATCCTAAGTGGTATAAGGGCAATAAAGACAAGAAGACCAAGGAGGGAGGCAACCATAACAGATCATTTGCAAATGTGTCTGCAGAGTCACCATTAGAAGACATATATGATGGGAAGTACAAAGGAGATGATTGGAAACAAAATGTAGCCACTATGATTCAGCATGGCATAGAAGAATATATAAGGAGCAAAGGAAAAGCTGGAGTAGATGATAACAACTTTATCAACTTTGTACATTATGGAGATTAGTGTTATGAATCATTGCCTTAGTTCTCTTGAGTTAATTGAATCTGGGCCTTGGATAGTTAATACTGGTGCTTCTAATCACATGTGCACTAATCTTACTTGCATGAGCGAACCTTTGCCTATTAAACAATGCAATCCTATTCATTTGCCTGATAGATTAATTCAATTTGTTGATTATATAGGGAATATTAGCCTTCGTTCCCAAATAACTTTGATTGGCTTCTTACATGTTCCGACTTTTAAGTTCAATCTCTTGTCTGTCAACAAGTTTGCCAACACAGCAAATATCAAGTTTGTTTTTTATGCACATTTTTTCATATTACATGATCTCATGAGTGAACAAGTCTTAGCTGTTGGGAATGTTCTAGCATGTTTATACATTCTTGGAAAGAGTTCATTTCTTCTATATACTATTCAATTTTACCATTGTTTGCTGGACAAATATTCAAATAAACTAGCTAATTTCTTTCAAGCTAATGATTCTTTGGATTGGCATGGTAGACTAGATCATCCATCTGACCTTGTATTTAGACATTTAAAACCACAAATGGGTGATTGTACCACTGTTAAACCTTATGGTATATGTCATATGTCTAAATAAAATAGAGTTGTTTTTCCTTTGAGCAATACTAGTACCAGTAGATGCTTTAAAATTATCCATGTGGATTTATGGGGACCTTATAAACATCGTTCTTTGAATGGGGCACATTATATCTTCACAATAGTTGATGATTATAGTCGATTAACTTGGACCTATCTTTTGAAATATAAAACCTAAACCAAAAAATTTGTACATCATTTTTTCAACCTCATACACGCACAGTTTCAACTTCCTGTTCAGACTATTAGAACTAATAATGGTACTGAATTTCTCAATCGAGATTGCCAACTTCTTTTTTATACTCTTGGCATAGTTCATCAAAGAACTTATACCTATACCCCTCAACAAAATTGTGTTATTGAGAGGAAACATAGGCGTTTGTTGCAAGTAGCCCAAGCCATTATGTTTCAATCTAAACTACCTATCAAAATCTGGAGGGAAGCCATACTTACAACTACATACATCCTACATAGGCTACCTACTTTTGTTTTGAAGTGGACAAGACCTTATTATTTCTTTAAAAAAAAAACAACATGATTATAACTTCATGAGAAGTTTCAGGTGCCTCTGTTATGCCACAAACACTTCTCCACATAAAAATAAGTTTGATATTAGACCTTTCAAGACCATTTTCATAGGTTACTCACTTGGTCAAAAGGCTTATAAACTTTATGATTTGACCTTAAGATAGATTTTTGTTTCTAGGGATGTGATATTCTATGAACATGTCTATCCTTAAAAATCTGAACCCATTGATCTTGTTACAATTCCTCTTCCTTTACCTTTCGTTGATGATCATGTGTCTCATCCATCTCCCTCACATCCTCCAAATGACGCACCAGTTATTACCACACCTAATCTTCCTCCTTCTTCTCCAATATTCTAGCCCCTTGAAGTTTCTACTATCAATTATGGCATGCCATTATCCATTCCAGATCTTGTTCCATCTTCTCCTGTTTCCACTAGAAAAAATCAAAGGTCTCGGGTGAGATAATAATGGTTAAATGACTTTGTTACAAACCATGTTCAGTCCTCTACTGTTGTATGTTCAATTAAACACATCAATAACCCTTCCATTTACATTCCAAATACTTTTCCATATATGTCTGCATCTTGTTTTACCAATGAGTACATGTCATTTTAGCACAAGTATCATCTATAAAGGAACCCACTTCTTTTAATCAGGCTAGAACTGACCCAAATTGGGTAAGTGTAATTGAGTCTGAATTGCAAGCTCTAGAAGCTAAAAAGACTTGAGAACTTACTGCTTTACTAGAAGATAAATGGGCAATAGGTTCTAAGTGGGTTTTAATCTCAAGTTTAATCCTGATGGTTCTATTCTTAAGTATAAAGCCAGCTTAATAGCTAAGGGATTTAATCAAATAGAGGGTGTGGATTATACTAATAGTTTTTCACCAGTGGCACAAATGGTTATTGTTATAATTTTCTTAACTTTAGTTGCTGCCAAGGGTTGATTACTTCATTAGTTAGATATAAATAATACCTTCTTACATGGTTATTTAGATGAGGAGGTTTATATATTACCTCTTGAAGGATATGTGAAGGAAAATTTTAATCAAGTCTGTAAGCTCAAAAGAAGTCTTTATGGCTTGAAACAAGCCTCTCGACAGTGGAATCAAGAGTTTACCTACCAATTGAAGAATTTTGGCTTCAAGCAGTCCACTTATGATCCCTACCTCTTTTTGAAGCATAACACAACTAGTTTGCTGGCTCTTCTAGTGTATTTTGATGATGATTTGATTACAGGTCCTTTTATTTCTGACATTTAGCATGAGAAAGATTTTCTACATCACCAATTCACTATTAAGGACATAGGGATAGCTTGTTATTTTATGGGTTTGGAGTTGGTACACTCTGAAACAAGTTTGATTGTCCATCAAAGGAAGTATGCTCTTGACATTATTAAGGATACAGGTTTATTTGGAGCCAAGATAGCCTCTACTCCTTTGCCTAAAACTTGTAAGTTTGATGATTCTTCTTCTCCACTCTAACCTGATCCGAACAAGTTCAGGAGATTAGTTGGTCGGCTCTTGTATCTTAGTTTAAAAGGCCCGGCCTAACTTACAGTTGAGTTACTTTGTTTATCAACTTACTCAGCAGCATTGGGAATCATAGTTCCATGTGTTTAAATATCTGAAAGGGTCTCCTTCCACTAGTTTGTTTTTCCCTTTCAATAATCATTTTCATGTGCCAGCTTATTGTGATGCAGATTAGGCGTTTTGCCCTTTTAGCCGTCATTCTTTAATAGGTTATGGCATCTTTATCGACAGTTCTTTGGTTTCTTGGAAAATTAAGAAATAGACTACTGTTTCTCGATCTACAACCGAGGTTGAATATTGTAGTATGGCCTCCACTGTTTGTGAACTTCGATAGATATCTTATCTCTTATTTGATTTTCAGGTTTCTGTATCTCTTCATATTCCCTTATGTTGTGACAATCAAGCTGCCATCCATATTACTGTCAATCCAATTTTTCACGAACAAACAAAACATTTGGAGATTGATTGTCACTTAGTTCGTGACAAGTACAAGGATGGCTTCATGTAACCAGTTTATGTTCACTCTTCACAGCAGCCTGCTGATATCTCCACTAAGTCCTTGTCTTCACCTGATTTCTCTCGATTGCAGGTCAATTTGGGCTTACTGGATTGTTATCAAACTCCAGCTTGAGGGAGGGGGGATGTAGAAACTATAGTCTGGCTTTATGTATTATGTTTTATGTGTTAAATTTGCCTATGTTTTATGTTCTGGCCTATTGACTCTTCTTATAATGTTTTGATTGACTTCTGTTAATGAGCTCACTATTAGTTTTAATGAACTCTGTTTTATTTGTATTTATCGTCAGATAGATTTCCTTCTCTTATTTTATGTTTTGAGTCTTGTATGTATAAATGATGAAAAGGGTCATTATACTAAGTAAGAAAATAAAGGCATTTCTTATTTTCTATCTTGTTCTTTGATATTGCTTGATAATTTGATCACTATAAGGTTCCTATTTTTCTGCAAACATAAAGCCTAAGGCACCGTGCTTGGAGACATCTTCTATAGAATTAATGTCTTGTAATGCAACATGCATGTGATAAAACATAGAAAATAAAGTAGAAAACTTCAAAAAAAAAAGTCAAAACATTGATAGGTAGAAGCACTCAATTAATAAGGAATTTCATTCTAAAATTCACGTTGGCTTTATTTAATATATTCAAGAATCAATCTATACTTAAATAAGTCAAAGTTAAAAATAAGTCTAAAACAATTTCATTACCTTTAATCCTTAGAGGAAATGAGATATGCATACTTCTAATTCATCAAAGTTCAAACTCTTAAAATAAATAATTGTCAGGAGAAAACATATATACTTACCTCAAAAAGATAAGAAATCTTTAAAAACAGTAATTATAATTTTAATCACTGTGTCCAATGTGGAAATCAGACTTCAAAGGAGACGACTGTGACTCACCCCACGGCCATGACTCCTGCCTCATCTCTTGACCTCTCCATTGTTTCACACTCCATCGGTTCCTGCGAATTCTTCTCTGAGAATTATAGACCAAGGGATTATTATTATTCTCTTCAGAATGTTCTTTAAAAACTTGTCGTGAGAGTCTGTGCAAAAATAATTCTAAAAAATCAAATAAATCTTCCATATTTTAACATTTATAAATTAGCATTAAATATTAACATTTGTTCATAAATTTTTTATTCAAATAAAATTTGATAATATAAAGAATCCTTAATTATCCTCAAATATTTCATTTTTTTATTTTCCATTTCTATGAACTCTAGTATTATCTTAAACTTTTGAGCGAAAATTTGATTATCGTATTTTGAGATGGATTAGGAGTAACAATGCAAGTTTCCTCGATGACGTTACCCTGATTTTCATCAAAATTTGGTGGATTTGTAAAGTAATAATTAATGCAAATGGATGTTTTTGAATCATTTATAAGATTATAAATTTAGAATTTATTCTTAGATTCCTAAAGAACGTATCACACTTTTCAATATAAAACTATTTTTAAAAATTGCTTAATTATTAATAGACATACTATAATGCATATGTAAAATAAAAGTTTGAAACTTTAATTATAAAAATATACGATTCAAAATTAAAATTCTTAAACATAAATTGAATCATACTTTAATTAAAAATCTTCTCATGGGTTAATTGACTTAAATTTTAAACAAAAATATCTAATAAATATAAATAAAAAGGATAAGTTCTAATAGTTATTGTGATAATTAAGTGAAATTATAATCATCATTCATACATTAAATAATGTATATTTGATTCAAATTTAAATATACTTAACATTTTAAGTTTTAGAAACTTATTAGGTTAAATTCATCAGGATCACTATGGTTTATTAAATAACTACAGGGGCCTCTACGATTTTACCCAAACTACAGTTTCAAATAACAAATACAATGTATTATTAAATTAAAATATATAAATACATCTAATTTTTTAAATCAACAAGATATATATTGGTAATTATGCAATATGTCGAGATTTAAAAAAAAAAAATTCACATTGTTATACATTACACTCATTTGTTCCAATTGGCCCTGCAGCACCTTCAAAATAAAGAATAGATTTGGTTCCAATTAATGCTAGCATATATAAGAATTAAAGTTATAAAATTCACTAATAAGACTGAAATTTTGTCAAGAAAATTCCAAAGAAATTTATGCCAAATAATTGAGACCAATTAAAGATAAAAAATCAAAAATCAAATATATAACGATGAGGATGCCCCAAAATAAACTCTAATAAGTTTGAGATTAGTTCAATAAAAAACAAAGAATGAGAAATACCCTTTTAATTTGAAATAAAGTAAAAAAAATATTAAAACTCTCTATATATCATATCAATGAAATTTGTCCTCTTCCGAGGATAACAAAAACAACTTTTGGTTTGGACGCGTTCTTTTGGTTTAGTACTGGGCAAGGAAGTAAGCTTGATTGTTAAAGTTTATTGATAATAAATCAAGATTGGAGTTGATTTATTATCAAGGAACTAAATATAAAAATATAAAAAATAATACAATACAAAAATAAAAAATATAAAAAATAATATAAAAATATAAAAATCTCAATAAAAAACTATAACTTACAACTTAATTAAGCATCCTCTAAACAATTAAGCTTAGTCGCACTCAAAACTGGAGTTGTGCATAGGATTTATAAATCGCTGAAACATTTACCTCAACTTTGACATTTCCAGCTCTTACTTCGTTTTGAATTTGTCACCAGCAGCCTATGAAGATATGGTATCACTTATCTGAAATCAGTATTCTAGTGTCTTGTAATGCAACATGCATGTGATCAAACATAGAAAATAGAGTAGAAAACTCCAAAACATTGATAGGAAGAAGGACTAATTAATATGAAATTTCATTTTAAAATTTCCTTTGGCTTTATTTAATATATACAAGAATCAATCTATACTTAATTATGAACTGCCATTAATAAGTATACAATTTTTTTATTACCTTTAATCCTTAGAAGTAATGAGATAGGTTTACTTTTAATTCATCAAACAAATATACTTACCTTACACAGATAAGATCTTTGAAAACAGGAATTATAATTTTAATCACTGTATCCATATACCAAAACTTGAAGTGTTAAATTTACAGATTACGGAGCAAACTCCCTTTTCCTATGCAATGTAACCAAAAAAAAAAAAAAACAATAAATTTCTATGCTTTATTTATTTTACTATCTGTGAGCAGACAGGATAATGAAAAGTACCTGAATTTTCTGAGTTCTTGTAGAGCAGAGGAACATGTATAACTCACTTAATGGAAGCATTGATCTTGAAGAATCATCTCTTAATTTCATTCAACTTCTTCTATCTTCAACTGGGACATTCCTAAAGTTGGAAAGTCAAATGTTTTACAGAAGTCATCCTCATCTTTTGGGGCATACAGTGGAATAACCCCACACTTCCTGATTCCAATTTCACCTGCGCTGAACTTAAAGGTGGCAATGTCCTCTCCAAAGTTACCATGCGTACATACCCATTCGCACAACAGTTTGTTAATGCAGACTATTATATGCTCTTTTTCTGTTCTTTGATAGTCATAATATTCAAAATCTCTGGCCGAGAAATGGTGACTGTCTCCAAAATTGCAACCGTATGTAAGATAGAAACCCTTTTCAACAGAATCAAGGCAGAGATAGAAAGCAAATCCTAAAAAATGATGATTGAACCAATGAGAAGGAATGTGAATTTGAATGGAATCACCCATGCTTTGATACTTGACCCACTTCGGTATTCTACTTCCTGGATATATTATTTCAAAACGGGCCTGAACAGCAAAAATTTATAACTCAATTTAATGATTATACCCGAATGAAGAAAGAGAGAAAGAGAAAAACATTGCATTACAACGTACCAACGGTTTCTGCATCTGATTTCTTCTGGAAGCGATTAGAAGATTCCTCAGAAGTGTATTTACAACTGCTTGGCATTTATTTTCATCCAACTTTAAGCAATTCCAAAAATTGAATATTCCTCCAAACTCTTCTGATTCTGGGACTAGTTGTTTAAGGGCAGATATATGTTCTAGTGATCTACAATTGTTGGCATGTACTACGAAGATACTCGATGGAAGTTCTGGCAAGAATTGAAGCCTTTTGCAGTTGTCTATACCAAGAACTCTCAATTGTAAAAGTTGTTTGATGGTTGGAGGTATTCTCTCAAAATCATTTCCCCTAAAATCTAGCATTTGTATAGAAGATGGAAAGCTTAAGTCCTCAGGCAATTCTCCCGCATAGTTAAAAAGGGATAAGAATTTTAATGAAGAGACGTCGTTCATCCACAAAGCCGCATGGTGGTCTTCTGTAAGGATATTTTTTAAATTTAAAGAAGCCGTATGTAAAACTTCTAACCCTTTAAGATTGCCCATAGACCATGGCAACTCTTGTATGGCTGTCTCATTTACAAAAAGAGATTTCAAATTATCCATGGGATCCAAGATTTCAGGAAGCTCCTTAAAGCGTGAGGATCCCTCAATAAAAAGTTCTTTAAGAGACGTCAACTTGTTAAAAAAGTTACTTGGAAGGCTTTCAAGCTCTCTACAACGCCTCATCTTTAAAGAGTTCAATTTGCTGAGGAGTTCAAGTGATGATGAAGGTACCTGTTTTATAGCAGTCTCATCTAAACATAGCTCCTTTATGTTGCTTGAAATCTCCGGGAATGTATTCAAATTTGAACAACCTCTGAGATCAAGAACTTCAAGAGCTTCAAGAAATCTACTTCTACAACTTGGAAGATGAGTTATGCTGTTGTTGTTTACTAAACTTAGGGACGTTAACCTTTTCAATTGACTTTCATTCTCACACAATGGCACTTTATATAAACTGTAAAATTTATTAGCAATCACACTCAACATTTCTCTTGCTCGAGATGTAATAGAATTTTCCTCCTGTAATTCAAAAATTAATAGAAGGATTAAATTCTAAATTAGAAATTCTTTTCAACTTTTATCACAAGAAAGAATAATTGATTAAAGTGTTAGCCAGAATTTCAATACCTTTGTTTCTTTCCACAGTTGCTTCATCTTGCTGTTGGGTAATTCAAGCACCACAAGATTTTCTGGCTGGAAACTAAGTGGAAAGGATTCTAATGAATATTCATACCAACAAAAATAGCTTATCTTGTTAGGAAGATAATCAAGACCCTGGGAGAGATGTACATTACTTTTTTCTTCAGAATTTCCACAAAAATGAAGAAACTTGAGATTAGGAATTTTTATGAACACTTTTGAATTTAAATCTATCTCTTTTATTTTGGTCATATCAAGAATTATACTTTCTACTGCTTCAGCTTCCTGACAAACAACAACCAAATATCTATGTAAGTTAATATGAAAAAAAATAACTTCATTCAATAAGGGATAAGAGATTATTATAATAGAAAATATTTTTTTAATATATTTAAATTTTACCTTATTTTCCACAAGTACTTCATAAATATCTTCAGGATCCCATAATCTACTACGTTGGCTCGGAAATTTAGCTTCTTGACGAACGATTTCCTTTCCCATTTCTTGTAACAAATCATGCATTTCAACCATTTCATTTTCTGAAGTAGTCACGAGACACTTATCCACAAGAACACTTAAGACAATATCTATATTGAATCTACCATTTTTGTATATTTGCCTCATAAAATTTGTGTCAAAACATATTCTCCCAGGTTTGAAGAAGCATGCAATATCAAGAAAGACATCCTTCTCCACCCTATTTAACTCTTCATAGCTAATTTGCAATATACTTTTGATATTCTCATTTGGAACCTCTAGCAATTGGTTCAATGCACCTTCCCACTCTATTTTCTTTTTCCCAACCAGAGAGGAGCCTAAAACTTTCAAAACCAAAGGATTTCCTTGTGCATATTTAATAACTAAATTTGACAAGGAAATATAATCATCTCTTGGATAATTTTTTTTGAAGGCACTCTTACTAAAAAGTTGAAGGGCTTCATTGTCATCTAATGGTTTAACTTTATATACAAAATCAGCTCTTCCTCCAAATGCTTGTTTATCTCTACTAGTAATGATTATCATACTTCCTAAACCAAACCAACATGGATCTCCAATCAAAAGCTCTAGTTGTCGTGGATCATTCACATCGTCAAGAACAATTAACATCTTCTTGCGACTAAGTCTTGTTAAAAGAAATGGTCTAGGACTAGCATTGAACATATATCTAAAGAAATCTTTTTCACCAAGTGCTTTTGATATGAGCTCTTCTTGTAACTTCTTGATACCACCTGCTTCTGAATTTTGTCTCACGTTATAAACAAAACAACAACCTTGGAATTTATGTGACATCATATCATATATGACTTCGGCTATAGTTGTTTTACCAACACCGCCCATGCCCCAAATTCCTAAAATACGAATCTCCAATGGCTTAATAGTAAATATCATTTTAATTTCCTTAATGCGAGAGTCCATTCCAACCAAGTGTCCAAAATTATCACATGTCATTGATTGGTTCAGTTTTTCCAAAATATCTTCAATAATTTTGTTAATAAGCACATGATCATCGCTGCAAGTTAGGAAACACAAATATAAATGAACAAAAACCAAAAGATGCATATGTACTTCTTTTTAACTATTGAAACTAAAACATACCTGAAATTCTTAGAATCAAACCCACATAGACTAGCAGCTGTGGTCAAGGCATTCCTCCACTTCCAAATCTTGTGTTCATTTTTGGGATTTTGCTCATGTTTTACGAAAGCTGCAGCTACATCATGGGATTGTTTCTTTAAATGTGATGGATCTACCTCGTAAAAGATAGGAATAAGAATCTGTTCGTGGGTTTGATGACATTCAATGATATCTACAAGCTCATCTAGGCACCAGGTGGAAGATGCATAGTCTTTTGAGAAAACCACAATAGCAATAGTTGAATTTTTAATTGCTTGCGGAAGTGACTGAGCAATTTCTTCTCCACTATTGAGTTCACGGTCGTCAAAGAAGATTTGGAGATCCTTTTGGCACAAAGTGGCATAGAGATGGCTGATGAAATTACGACGAGTATCTACACCCCTGAAGCTCAAAAAGATGTCGTATTTCAATGGGTGAGAGACCAAAGGAGGAGGAGGAGAAGAAGAAGAAGAAGAAAAAGAAGAAGAAGCCATTATTATTGAACCAAGAGAGTGGACTAGCAACCTAATGATGGAACATTACCAACCCAAAGCTTATATGCATTGTTGAAACATATGACCTACATCAAAGCTTATATGCATTGTTGAAACATATCCATTGACTTGAAGTCGTCTTTATAAGCTTTTTTTTTTTTTCCTGGTTGACTGTCAAGCTTCCATAATCTTTCTTTGAAAAGTAGAAGAATTTTTTATTACGAGCCGTTGTCTTTCATAAGTGGATATTCGTTCTCTATCTTGTCTTCCCTCTTTGTCTTGCACTTTTGTCTTACTATATCTCATGTTCAACACTTGAAATTTCTTTTGATTTCGATATGCTATTCTCTAATTAATAATGTCAGTATTTTGTAATTAGTTGAGGACTGCACTTTTTTAAAATTTTTTGCATTTTATCATCTTTTTTTAATTAACTCTATCGGTGTTTTGCTTGTTTTTGTCAATATTATGGTAATAAATTGAAATATGGTTTGACCGAAAATTTAAGTATCAATATAAAGCTTTATTGATGAAGTTCCTCGACACAAAATACATTTTATTGCTTTTATAATTATTGAAATAGATAGTTTTAGAATTTTAATTTTATACTCTAATTTCAACTTTTTGTCCTTTCTTATTGCTTGATGGGCTTGCATACTCAAGAATGGTCACAAAAAGGCTATCACATGATAATATATATATATATATATATATAATTTGGTTGGGTTCCAAATTAGATATGATATTATTTACTGATTGGAGCATCTATATATATATATATATGTAAGGAAATTAAGATCTCATACTTTGTTAACAAATTTGAGTATCTTTTACTTTTAATAGACTTATAGTTTTATATAGGAAAAGTCAAGCTATTTTAATGGGAGAAAAAATTCATTATTGAAAATTTTTGTATATTGTATTATTAGAATTTTTATCCTATTTTTATTTGTGACTCTAAATAGTGAAGGAGATTCAGAAATAAGTCATAATTTCAAGAGATGAGCTAAATAATTAGTGTTCATAACAACAAATACGTCCTTTTGTTGATACTGATTTACTTAGTTGATAGACATTTAAGACGAAAAAAGGTTCATTAGCTAACTAATTAGAACTTAGAAGAGTACTACATAATTCTCAACTGTCATGGCTCTTTTTAACTTTTTGGTCTGTCACACTCCAGTCACAACTACTAAGAATTTATTTGAAAGGAAAATAAAAGAGGAAAGAAAAGGAAAAAAAATATTAAATTTAATAATACAAACTACCTATTGTTAACTATGTATTATGTATTATGTAATATGTGAATGATGATTATGATTTCACTTATAATAATAACAGTGATAGGAATTTATCCTTTTTAATTATATTTATTACATATGTTTATTCAGGATTTAAGTTAATTTAACAGATAAAAAGATTTTTAGTTAAAATAGTTTAACAAATTTGGTTGAATTCCTATCCTGTTAGGACTAGAGTTTCAAACTTTTGCTTGGCATATGCACTTTAATATGCCAATTAATGATCGATTAATTTTTTATAAATAGTTTTACATTAGAAAGTAAGTGATATTTCACCTTTTTAGGAGTATATTTTACCTTTATAATCTTATAAATGCTTTAAAAAATCCTTTTATTTTAATTAATTCCTTACAAATCTGTTAAAATTTTGACGGAAATCCCATTGAACGATGGTAACGTCACAGTCTTAATTATCCGCGAAGGACAATAGTTTGAATAAATATTCACCTCATCAAAGACGTATCCTTCATGACCATGTTGACTTATTTGGTCTTTTACGGACTAGTAAATAATGAACTCCATATGCATTAGGGTTTAGTCAATATGTATCAATATGTAATATAGTATTATATTGAAAACGATGGGTTTAAAGTTGTTAACAAGATTAAGGAGACTTGCATTATTGGTCCTAATCAACCACAAAAGATGTTAATAAAGTTTTCCCTCAATAGTATTAAACCTCTAATCAAAATCTTTATATGCTAAGGATAATACTAGAGTTCACATTAAAAAAAAGCGAGGATGAAATATCAAAATATGGGTAAGAATTGTTTATTTAATCAAATTAAATTAAATAATTTTTAAGAATGAATGTTAATGTTTAAGAAATAACTTATAAATGTTAAACTATTAAAGATGTATTTGATTTTTCAAAAACTGTAAGGGAATAACCATACCTTTTTTTTTTCACAAAATTACAACCTTACAATAAGTTTTAAGAAATAATTTAAAGACAATATTTTCTTTAAGAAATAATTTGAACCAAGAGGTTGAAAGCTACCTAATAATGCAAAATGAACGTACCAACTTTCCTAATAATAAGAAGTAGATGAAGAATCCATTGAGTTGAGGTCATCTTAATAAAGCCTTTTCTTTTTTCTTATTTCTACTGTGAAGCGTCCTCTTCCTTTTCTTATAGTTTCCTCTTTATCTTGCATTTTTGTCTTACTATATCTCATGTGCTTATCTATCGCTGGCGGCTACAACCCATGCCTACTTCTGTTGACCTCCCAATAGTTTCATATATCATCTAAGTTAGTCTTCTAAACCAGTGTATTAAATATCATATCGATACTGGTACCGGATTGATTTTAAAATTGGTATTATACCAGTACCATTCCGGATAATTATTTAAAATTATAAATTAATTTTTAAATTTTATAAAATTTACAAAATAGTTTATAAATGTATTATATT
>JAOXYD010000134.1:16431539-16442476 GCA_028565735.1 Pinacopodium congolense
TGTTCTAGGTTATTAAAGTTTTTGAAATCACAAAGTAAACTTAATAAGAAATATTCGAAGTGGTTAGAATTCATAGAGACCTATCCTCATATGAATAAGTATATTATCTAAAAATACATGTACAAATATAGCTATTCTAAATTAGAGTATATTTTGATAAAAAATGAATATATAAATAGATATATTCTAATATATTCTAATTATTTATTATTAAAATTTTGGATTTTATTTCTAGTTATTTATTAAATTTATTCTAGTTATTGATTTAATTTACATTTATTTATCTTTGTTATTTAGATTTAGATTTATTATTAAACTTTTTATTTATTTATTTAGATTGATATATTAAAAAAATTTGAGATTTCTAATACTATATATAAACTATTATAATAGATAATGAATCTAATAGCGATTATAATGAATAAGTCATGAATATAAAATCTAAATGACGAATCAGAAAATTCTATGGAATCATTTGAATTCATTCTTATTTTGAAAGGACCTTAAGTAGGAATTGAACCTACGACTAGTCAGTTAAGCGATGACCGTTCAACTGCTTAGCTATTAGGGTGTGGCTTAAGACATTGGCTTGCTAATCAACAATAAATTTTCTAGTACCACGGGCTGAACCCTACGAGAATTAAATATAACCATTGAGATTTTGGTATCAAACGAAACAAAAAACACTGAATTAATGAAAAAATCTGAAACTACCGAATGGGTAACAAACTTTGGGACTACTAAACGAACTAAACAATGAATACTATTCCTTTTCAACAACTTGAATTAAACCATCTCTACTAATAAAGATTAAACCTAACTTTTTCTGAGATGTTCTTGTTAGATGTTCTGTATTAACTAGTATATTTTGACAGATGGTTTACTTTCTTCCCATTCGTTTGTAGCATATGCATGATTGGGTTCCTTTTTCATGTGTATTGTATTATACTCATTAGATGGGTATGCTAAAATGAACAGGTGAAGGACTGGATGAATAGATTAGTATGAATACTATTCCTTTTCAACAATTTGAATTAAACCATCTCTACTAATAAAGATTAAACCTAACGTTTTCTGAGATGTTCTTGTTAGATGTTCTGTATTAACTAGTATATTTTGACAGATGGTTTACTTTCGTTCCATTCGTTTGTAGCATATGCATGATTGGGTTCCTTTTTCATTTGCATTGTATTATACTCATTAGATGGGTATGCTAAAATGAACAGGTGAAGGACTGGATGAATAGATTAGTACAGAGTGGTGTCGATAGTGGTGCTCGGCTTCTTCTCGATGGAAGAAACATTTTGGTGTGTATTTGTTTCTATCTTTTCTGATGTTCTACACTTCTACTATTCACCGCTGATAATAGAAAAACTGAAATTATTAGATTATGCCTGCTCATGTGCACACATGGGCAAACAATCACTGGAACCTGCTCTGGAAATCATGGTTTGTTTTGATGCCCAAAAGTAGTTTGTTGATGTACGTTAGCTTTGAAATTTTGGCAAATTAGAAAAGAGATGTAGTTAGATCAACGGACATCCAAGTTCTCTACTTTCAGATGAAACCCAGTGGATCTTCAAATCAATTCTATGTTGCACGCCATTTGTTTTAGCAAGATTTTATCTCTATGTAATCATGATGCAGGTGTTGTCAAAATGAAGTGAACTTTTTATAAGTTATGTAAACATGATAGAAGGATGCGGGTTATATGGGAGGTCTGATAGGTGCTTGGTTAGTGGCTATTGACACAATTAGGCATCACAATACAGACCACTGTAATTTATCTCTGTTTATTGATTTTAATAGTTTAGAATACTTCTTTCTTGCATCTAACCTGGTAAAGTCTTCCATCTCAAATCCTCCCTTTACTTGTAAAAGTTAGTGATGTATGGCAGTCTTCTCATTCTATTGTAACTGAGTTTACTTTCTTAGTCCGGTCTTTGTTTTAAATCTTTTTTTAGGTTCCAGGATATGAAAAGGGAAGCTTTGTTGGTCCAACAATCTTGTGTGATGTTACTATCAACATGGATTGCTATAAGGTAACTACATTTCATGTCTCAAGTTTTTGTATGCTTTCAGCATGAATTGACTGGGATAATGCATTATTCTTGATAGTAGAAGAATTGAACCAAACACCTTGCCATATTGTTGACAGCAATATTTGTGTTGAGCAGGAAGAAATTTTTGGACCAGTACTACTGTGCATGCGGGTATGCCTTTTATTAGTGATTACATGCTTCTTTGAACAGGACATGTGTTTGTCGTAGGTTGACAAACTCTTTTTGATTGTGAACAGGCTGACAGCCTGGAGGAGGCCATAGCCATTGTAAACAAAAATAGGTACTGGCTTTCGCCACCTTGATGCAAGATTTAGTGTGGATGGTGTCTGCCCTCAATGTTAATAATTTATTTTCTCAAGAAGTTTTTAGGTTGTCATTTCATGTTAGGAGTTGCATTTTTCCCAAAATGTGATGCCATTGATTTTTGGAGGAATGGAGATCTGTTTTTGTTGCATTTGTTGTGATAATCTCTCCATGCAGTAGCAACTCATGATTCTGTTACATTGTGGCATTTGAACCTTGTATCCAGGTATGGGAATGGAGCTTCCATATTCACGACGTCTGGGGTTGCAGCAAGGAAGTTCCAGAATGATATTGATGCTGGGATGGTAAGTGTGGGAAAGATGTCAAGGACTTCTGTTTTACCATCATGGATTTGAGCATACCCTGTCAATGTAGTACTATTCTGTGGACACCATTTGCTAGAATTCAAGAGAAGAATGCAATCTAGACCTATTAAAAACTGAAGCCTAAATATGGTTTAGTTCTTTGTAGGGAATACATTATTGGTGTAAATGGAAGGCATTAAAACTTTTTGGCTTCACTTTGTTACTCTTTCTATTTAAATCTAAGTGAAATTAACCGGTGGCAAAAAGCCAAACGAAAATTTCAATATCGGAATGAGTTGTCTTGTGCCTACACTGCCCATCCAAGTGGGGCTTTTACAGAGGTAACCTGTGATCGGGACATAGGGATGTGCTCATCTTAGTCTTTATCGAGTCCTTTATGTGATCTGTGTCAGCTCTTCAAATTATTTGACATGAGCCTTGTGTTAACAGGTTGGAGTCAATGTTCCAGTTCCAGTCCCTTTGTCATTCTCCTCATGCCATGAGCCAAAAGCATCATTTGCTGGGAATCTTAATTTCTGTGGTATATCATCTTTCAATCCACTTCCCTTACATAAACACAGCCATCAACCCAACCCCATTCATGGAATGTGAGGTGGAAAAAGATTGGAGTCACATGGGATTGTTGGAGACTGTATGCAGTACCAAGAGCATTCTCCTTCATTTTTCTCTCTATTTCTCTCTCAGTGCCGTATGTTTCTGAAGTGCAGGAAAGGCAGGTGTGCAATTTTACACACAGATAAAAACAGTAGCGCAACAATGGAGGGACTTGCCCAGTCTGGGAGTCTCGATGTCTACTCTCAGGCACTTTGAGATGGAAACAGGAAGCAGAGGGGTTTCTTTAGCAGTGCCTCCATCTGAGAGAGATTCACCCAGTGAAAGAGTGTCACAAGCCATCTCACTAGCATCTGAGAGGGGTTGCCCTAGGCACAGAGAGTCCCTGCATGACGATTTACCGAACTCAGGAGTGTCTTCCTTACGTTTAATAAGCGATGAGGATTTACATAGCCAGGGGGCATCTCTATTGTTGCCTTCAACAGCTACGCAGGATTTACCAGACAACAATTCGTCGTTCGGTATACTCCCTGCATCAAAATCAAGACAAGAGATGCCTTTGACCATAGCACACTCATCTGATAGTGTGTGTATACCCCAAACATCTCAGTGGAATGATACTTCAAGCCTATCTTCTCAAAGGACTGAAAGTATCTCTTCAACATCAATGAGGATTATATCACAACGGAATGATAGCACAGCTTCGAGCTCTCATAAGACCAATACTGCCGTACATCCAGCTTCTGAGAGATTGTATGATGGTATAACAAATCCGCACTTGAATGATGGTGCGAGTCAAACATTTCAAAGACGTGATTCCAGATTTGCACCTTGTGAGAATAGATACATACCTTCTAGTTCTGAGAATCAGATAAGTTCAGCATCCCGGAAGTCTGATGCCATTTTGTTGTCGAATTCTGGGAGGATATATATTGCTAGGGTGCCTGCTCAAAGGACCGACAACAAGAATCCAGCTTTTCAACGGAGTAATGCTATGCAGCCAACTTCAGAGGCTGTGTATATACCTCAAATCGTTCAAAGAATTAATACTTCAGTAGCAGCATCGGAGAGGCTATATATTCCACCTACATCAGAACGGATTTATAATGGCAACCCGATGGTTTCTATTGATAATTTTCCCAGTCATGAAGCTTCAATGAATATGTCTACATCTCAAAGGATATAGAATGCTAGGAGCATGCAATCAGTGTGATCTTAAGGACAGAAGGAATGCATTAAAAATTTCCTCCCAAGTCTCATGTCTAGCCGGTGTACTTGGATGATACAATCCGTGAAACTTGTATCTTTAAAGTAGAAATATCATAAGAGAAGAAAGACTTTTTTTACCGCAATCTTGTTTACTTCGAGTGAAAATCAAATCCTCAAAACATCATAAAAGAGCTTCAACAGTTATTTGAAAAATCCGTCGAGATACTGGATATTCAACTTCAATCCGAAATTCAGTTAAATTTGATTTAAATGAACTTGTCATGATTAGTAAGATTTAAAAAATCGTTATCTGCACTTGATTCCATTAGAATTGACACTGTTGAATTCCAACGAAAAGAGCAACTCTTCCTAATTTGTCATCCTCATTAGAAATTGTATTAGTAAGTGGTAACCCATAAATCCAATGTTCACCTAATGTTCACAGCGAAATCGTCGAATAAGCTCTGCCTGGTAGAGACATCGACGCATAAGAAATGCAGAGCCTGTACGCGCCTTCCCTACCAACAGTTTCTCCACCTCCATTAAAACCCATGTATTCAATCATAAAGCTATCTTACTACCAAGAAGACCAAGATGATACTGATAATAGTTCAGAGTTGGTCAAATTCTCATTACCAACTCATCTCAAATCTATCACCAGTACTTCCAATCCATTCGTCAAGCACTGTGTCAAGCTCAGTCGTAGCTCCCCTTATCGCCATTCCCATGCTTCAGCTCTTGTTGTTGGCACTACACCAATCAGGTACTTCCAAAACCATATCTTTTTTATATGGGCATCTCTCTTTCTTTGTGCATTTACTTGGGTCTTCATCGTTTTCTTTTAGTTTCACTTGATTTTACCCAGTTCAGATCAAGCTTGTGTTTTTACAGGGAGATATACAGATTTCAGGAGTCGTTGCAAGAAAGAACTGTTGAAACAGATTACCTTTTCCTTCTGGATAATGCCAAAGTACCTGAGGAACTTGAGAAGTCTGCTAACCGTACTTTGCGTGTGAGCGCTTTGGTCATGAAAAAACTTTCCCAGATACAGTCCACTGAATCTATTGAAGCAATTGCTCTGATGAAATTCCCCACCAGCTACTTTCTTGCTAATTCTCATCACAAAGATTCTGACTTTCGCAAATGGTTCCCATCTCCACATCGAATTCTAGTCCTCGAGGGAATCCAGGTAATTGTTGGTTCTCTTTGTTCTAATCGTTTCAATTTAATCCGGAATTTATATAGAATATGCGGTCATTTGGTTCTAGTCCATATCGTGCCACAAGAATGTTGGAACTATGATGATTCTGCTGCTTTAGCTTGTTGCTTAATTGAATTGACACTCAACAGTCTAGTTGGTCTTCACTAGAAACCTGAAATTGTTCCAGTGGATTCCCACTGAATATAAAGCATGGATTTCTTTTATGGAGATTATTCTGTTCTTTGCTTCTGTGTACCTTGGACAGCCTTCTTCTGTTTCTTGATATTATCTGATAGGTCATTCATTTGCAGATGGAATCTTAAATGCTATGCAGTGGTTTCCTATGTTGTGAAGTGGTAGAATACATCATGAACTCATGAGTGCTGTTTGGTGCAGGATCCAGGTAACCTTGGTACGTTACTCAGATCTGCTGTGGCATTTAGATGGGTAAGCAAAATGTAGAAACATCAAAAGAATTAATTTTTCCTTTTCTAATCTTTCTCATACCAATTCGGATCCCCCCTAACTAACCATCAGAAAATGGTAGAACGTGCATTTGTAAAAGCAAGATAAAGATTTAAGATTTTATTTGGAAAACTGCTTTTGAATCCATTAATTGTTCCCTCCAGGTAATACTGAAGCTTCATAGGATCTTCACTGTCAGTATTGCTAATTAAATCTTCAATCAACACTCTGTTAGGTTTTTCCCCTCATTGACAGAAACAGGAACTATTTTGATGCCCTTATCATACATTCTCTGGACAATTGCTGCACCTAATGCATTTGAGAGACCCTGTCTCCTTCAGTTCATTCTCAATTTCTGACTCTCTGACATGATAATTGATGGCCAACAGAGTGGTGTTTTCTTACTCCCTGGTTGTTGCGATCCATTTAGCGGCAAAGCATTAAGAGCTAGCCGAGGAGCATCGTTCCAACTCCCCATCGTGTCTGGCGATTGGTATCATCTTGAGGCCCTCAAAAAGGAGTTCGAGATGAAGATGTTAGCTGGTCATCCAGAGTGTGATGATGAAGTGAAGCTAGTGTCCCAGTTATCCCAAGAGTTTGCAGAATCTTTGGCTGACGTGCCATTACTGTTTGTTTTGGGAAATGAAGGGCATGGCCTCTCAGAGAAAGCTCTGAAAGAATGTGGACTCGTGAGTATCCCCATGTCAGGAGACTTTGAGTCTCTTAACGTCGCAGTTGCAGGTGGAATTTTCATGTATATGCTACAACCTCAAAATGGGAGAATTCTTTCCTGACTTTGTGTTATGAGTCAAAAGTTGCTTATACAGTTACAGACACATCAGAAATGGCCCTTTAGGATAATGTTTGATGCAGTTTAATTCAGTTTTGTAGTTTAAGTGAAGTGCGAGTCTTAGGGTCTGTTCATCACACAGAAAATTAAGAAGTAGGAGAGGAAGAGAAGAAAAAGTAACGAGAAAACGGTATGTTCGTTATTATTGTTCTATTTCCATTTTACTCATTTATACCAATGGCTATTTTAGCCCTTGAAACATATCCATTATTAACATTACATGTGTTTTTCTTTTTTTTAGCTCCATTTGCATCTACACTGTTGTTTCTTCATTGACCTGCACCGTATTTGGCTCGCCCGCTTAACCCTCCTTTTCTTTTCATGTTTCCAGCTCCCTCTTACTTAAAAACTTTTGTTTGACCATTTGTTTGAGGGGGGTATGTTGTTGAAAAATGTAAATATGCTCCTTAATCTTGAATAGCTCTCCCAGAAGATGCTGGTGAAGGCTACATATTTATCACTTACCACTGTCTTAGGCATTCCATGTAGTTTAGCCATTGAATCCATGAACACTCGAGCTATTTTAGCTGTAGTATAAGGTGACGAAGCGGGATAAAATGAACATATTTACTTAATCTATCAATTACTGATAAAATGACAGAAGATCCTTCAGATTGTGGAAGGCCTTCTATAAAGTCTAAGCTTATATCTGTCCATACTTGTTACGAAATTGTAAGAGGCTGCAATGATCCATAGGGGACTCTTGGCGCATATTTATTTCTTTGACAGACTTCACATTTTCTAAGAAATTCTCTTACATCCCTACGCAACTTCTTCAAAAAAATCTACATGCTTGATTTTTTGTAAGTCCCTAGCCAGCTTGAATGTCCCTTTCTGCTGAATAAATTTTTTTCGAATTGCCTGCCACCAATCTGCCTTTCCAGTTAAAATGCTCATTGGTCCATGTATAAGCAGTGCCTTTATACTCTTCCACCTGTAGTTGTGCAGTTATCTTCTGAATTGCCTCATCCCAGCTTTGTTTATTTTCTGGAATAAATCTATCTGAATTTGTGTGACTGATAGAGCAAAATAACTCTAAACTGATCACACAAGATAAAGAATTTGTAGCTTAATTTTCTGATCGCTTTTTGTAATGAATAGAAAAATCAAAGCCAATGAGCTTAGGAAGCCAACCCTGGTGAAAAAGGGTAGTTATTTTATGCTCCATCAGGTATTTCATATTATGATGATCAGTTTGGATTATAAAATGCCTTCCTGTTGGGTAATGGAACCACTGCTTGATTGCCATGCTAATGCTAAGAATTCTTCTGGTTCACTGATAAATTTTTGTAGCATTTTGATAACAGGTTGCTCACATAAGCTATCAGGTGCCCTTCCTATATAAACACAGCTTCCAATCCCTCTCTACATGCATCTGCCTTCTATACAAACCGTTTTGAAAAATCGAGTAGAGCCAATACAGGAGGACAGATGTGTGCAATTTTCAAAACCTCAAATGCTTGTGTTGCTTCCTGGGTCTATGTAAATGCATTTTTCTTTAGTAGGTTGGTTAAGGGCTTGCTCAACAACCCATAATTCTATAAGATTCTTCGATAATATCCACAAACCTCAAAAACCATCTCAATTGCTTCACTGTCTTAGGTTCAGGGTGTTGTTTAATTGCTTGAATTTTGTTAGGCATGTAGCTACTCCTTTGGAAGTGATTACATGTCTTTAAGTACTCTACTTGATTAGCAATAAAGGAGCATTTCAATAACTTTACATATAGCTGATGAAATCTTAGAATTTCCAGTACTATTTTTAAGTGATCAAAATGCTACTTAAATGATTTAAGATAAATTAATATTTCATTAAAGAACACTAGAACAAACCTTTTTAAGCATTCCTTGAATATCTGATTGATGAGTTTCTGAGCATTGGAGCATTTGTCAATTCAAAAGGCATAATCAAAAATTTATAATGTCTTTGATAGGTTCTAAAAACTCTCTTATGAAAACAATACCCATATCTCAAATTCAATTTTGAAAAGTATTGTACTACCACTAGTTTATCAAATAGTTCTTCTACTAAAGGAACTGAAAACTTATCTTTTATATTGCACTAATTCAATGCCTCATAATGAGCACACATTCTCTATATTTCATACTTTTTCTTGATCAGTATAACTGGTGCATAAAAGGGATTAATACTATGTCTTATGATCTCTTGTATCATCATTTCATTTACCAACTCTTTAATGACTCCCTTTTGTAATCTAGAATACTTGTATGGTCTGATATTTATGGCACCAGTGCTCTCCTTGAGGGGAATGTGCAATTCCTACAAAAATTATTATCCTCAAATCTAAATCTCTAATACCAGTTAGTGTAAATCTTTTAATTTTTTATTACAAAAATATCAGTGAAAGTCTTCACAAGAAAATATTAATATTACAAGTATCTAAATTACTAGCCCATCTCTCAAGCAAATAAAATTTAAATTGTAAATTGAGGTCCACTAAAACAAATCTATCTCTTGAAAATGTTAATAGGTAAAGGGTGAATTATTAACTTAATAAAAATTTTATTGTTGTACCCTTGTAATATCCATCTCTTACCAATAATTAAATAATTATTATTATTTAGGATTATCATATGTCAACATCAATATATCAATATATCATATCACATTCCAATACCTACAAAATACAAGTCTATGAAAAGTAAATACATAAGATGAATCAATATTAATCCAATTATCGATTTTAACTAATTCCAGTTATTCGCTTAATTATGGGCATTACTTTACCTAGTAGGTTATATTTAATGCTTCGCCGATTCGTATCATCATATAATGAATCTCAATATAATATGTTAGTCATAAATGACATCTAAGAGGGGGTGAATTAGGTTCTTAAAAAATTTAAACAAGAATCACATAAAAATAATAAATTTGCTGAAGTTAAACTAAATATGAAATAAATAAAATGAAAAGAAAATTGTACTTTATTGAAGATGAAATAAATAATGCAACTATAAATCTAACTTACAAACTCTTTTAAGGTTTAAGGATAACCCTCTTTACTTTTTCAAAGGCTCAAGAATAACCTTTTGATAAATACTTTTTGTAGACTTAAGAATAACCTCTTAACTCTCATTTTTAAAGGTTCAAGAATAACCTAACAAAAATCGAACACACAACTATTCATGTAACGGGCTTATGTTTCACACAACTTGAGCATAAAATTCTTAAACTTTAATAGAAACTCGTTCTTAAGACCTGTGTATAATTCATTGCTTAATCCTTTATTTATACTGGTAAAGATGGGTTAATTAGTCATTGGGGAGAATCTCCAACATTCATCTCTTCATTAACTCTCTTGATCGTTGTATAACTCTTGTGATCATTATGCAATATAACCGTTTCTAATAATCTGTTGCGTAATCTTCTTCATTTGGTCGACAGATATACACCTTCGGTTAGCTGGTCTTAGTTGTATTTCTTCATTCGATTGACCGATAGATTTAGTCGATCAACTGGTCTTCGTTGTTTTTCTTCATTCAATCAGTTGGTAGATTAGTCGATCGATCGATGTCTTTTTTAGTGTCATTCAGTCACCCGGTCTTCTTATACGGTCTATCGATCTCATGAGTAGTCACATTCGGTCAACCGAATCATTAATATCAGTCGACCGACCTTTGTTTTGATGCTTTCGGTCGATCGATATCTATTCGGTCTGCTAATTTTCGTTCAATATTGATCGCTACACTTTGGATCAACATTTTGCTTCGGATGTACTTATCTTTATAGCATACTTTAAACAAATCGATCAGTAAAAAGAGTGTTTTGTCATCATCAAAATTGAGTGGAATCTCCTTTAATTCAACAATCTCCTCATTTTTGTTGATGACAAAACTAAGTGATATATTAAAACAATACAATCAATGAAATAAGAGTTCAAGTTTCATATATAACCAACTCCCCCTTACTCCATGCATATCTAACTCCCCTTAAACTCATGCATAATA
>JAOXYD010000134.1:16442576-16459417 GCA_028565735.1 Pinacopodium congolense
TTGAACAATTAATATAGCATTTTGATCTTTCTTAATAAACAAGGTGGTGTCTACTTTCCCTTTTTCAAAACCATTGTTAAGTAAAAAAATACTTAAACTATCATACCAAGCTTTAGGTGCTTGTTTTAAACCATACAGTGCTTTAGAAAGTTTAAAAATATGTTTAGATGTATTATGACCTTTAAAACCGGGGGTTATTCATCATACACTTTTTCTTGAATAAGGCCATTTAAAGACGCACTTTTGACATCCATTTGAAGCAGATTAAAATTCATATGAGATGCAAATGCAAGTAGTAATCTAATAGCCTTTAATCTAGCTACAGGGGCAAACGTCTCATCATAGTCTATTCTTTCTTCTCGGTTGTACCCTTTAGCCACTAATTTTGCTTTGTTTCTAACGATGTTACATTGTTTATCTAGCTTATTCTTAAAAACTCATTTAATACCTATTATAAGATGATTTATAGGTTTAGGTACTACGATCCAAACTTTGTTTCGTTCAAATTGTTCCAATTCCTCATTCATTGCTAAAATTCAATTATCATCAACTAGAACTTTTTCTATTGTTTTAGGTTTAATCTTTCAAATGAAAGCAATATGAGTTAAATTAAATTGGTATCTAGTGGTTACCTTCTAGTAAACATCACCTATAATTTGATTGGTGGTATGATCCTTTGTATTTCCAAACTCTTGATAGCTCTTCGTGTCCTCTTTCTCTACTAGGTTCAACAATTTGTGTGTTTGTCTATTGTCTTCAAGTGAAAGGTTTTCTAATCCCTTAGATAAATCTACATCATCAAACTCAAGTACTTTCTTTCTTTCGAAAAGATTAGTTTCGTAAAAAATAACATGCATAGATTCTTCAACGACATGAGAGTTCTTATTATAAACTCTATATGCTTTACTAGATAAAGAATATCATAATAAAATGCCTTCATTTGTTTTAGAATCTAATTTTTCCAAATTATCTTTAGTATTCAAATATAGCATTTATAACCTCAAACTTTGAAATGACTAATTCTTAGTTTCTTGCCGTTCAAAAGCTTATAAGGTGTTTTATCTAATTTATGTCTAATGTTCATTATATTGATGATGTGACATACACATGCAACGACTTCGGCCTAAAAATATTTTGCCAAATTATATTTATTTATCATAGTTCATGTCATTTCTTGTAAAAATCTATTTTTCCTCTCTATTATATCTTTTTTTGGTATCCTAAGTGAAAAAAAATTATGCATAATATCATGATCATCACAAAAACATTCAAACATATCATTTCCGAACTCTCTACCATAATCACTCCTAATGGATGAAATAGATAAGGAATTCTCATTTTTAACTTTCTTTGCAAAATTAACAAAAGTTTTAAAACATTCATCTTTCGAACTTAAGAACAAAACCCAAGTAAAATGACTGAAATCATCAACAATAACAAATGCATACGATTTTCCTATTAAACTAGCTACTATAGTAGAACCAAATAAATCCATATAAAGTAGTTCAAGGGGTCTAGAAGATTTTACAAAAATCAAACACATGACTGGTCATGTAACGGGCTTATATCTCATACAACTTGATCATAAAATTCTTAAACTTTGATAGAAATTCGTTCTCAAGACCTGTGTATAGTTCCTTACTTAATCCTTTATTTATATTGATAAACATGGATTAATTAGTCGTTGGGGAGTCTCTAATGTTTGTCTCTTAATTAACTCTCTTGATCATTATATAATTCTTGTGATCATTGTGCAATATGACCATTCCTGATAATCTGTTGTGTAATCTTCTTTATTCGGCCAACAGATATACACTGTCGATTGATCGGTCTTAGTTGTATTTCTTCATTTGTTTGTCCGGTCTTCATTGTTTTTTTTTCATTCGGTCGGCTGATAGATTTAGTTGGTCAATCGATATCTTCTTCAGTATCATTTGGTCACCTAGTCTTCTTATGTAGTCGACCAATCTCATGAGTAGCCACATTTGGTTAACCAAACCATTGACATCGGTCGACCGGTCCTTTGTTTTGATTCTTTCGATCGATCGACGTCTATTCGGTCAGTCGATCTTCATTCAACAATAACCGCTACACGTTGGATCAACATTTTGCTTTGGATGTACCTATCTTTATAGCATACTTTAAATAAATAGATTAGTAAAATGCGTGTTTTGTCATCATCAAAATTGGGTGGAACCTCCTTTGGTTCAACATAATATCTCATCAATCTCAATCTCATAAATCAAAACACATCAATCTATGAACATTGAACATATCCTGACTTAAGTAAGCTATTACTTGACTATGTAACCTTAATTTGTCAAGCAATTTGATTCACGTTTTAATACTTTCGATATACTTTGACTAATTATAATAATTTTCTTAACTAAATATTCGATTCTCTAATTCAGAAATGTATACACTTATGATGCAATAATTTACACTAGAGTACTCATGATGTAATGTTACCGATAATTTGCTTTGAAAAGAGTTCCTTACTTGATTATAATAAAGGAAAAGGAAAAGAAATGATGCGGAGGGTTCTGGAAAATCCATAAGGGATATTCTTACTGAATATCTAAGTTATTAGGCTCGACTAAGGCTTAACCAAAAATTTGGATGTTACAGATCACTTCCTCTTAAGAAAACTCTGCCCTCAAAATTAATTACGTATTAAAATCTCAACCACGAGAAGAATACTAGCATCATATATCCATCTCTAACTTACAAAGTAAGCTTTTTCACAAAACATAATAAAAATCCCATAAAATTTACATATCAAAATCTCTCATCTGTCTAATTTGTTGATTGGCCCTCTCCAGAATCTCAATTAATCTCATTATATAAATTATACTTCACATCATATTAATCACAGAATCTGATATATTATGAACATGATATGAATGATAGCATCTCGTCCTTAACATCATGCTTCCACTACGCCTACCAATCTATTTCTAAAATTACATCAAACTTCTTCCTATCTATTCTTAAAATTACATTAAATTCCTTCAAATATATATCTACCAATAAGCCCTTAAATGCATCTTATAATTCCTCAATTTATCTCAAATTCTTCTCAAGAACATATATCTGCTTTGATACCACTAATGCAATGCTCCCAAATTTTATCTTCAGAAAAACAAACAAAATCTCCATAAGAAAATATCAAAGTTACAAATAGCTATACTGCTAAATCACCTTTGAAACAAATAAAATCAAATACGAATGCTATGATACCACTAAATATAACTCCCACAAAAATTATTATCCTCAAATCTAAATGCTATGATACCATCCAATATAACGCTCTCAATTTTTAATTATAGAAATATTAGTGAAAGTCTTCATAAGAAAATATCAGAGTTACAAGTAGCTAAACTGTTAGCCCACCTTTGAAGCAAATAAAACTCAAATTGCAAACTGAGGTTTAGTGAAACAAATAAATCTCCTGAAAATGTTAACGAGTAAGGGGTGAATTGCCAAATTAGTAAGATTTTTATTATTGTACCCTTGTAGTATCCATCTCATACCAATAACTAGATAATAATAATTATTTAGGATTATCGTATGTAAACATCAATATATCATAACACATTCCAATACCTACAAAATACAAGTTTATAAGAAGTAAATTCTTGAAATGTGTTGATGTTAATTAATTTATTGATTTTAACTAATTCGAGCTATTCGCTTGATTATGGGTCTCATATAATCTAGTAAGTCATATCCAATAGTTCGTCAACTCATATCATCATATAATGAATCTTAATCTCATATCTCATCAATTTCAATCTATATATCAAAATACGTCAATCTATGACCATTGAACATATCTTGACCTACGTAAACTATTACTTTATTATTCAATCTCAATTTGTCAAGCAATATGATTCACATTTCAATACTTTTGATATACTTTCATTAATCATAATCATTTTCTCAATTAAGTATTCGATTATCTAATTTAGAGAATATGCTCATGATGTAGTAATTTGCACTAGAGTACTCACAATTTTCATAATCAATCCAATAAATTGACATTTCAATAATTTACAATTAAATAAAAAATTTTAATAAATCCTCTTAAATTATAATAATTATTTAATCTCAAAAAATGATTAATAAAATTTCTAACATTCAAATAATTTATATAAACTAATAAATCACATAATTTTATACATAATATAAATATTATAAGAATATAAATTAAAAATCTTTACTCGATCTCCTGAAATATGAATTCTTTATATTAGGCCAAGCTTTTAACTATGGATCGACCTATATATCAATAAAAGCTCATTAAACCTAATGAATCCATTTGACCCAAAAGACTAAATTATGAAAGGTTCAAAATTAAACCTAAAATCTCTATTTACTAAAATATTTCTAAATATTTATGATTCCCTAAAATACTCTTATAACACGGCAAATTCATCAAAATATCTTTTAACACTCATAAAATCACTAAAGAACTCTCTTATAAAAGGATATCCTATTTTGCCCCTAAAATTTTTTCTAGAATTTCCAAAATTCCGTTAAAATATCTTTATCTATTTTTTTTTATCTTCTTTCTCATCACCTTAATATCATTCATCCATCAACGTTAATCTCACCAACAACAATTATCATTAAAATGAACATTTTCTGGCAATGATAATACTATTATACAACCAATGCCTATAATTTCATCTTAAAATTAAATTAATCAAATGAAAAAAAAGAATATATACAAGTTGCCATTCTCCAACTACATCAATGGCAATGAGACTAAATTTGATCCGCTATTTTCCCCCTTCGATGAATCTCCAATGAATTACCATCCTCGCAAAGAAAAGAGATGAAAATTAGTAACCAAAACAACAAATTGATGAGATGAATCTATCGACAATGATATGGAGATTATAGACAAGATTAGTAATTTCTGATTGGGTCTAACTATTACAAGACTAAATACGTGAAAGAAACGGCAATCTTGGCATGGAAAAAAATTGTGATTAACAAATCTGACAGTAAAATCACCTATCACTAAACTTGCTCCAATAATAAGTACTTGAAGAACTGTTTAGATAAAGATGATTCTCAAACCATGATCTCCAGCAAAAGCAAGAAGATAAGTTGCTAAAATTTGGAAATCTTCAACAATGAAGAAATAAAAGGAAGAAAGAAGGAAAGGGCTTTTTGGAATGGCCACCAAAATTGAAGATATAAGCACACTAAAAGAAAGGGAAAAAAATGATGTGGAGGGCTTTAGAAAATCCATAAGTTAACGCTTATTTGGTATAGTTATAGTTTTAAGTTTTAATTTTTAACACAGAAATTAAAAAAGACAACACACTAATATAGCACAGAAATCGATGATAAAATATAAAAATTAATACAAATATATCAAAACTACAACTAAAAACTATAACTCACAGCAATACTAAACGACCCCTAAATTTCTCCTAAACTGTTGGGTTACTGGGTTGGACTAAGGCCCAATATAAAAGTTGAATGTTACAAAATGCTATGAATCTATGATCAAAATCATCTTCTCGGTGGCAACCCTTTTGGCTATTTCAAATATGTCCTCGTAATCATGCAATAGTATTTCTTCTTTTTTTTCATAAACTCATTTAGTTTACAGTCACGTTCCATGGCTCTCCTTGCATTCCTACATTTCCATTCCCTTCTTCTGCTTTGACTATAATCAAGAAACAACATACTACATTATTAGCATTTTCAATCCTTCTCCTAATACTTCCATTATAGGTTTGTTTTCCTCCTTTTTTAATTCCACTTCCCTTTCTCCCCACTATAATTTCGTGGCTCCTTTTTGTTAATATAATTTAATTCGTTAATTTTTAATTGAATCAGTCTAGTTCAACTTATCATGAATCCAATGGCTTGAAGTATATCCTACAGTTGAACGCGTTGTACTGGAAAGCAGTTATGGTGGTCAGGACATTACATCACTGGCCTACAATGATGAAGAAAGATAATAGCGCTGTGTACCACTTTTTCTGATTTTTTTTAAAAAATAATTGTTCTTTTTTATCTGATTTTCTCAAACATATTTATCTTTAAGATCATTCAAATAATCTTTCATTAATACAAGTTTATGACAACTCTTAATTAATCTGCTTTAATAGATAATGCTAAGGCTTGTTTGGAATGATTTTAGTATACAAAAATTAATAAAGTACGTAAAAATAGAAATAGAAATAGAAATGAAAACGAATAATTGAATAAATCGGATTCTTAAATGTTATGGAATTAGCTTTATTCTTTAAAATTTTATTTATAAATTTTGTGTCATAAGGTGAATATGTTTTATGTTAAAATTTATTATTAAAATTATCTATTTGTGGTGATCACAAATTGTTAAATAATTAGAGAAAAGAAAAAGATAAGATACTCTGACTTAGATACTGATGGCCAAAGCGAAATCTGTCCAAGAGTTAGAACTCTAGACAAATTAGAGCTAACACGTAGCAAACTGTTACCGTCGCCGGCGATGTTTGCCGGGAAATTTCAACCCAGAGGCGTCCTCCTCGTTCTCATAATTATAACCCTAGTTTACTTAACTTGCCTCTCACTAAAGTCTCTCCGCTCACCTGTCCGAATCGTCTCCTCCGACGTCGTCAATTGCTCCGAGGTGAAGACGTGGAATGCGAGATCTTGCGTCGGCGATGAGATAAACGATCTGTACAATTCTCCACGGACGTTCAGAGCGAGCTATGAAGAAATGGAAGAGAAGTTCAAAGTTTATGTGTATCCTGATGGAGATCCAAACACTTTCTATCAGACTCCTAGGAAGCTTACTGGAAAGTACGCGAGCGAAGGTTATTTCTTCCAAAATATACGAGAAAGTCGATTCTTAACGAAGGATCCAGATCAGGCTCATCTCTTCTTCATTCCGATCTCATGCCACAAGATGCGAGGCAAGGTAGGGTTTCTTGCCAATAATTTATCTTTAATTTGAATGAGTTAACTTACTGCTTAATTGACGACTTCCTTTTTTGTTTTGCTTAAATGCTTAGTTGACTAATGCCTATCGGAAGTTTCAACTCACAGTTTTGCTAAACTGAAACAGTTATCATTTTCGTTCTTCAATAAAATATAATTGAGAGTTCACAAGGACAAAATGCTGTCAAGTTTGAATATGATCTCTTATAAATCTAGCTTGTAACTATACGTTCCAAGTTTCATTATGGCCTTGTTTGATTGTTTCAAAATGTGGCGGTGGAGGAAAGCACATACAAAGGTTAACAAAGATAGCTATTGCCTGTTCCTGTTTGTTTTAAACCGTTGAATTGTTAATTGCTATACTTTGGCCATCTTCCCAAAATGGGAATGGGCTAAGGTTATGAAATTATAATCTATAATCTTCACAATTCAAATTAGTTTGATAATTGCACCATGTTCCAAGTGATCTGTTGCCGCGTTTTGTAATTAATGGCATGGTAACGAGTCCGTTTAATTCAATTACTTCCACCTAAAGTTCAATTCAGTAATCATTGTTGTTTTGCTTTCATTGTTGTTACAGGGCACTTCTTATGAGAATATGACTATCATTGTTCAGAATTATGTGGATAGTTTGATTGCCAAGTATCCCTACTGGAACAGGACACTTGGTGCAGATCACTTTTTCGTAACCTGTCATGATGTTGGTGTAAGGGCTACTGAAGGACATCCTTTCTTAGTAAAAAATGCCATTAGAGTAGTTTGCTCACCGAGTTATGATGTTGGATTCATTCCACACAAGGATATTGCACTTCCTCAAGTACTACAACCTTTTGCTCTTCCAGCTGGAGGAAATGATGTGGAAAAAAGGTACCAGGATAACAAAGTTTCTTTGATTATCAAGCTTGACTTAGTAGCTTAATGGACTTGTTTCCTGAAGCCAGATAAATTGCTCTGCACTTGTACATCATGTAGTTGCATGTTGTAATTATATTTACCTACTTATGTCATTTGAATATTCTTATAATTGAACTATATGCGGTCCTTTTACATTGAAAATAACTGAATTATTGCTTAATATGTGATTTTTTTTCCTCCTTTAATTTGTATTTGGATGATTTACTGTTTCAATGTTGCAACATTTGTCAAACAATTGAATTTCAGCTTGTCTTTTCTCAACAAGGAATGCTAATGTCTGAAAATTCAGCTCTAGTGAAACTTTTATGTGCAGCATTGGGTCTGTTTCCATCCCTTGAAACTAGTTTGGAATTGCGTGTCTGAGCTGTGCATTGCCTGAAATTGTTGCTGTCTAGTAAATTATGTATTATTGAAGGTTATTTTTGACTTTGTGTGCAACCTAATCTTAATTTAAATCCGTAACAAGAAGTGCTTTGCAGGACAACTCTTGGTTTTTGGGCTGGTCACAGAAACTCTAAAATCAGAGTTATCCTGGCACGTGTGTGGGAGAATGATACAGAACTTGATATCTCAAATAACAGAATTAGTAGGGCAACTGGGCATCTGGTATATCAAAAGAGATTCTACGGAAGTAAATTCTGCATATGTCCCGGTGGTTCTCAGGTCAATAGTGCTCGTATAGCTGACTCAATTCATTATGGATGTATTCCTGGTAAGTATAAAATTCTGGTTTAAATAGCTTATATAGCTCAGTCATCAGATAAAAGGTTAAACTGTTCATCAACCCAAAATATAGTTTCTAAATCCCTTGAAATCAGGTACCTTCCCTCCACCAATGAAAATGATTAAGTTTACCGTTAGCTTCTTCAGTTTTCCTTCTTTTGGTTTCTCTTTTCTACTGATTACTTTCTGAGTCTCATAATGAAACCACACATGCACAAAGGAAGGCGTTACTGTTTTGATCTTATCTAAAAATTAAAGATTAGAATCAGCATGTGATGATTAAGGGGAAGATAATGAAACAGTAATTTAAATGGCTTTCATGTATAATTGTGCTGATCTTAAAATTTAACTGCATGAAAAAGTTGTACCACTACTTGTAGTTTCAAGAAAAGTGGGGATTGCTGACCGGCACACTGGACTAGAGAACCAGGGTCTACACCTCTCTTCTGTATTACTGTGACCATACATGCTGTTCGGTATTGCCAGTAATAGAGGCGGAAGAGTTGCATGTTGAGGTCCCTTGTCACTTATGTAGAAAGTGCGGATAAAAGACCTTTCTTATTAGTTTGGACTCGTAAAGAAGAGCTGACTCTTCTGTCTAACTTCATGTTTTGGGCCCTTTCGTTAGATGTTTTCTTTTCCAAATAATTTAGGCCACAGTCGTTCTTCCTGAATAATTTCTCATTTTTGCTGCAGTGATACTATCCAACTATTATGATCTGCCATTCAATGACATTCTGAATTGGCACAAATTTTCTGTCATACTTAAGGAGCAAGATGTCTACCATCTCAAACAAATTCTCAAAGGAATACGCCATGAAAAGTTTGTTGAGCTGCACAAGAATCTAGTTGAGGTAGAATCTTTTCCTTCATGTGATGCATTTTCACTTTAGATAACTTTCACCTCGTATTAGTCAACAACATGAAAGAACTGCTGAATATGTCTTGTGGCATTCATGTATCAGGTTCAGAAGCATTTCCAGTGGAATTCACCTCCTATCAAGTATGATGCATTTCATATGGTGATGTACGAACTCTGGTTACGCCACCATGTTATCAAGTACTGATGGATGTGAAGATCTCCAGTTGGCTTTCATGCAAGTTCAAAGTTTGGATGCTAACAACCCGAAGGCTTGCAAACTGTCACAGAAAAGTCCATAGTCGTTGACCTTTTTAGCAAGGGGGTTGCCTTTAAAGCATCAAAAGGTGATTGTTTCATTCGTTAATTGTTCAGCTTCGCTTAAATTCACAATGTAGATTTTGTCCTGAGGCATACCTTCCCACCAATCTCTGGTCCCGGCTAAGGATCCTTTGAGCCACTACATAACTAACAGTAGAAAAAAAGGGCAGAGTTGATAGAAAAATGCGACTCCTAGTCAGGACATATGAAGATAGGGACTTGTGTGCATATTCATCGTTCCATTACTTGTTCATGTTATTGCGCTGCTTATTTGTAGTACTAGTCGAACTTGCACTTAACTTATTTGCTAACCCCAAGCTTTTATTACATACCTCCTTAGTTATTTTAGTATCTTATTTTCTAAATACAATTTGTTTGTTTAGATTAGTATAGATTAGTAGGAAAAGATTGTAATTAATTACTAAATACTAAGTTGTGTACCCTTCAATTATTGTGTGTCTAATTTTATGAGAATACGTCCATTTTGCCTACCATGGTCAAAGTTTAGCTTCTGCTTTGAGAGATCATCTGTATTTTAACTTAATCTAACTTGGCCTGTTCGCAGATTCCGAGACCTTTAGCTTTCAATCAGGAAAACCTAGAAAGACTAGGGGAATTTAGTTTTAAATTTGTGCCTATTAATACCTAAGCGAGTGAAAAAAAAAGGTTTTTCCTTGGAGTCTGTAAATCTAGGAGTTGGCTATTGAAAAATTAAGGAACATCAATCTAGCTTATGTAGTAATTAGAAAACTTAAATTCTCTATTATTCTCTATAACATAAATTTATGTCATCCCAAGGGTTCAAGCGAATTCCTAATTGGAATGTCATTTTTTTCAGGTTTATCTAGTTATATTTAATATTTATCTATTTTCATTTTAAGTTAAATGAGATTGAAGCAAATATCAGGTCCTCATGGACATTCCTTTTTCTGCTGATTTATGAAATATGGTCTTTTACTATGTGAATTGTTGAAATCGCAAAAAATTTTATGATGCAAGATTTTGAAAAAGAGGAAATATGTATTTTTTTATTCCTCAAAAGTTTAAAAGAGTAAACACCAGTAAGAGAGGAAGCTTTTACTTCTCTTATTAAATCACAAAGAATATGACCTACTGAGTATAATGTAATCGACTGAAGTAATATTACCCTCACCGGGTAATTTCTTTATTATTCATAAGCTACATGCTATTTTTTTTTTTTTTTCTGAAAAGTAAATTAAATTAAATAAATAAAATTGTTAAGCTCTATAAGAGCTGTACAAGGCTGACCTGATGCCTTACTTTCCTCACATTATTTATACATGTAATTCATGTGACTAGTAAATATGCAGCTCCGTACTGAATCATCAAATTAATATCAGAAAATTTGTTCCAAGATTTGGACTATGATCCTATAATTAACAATAGAATATTGTTGACTAAGAGCATGTCCCATGCATTTGACCATTTAAATCTTTTGCAATATTCATAAGGAAAAAACTACATGGACTAGGAGCTTTTGTGTGTCAAAATTTTGGCCACCATTGTTAAAAACAAAAAATTCGACTTTTGTTAAGCATCTTCAAATTATTTCAACATAAACTGTTATGTATATCGTTCTATTAAAATAATTCAAAAGAAATTTGGCGAATTCATGAATTTCAAATAAGATAAGATATTTTCAAGTAATTTAAAATAGTAACAATTTAAAATTAATAAAATCATAAAAGAGATTTGTATCACTTTAATCTTAAATCAGTCCTAGTGTCCTACCGGCTCACACTGCACAAAATATGCAGAAAGATGTGATCCTCCTTTGTTTTATGTGCTTAATATATTTTTTTTTTCTGGGATGGCACTCTTCGTCTTCTTGTATACGTATATTATTCCAAGTTTGTCTGCTGATGTTATTACAGTAAGACCCTTTTTACGATTTGGAAATTGATGCTTTCTGCAAGTGGAACTATTGATCCTGACGAAAAGACAAGACAACAGTACTTATATTAGGTGCTCATGAAAATATTATTTTTTATTCTAGAAACTCTCTGGGAATCAGTCAACGCGCTTGCTTGAATAACATATTAGGCTTCATTTTGGTTAACTTTCTCTTTCGTTTTTTTTTTGGGGTTGTTTTTATGTATTTTTATTAATTTTTTAATAGATAAAAAGTTTACTTTGTCTTTTAACATTCTAGAAATGATTTAATTTATCTCATAACATTTTAAGAAGTATCACTTTACTCTTAATATTTGTAAAATAATTCAATTTGCCATTAACGGTTTAAAAAAGATTATTTTATCCTCTATCATTTGTAAAATAGTATAAATTACTCTTGAATTTTATTAAATTGACTTTTCGTTAGTTAATTATTAAGTATACATACGTGACATGTTAATATAGTAATTTGGGATTCAAATATAATGTTAATGTAAATTTTTTAAAAAATAATTATTTTAGTATTTATTTATTTCGAGTTTCGATCGAGTTATAATTATGTTTTTTTTAATTCATGTCAGTATTATATTTGTCTCATATTAGTTTTTAATTTTAGTTTCTTATTTTTTAAAATATAAAAATTAATAAAGAAAACACATTAATACAGTACAGAAATTATCGGATGTATTTAACTGTTTGTAAATTACATATTTTAAATAAATCACTGATAATTCATGGTTTAAAATTAAGTAACAAATTAAATTAAATTAATAGTTATACGTTCAGCATATCTCTACTTCTAATTTGTCATCTTCCAACCATCAAATTAAAAGATAACTTTGCTCACAGAGTAAACCTAAAATTTTATAATCCTTTTTTATTTTTATTTTTTGTTTTTCTGTTTTTGTATATTTTCATTAGTTTTTAGTTTTTTTAGTTTTTTATTTTTTTAGTTTTCGTATTATATTTGTATGTTATGCATTTCAGTTTTTGTATTTTTTTCAATTTTTAAATTTAAAAAATAGAAACAAAAAATAAAAATAAGAAACAAAAACAAACATACCCTTTTTAAAAAAAAAATTAAAATTTTTATTCTATACCCTATAGAGAAAAATGCCTTAGACATTTTCTCTCTAAAAACTTTAAGTTGGTAGACAAATTTAAAACAAAATTTATTAAATGACAGTCTACTTTTAAAACGATTTAAAATGTAATAATAACGATGGCAATATTAACATAGATTCAAACAATTATTATATATGTAATAATGACGGCAATATTCACATAGATTCACACAATTATTATAATTTATCTTATTTATATTTACATGAACTTCAAGTACGTCAATAACTTATAATTGCATTATAATCTATACTTGCCAGTGTAAAATGTGCTTGCGACCTTGTTATTTCCACTAATTAAAAAGTTTATCCTCAGTCCCCTTGGCTTCTTCCACAGACTATCGTGAAGTTACATCAACAACGAAAGATTTTACCTTCTCTAACTCTATCTTCTCCATTTAAGTACCGTTTTAATCTCGAGTCAAATGACACAGAAAAGGAAAAATCTTCTTATAATTTTCTTTATCTGTATTTCTGATAAAGAAAACATATCACAGTAATTTAAAAAGTTTATCCTCAGTTTCCTTCTCCTTTTGTTATGATATTTGACATTCAATTAGAACTCTTCTAAGGTTCGTTCACTGTTCACGAGTCTATCATTAGCGTCACTGAATCGTCGTCGTTCTTAAGGGATATATCCCTATCAACTTCCTCTTAATTTGTGTCCATCTTAATGTTGTACTGACACAAACTCGTTTTTGTATTATTTGTAAGTGTTTAAGTTTAAATTGACCTAATATTTAAATTTAAGAGGATTATAAATTATAAATAATTAAATATATTAAAAAGATGGACAATTTTTATAAATTAATAAATTGTTTTATATTTTTATTTTTATATGAGAATCACATCCACTTTCGAATAATTTCACCCACATAGACCTTCAAAATTATCAATACTGAAGACTTGATCATTCATTTATCAAGAAAGAACGTAATTAAGGGTCGTTTAATTGAGTTTTTAGTTATAATTTTTAATTGTGAATGTTGTAATATTGTATTAAATTATATATATTTTTATATATTTTTGTGTTGTCTGTCTTAATTTCTGTGTTATATTAAAAAAATCGATTTCTGTAGTATTTTTTATTAATTTTTATATTTAAAAAATCTTAAAATCAAATCTTAAAATCAAAACGTTTTCTATCGGGCGAATGCCTATCATTTAGGCGATGCAGGGCCCTTTTCTAGGGTAATATGTTTATTTATACAATCCTCACTCATACTGTTGATTATATATATTGTTTCTTTCTTCTTTTTTTTATTTGTATCCTGAATGCTTCAGATTGAATAAATCAAGATCTACTTTTTTTTAATTGCTTTGGTCATATAGTGTCGAAAGTACTTATTAACGTTTTTCTAATTAACCTCTGTAATCGTAACTTGCTCCGTTTTAAGCAAATAATTATCAATTTAAGCTTCTTCTTATGTCTCCTTGAAGGAGCCTTTCTCTTTTCTTTTTTCACCGTAATATAGACAATTAAAAATTCAGTAATAATTAGCTTGAATTTCATCACAAACGAAACTATTTGCAATTTCGTTTCCTTTTGTGATACTTTACTATAACTCCCTCTCTGAAAAAATTAAAAGAAAAAGAAATATCTGGTCATCTCAGTGGAAGGCCTGTCCCTTCACGTTTCTTAATTGTGACAACTTGGCTTCCTGATATTTGTTTCAATGTTTTGAAGGTCGATATCGGTATGATATATTGATATTTATTTTTATTTTAAAATTGTATTGTATTAATATTAGTATGGGTTAATTTTTTAAAATTATATAATAATTTTAAATTTTATAAAATTTATAAAATAGTCCTATATATTATATATTTTCTATAAATATAATTTTAACTTGTTTCAAACATTTAATTAATATAATATAATTTGCATATAATATTTACATTTATTAATATTAATTTTTTATATTTTTTAAATAAATTACAATATAAATTAATAATAATATATATTTCTATTAATATTAATGTTTAAGAAATCGGATCGGACTGATCGGTTCGATTCGGTTAAATCAGAACCGATCGGTTTATCAGTTCGGTTCCTTTAAAAAACCGTTATATTTGAAAATCGAACGGTTAGAAGGTCAGACCGATCAGTTAACTGGTTCGATCTGGTTTGATTTACCGGTTCAACCGGTTTAACTTGTCGATCTGACCATTTTCAACTAAATTCAGTCCAATTCATTCCTCTTCACTTTTTTTTTATTTTTTATTCCAACCCACTCTTCCAACCTTTTTTTACTTTTTTATTATTTTTATTATCAATTAAATCTATTATTTTATTTTTATTTAATTCTTATATGACATTATTTATTTATTTTATAATTTTTATTATATATTTTTATTTAAAATAATAAACATTAAAATGAAAATTTTTAATATAATCTATTTTTGATATTATAATTTAATAAAAGATTAACACAAAATAGATTAATAATTTATACATCTTATTATTTTACACCGGTTTAATACCGATTTTATAACGGTTTTATACCGGTTGAACCTCTAAACCTTTAACTCCTTCCCTTACCGGTTCGATGTCTGGTCCGGTTTTTACAACATTGGTAAAGACAAATCAAAATAAAAACACTTTCCTTTTCTAGTAAAGAAATCAAAACTTATTATTTTCATTTTACATTAGGCTCCTTGACTTAGTGAGAGTTGACCTTGTGGACAAAAAGTTATTATCCATGGTCTCTAGCATGACAAATTGATTACCTTGCACTCACAACTCATCCTTCATTAGCTCCAACCCTTGTGTTAGAATCATTCCCGTCTTCACAAGTTTAACACCTTGTATATATGGTTATCTATTGGGTTTGTAACACCTTGTATAGGGTTTGTAACACATTCAAGGCTATCCAGTTTTTCCAGAATTTGTAAAATCAATCCATATTACTCTTGGTTATTGAGCAATTCCCTACATGGCCTGCCACATGTTGCTAGTGCTGAATTCCAGCTTTGATACCAAATTAATGCAAGTCAAATAGAGGACAGCTTCCGCACTATTTGAAAATAGAAATAAGAACACTTTAAAAAAAAAAAACCAAAATAGGAATGTGTTAATAATCAAATCTATACAAGAGTAATGTCAGATGAGACCAAGAAACCTAGACCATATTGGTCTTTTACAAAAGAAACCAAGTACTACAACAATTATTGAGTGGAACACGGTGGAGTAGCTAAGTGTCTAACTACAGTCCCTTTATGGGAAGAGGGAGTCTGATGACATTTTATAGGGAAGATTAGCAATAAGATCCAAAGAATGGATCCATCTTTCCAGCTTCAACTATTAGGTAGTCTCCATTTGACTAGGATAGTGCAACTACACCCTTCATGGAGCCTATATGCAACAATCTGCTCTCTAATTCTTCGGATTATACTTATAGTGAGGGATTCCTTGCTCATTTCCAGCTTCCTAAAGACCCTTCTGTTTCTTTCCAGCCATACATGATAGACTGAGTAGCATATGGATGTCTTAAGGATTAGTATGTCCATTATGCAGGCTGTTTTGTGATTCACTAGCCATTCAGTAAGCTCATGCCATTCCAACTTGCCATTAGGGATGTTGCAAAGATTGAGCATTGTTAACCAAAAATATGAAGACTACTGGCATAAGGAAAACAGGTGCTCTTTAGATTCATTTTCTACTAGGTCAAAAAAAAAAAAAAGAAGCAAAATATAAGAGCTATGAATGTTTATTTATTAAGATTGATGAAAAAGATAACTTAGAAAATAAGTTACTTAAAAAAGATTAACTAGCTTTATACTAACAACCACTAGAAATCACTCCTAGGGTTTATAAAAAATTAAGCATCATTCCTAGTGTCTCGGAATCCCTTTTTAGAATCTAAGCATCACTCTTAACTAAGAAAGCATTAAACCTTTACAGATTTGTAACCTGAAAAATATCTTCTCTCACTTATAATTGAAACATTCAATCCTCTGTGTTATAGATTATATCCTTAATATTAGGAATATTCCTAATTTATGTATATAGCTTGATTATAGGGATTGTATTCCTA
>JAOXYD010000134.1:16462340-16481620 GCA_028565735.1 Pinacopodium congolense
ATAATTGTAATCTAATCAACCTAGTAGTTAAGTAACTTCATTCCCGTGGGTTCGACACTCGGAGCTTAATTTTACTCTGCTTTATTACTTGTTCGATAGGTGCACTTGCCTTAAGAACACGTTGGTTTAAAAGTAAAAAATCATTTCAAACGTTCGTCACTTTTAAAGTCACCTAACCAACGTAACATTGCCTCATCGTTGAACTCCAATGTCCACTTTCCTTTCTTAATACCACCTTTCTCCCAGGATGGTCTCCATAATGGTGTAAGCAATAAATATGGAGGCTCGTCATCCTACTTGACACCTTTAAGCTTTAGCTTACTTATCTACAGCTCGTTCTCTAAGTTAGCGCCATGCAGCTCTTCCTCTTTCTTCATCTTTTTCTCTTGGCTCTCTATTGTGGCACTCTTACCCTTCTCCATTGGCTCCTTAAGATCTTGCCCAATGATAATTATGATGACCTTCACTTGCTCCCTCGGATTGGACTCAGTAGTGCTTAGTAGACCACCTACATTTCTAGAAGATAAAGCTTTAGCAAATTGGCCTACCTATACCTCTAAGTTATGAATGGATGAAGCGTCTTTGCAATCTGGTAAAACTTTTCCTCCATTCTCTTCAGATTCTCTTCTTGCCTTCTTTGACTTTCCTCTTTAGTTGAGAATTTGGAACCCAATATGTCTATGAACTTATCCATTTTCTTTCCAAAAACCTAAGTTAGTCTTGTTAAAAATCGAGAGGTCTTTGGGCTCTCACTTTCCATTTGTATTGTTAGCATTCCAAGAAAAAATTGGATGGTTTTGCCTCCCCAAATTGTAAGTGTCAAAGTATAGAATGTTACCTTGTTGCAATTAGTCCACATAACTAACCTGCTCAGTGTCATTAGCTTTCAACAAGAAGCATTCAGTTATGCCATGGCTATCTTGTCCACATAATTCACATCTAAACTACACAGTTTCAATAAAAGAGGGAGATGTACCTTGTATGTTGCCTAATTGATTAATGAGGATTGAAATTTGTGCTTAAAGAGTTGTCACTATATCAGTAGGAATCATCCCCTTTTGCTCTTTGAACCTTCTCTATTCCTCTCATTAGAACACTATGATTTTTGTTCGCTAGCTCTTCCAAAAGGTCATGTGTTGCGTCAATAGGTTTCCTCATAAAAGGCCTTACTATAGCAGCATCTATGGTTTTTCTTTTGTTATGATTTACACCATTGTAAAATGTTTGTAGCATGAACTCTCTTGGGTGGTTATGGTGGGGGTAGCTTCTCTATAACTCTTAAACGTCTCCCAAACATCATATAAAGACTCCCCATCACCTTGTTGGAAATTTATGATCTCCTTCATGATCAATGTAGTCTTGGTTAAGGGAAAATATTTTGTAAGAAAAGCTTGGGCTACTTGCTTCCAAGTAGTGATTTACCCTGAATTGAATGAGTTGTACCATGCCTTTGCCCGATACCTCTAGGTAAAAGGAAATAGTCTTAACCTCATAGCTAAAAGTGTCATAGATCTCCAAAAAAGTTAACAAGATGGTCATTAAGATCCTCATTTGACAATCCATAAAACTGCACACTGCTTGGAAGTACAATGAGGAGTGTAGGCTTGATCTCAAATTTATTGGCTTGAACTGCAACCTTACAACTCCTTGAGAACTGAAACTTGGCCTCGTAAAATCCATGAATCATCATTAGACATCCCATTAAACCTGAAAGTGTCGTAGAACTCTAAAAAGTTTACAAGATGGTCATTAAGATCATCATTTGACAATCCATAAAACTACACATTGCTCTGAATTACGATGAGGAGTGTAGGCTTGATCTCAAATTTATTGGCTTGACCTGTAGGCCTTGAAACTCCTTGAGAACTGAAATTTGGCTTTGTAAAATCCATCAATGTCCTCTCAACTCCTCCTCTTTTTGTCATATTTCATTTTAGATTTTGTCGAGCTCCTTATGTTACTGCATCTGCAAAGACACATGAAAAAGTATCAAAAACTCTCAAATCAAAGCCACCCAAACTAAACAAGATGCTAAACAAATAATCATTGACAACAACACCAAAACCTTGTTGATGAGTTGTGAAACTATCTAGCTAGTTTTAAAATAAAAATCGCAAGTATACAAAGTGTAACTTGCAGTAAAGAACGACTATCGATCCTACAAGGATTGTAGCTTAGGCACCATTTTATTTAGCATAAGCTTTGTTTAAAACCCAATTTCAATTAATAAAGAATGAAAAATAAACTAAATCAAATAAACTAGCAATGAACAAATGATAGAAAAAAAATGAAGAAAATTTGGATTTCAATATTTAGGATTAGACATCACTTTTTCCCTAACTTGTCTCCCTCCCACGTTATTGATTGAATTATGCCTCACCTAAGATGTCCTAATATTTCAATTACCCTCTTTTAAGGCGTAATTACATGTCCATAGCCAAATAAAATGGAATCGATTAAGCAATCTCTCAATCTACAAAATCAGTCCACCAATTTAACTAGTTATGAAGCTATCCTATGGGTAATCAACTAATTATTCAAGATCTCTATCTAACTAATCCATTAACTTGATGAAATGTAGATCAATAAAGTGCCAACTCTCATTGTATAGCCTTACACAAATTACCTAATTCAATTTCTCGATATATTGCAAGGCATAAGCTCAACATTCATTAAAAGCATCATTCATTCAATTCAATAAGATAAAAGTTCAACAAGTAGTTTAAAAGTAATATCTATAATAAACTTAGCCACTCATAATGTCATTAACATCCCTAAATACCGCAAAATCCATAATAAAGATAATAGAAGAGAGAAATACTAAGAAACTACATGATGAGAGTAATCTTCTCTTCTTTCTCCTATGGTAGAATTTCTGTAGATGAAGTTCTTGCCAAAAGGTGGATTTTGATCTTGATTTCCCACGTTGGAAGGCATAAAAACTTGTTTGTTGCCTCTTTGGATGAGTCTCCAAATGTCCCTTGACAACTCCTAGGGTTTCTAACCCTTTTAAATGTCCAAATAACTCAAAAACCCTCTCGTAAGTGAAGCCCGCATTGAGTTTCTGCTCCCAGTTCACACGATTATGGGATTGGCAATAATTCCCATGATCGTGGGAATATTTACCCAGACTTGACCGCTATTCCAACTTTTTGCATCCTTCATTCATCTAGCCATAACTCCTTCTATGGAACTCCGATTGACTTGAAATTTGATATACAAGCTCTTCACATATTTCTCTAGCATTACACAAAATTTCATGACATTTAAAGCTCTATAAGCCAATCTAATACATCTTCCAAAGCACCTAATCCACATCCAATGCTGAATTTCTGCTACCTACATATCCAACCACCAATGTGCATCAATCCATCCCTCAAATAAGCTCAAATTTTACCCTTAAACACTAAACAGTAAAAAGAAACAATTAAAAAATCATAGATCATGAAAAGATGTAAAAGATGGAAAATAACAAGTAAACTAATGTTAAAACGAACAAGGAAACACTTTAAACACATAGAAACAACCTAAAAACGTGAATTAAAATCACACTTATCAATAATCTAGGTGGTCTCTCTAACTTAGGAAAAATAAGCATTCAATCAAAAAAAATTCCATATCCAATCTAATCTCAGCCCTAACCTCAACCAAAATTAAACTACTCACACTTATTATTCAAAAGAACATGATCCTTGATTAAAGCATAGGTTTTTATTAATTCATTCACGAAATAGATTCAATGAAAGTTGATAAACGAAAAATATAGATAACCAACAGATAGATGATCCCTGATAGTTTCTACATAGATTCATCATTTGAAAGCTCCCAAAAACAAAGATTCAAACTAAAAATGACAAGAATGACCAAAAAAAGCAAAAAACGTAACCAGATGAAGTGAATAGTGATGTGTGCCTGCCAAAAGCTACTAGAATGATGAAAATAAGATTATTTATAGTATCTGCGGGTGGACCTAGGGTTTTGAGGCTGATCCTTCATTGTTTCATTTTGATTTGACACTAAATTTAATGAAATGTTGTGTATAGTTATCAATCCAGTGGGCTAAGAAGACCAATATGGCGGGTTAGATACCCCTGTACTAGTATAAACATCAAAGGAATATGACAAACTGGGAAGAACACTAAACGGGTTAGGCTTCCCTATATGGTAGGTTGGTATACTGTTGTATGGGTCTTTGGAATTCCCCCCTTTTGCTCTGAATCTCTCCAATTTAGTACAAAACTCCTTCAACTCGCTTCGAATTCATCATATACCTAAATTTAACAAAAATAACTCTTAATTGGTGTAGTTCATACAATGAATGGGCAACAACATAGCAACTTAGACTTTAGAATCAGTTAATATCACTCATTAACATCTAAGATCCCTCACAAAAGACTTTAGAATCAGTTAATATCTAAATTCAATCATGTCACCTAATTAATCTTCCAATAGTTAAAACTCACTATTGTAGGTCCTTTAATCATATAAAAATCTAACTAAGATGGTCAATCAAAGAAAGATTACATTAAGCACCTTAATTAGGAAAAAAACCTCAAAACATACAAAACCCATTTAATCATAACCCTTGGTAAACAAAATTAATCACACATATTCAATAACAAAAGTAAGAATATAAAAAGAAAAAACATATCCATTGATGAGAAATAAGAGTCAATGCAAAATAAGAAAAAAAAGATGAAGGAATACAAAAAAAATTGATCTTTTTTATTGGAACCCCACTCTTCATTCCAACTTGAATCATCTTGAAGGCTCTAATCCACTTACCCAATGCAAAGAAAGAACAAAAGAAAGTAAAACCTAAACTAAAACCTAACTAACAACAAGAACAATTTAAATTCTCTCCTCTTTAATCTATTCTAGACTCCCCTTTAAAAATATATTTTTTGTGTTTTAAAGACATTTTAAAGGTTCTTGGGTGGTTTCTAGGGTTCGGGGTTTGTTTTCTTGTGATTTTCCAACTTTACGTCTTAAAAATATGAAAAATGTCCTTTAAGTCCTAGTAATTAACAACTTCTGTCCCTTTTCACTGTTTCTATTCTAGCTCTTTTTATAAACCTTCAATGGCCTTGAAAATTGGTACGTAGATTCCTCAGATGATGATCTTACAAGACATAAAATTAAAAAATGATTCGAGCTCTAAAAATGCACCTAATGCATTACCAAAATCACTTGCACCAAAAAGGGTGCTTGTTTGGGCTCCTCTTGCTCTTCTGCTGATGCATCCTTTAAGGATTGTCATATGGCCTTGGAATTTGATGTGGAACTTCATAACATAGTGCTATAAGTCCTAAAACTGATTCCACACCCTATATAGTTCTAAACATACCTCAAATTGCTTATGAAATTGCTTCTAATTATATCTTTGAGCTCCTTTTTTATTCTTTTCAATATAACTAAGTATAAATAACTTTGAACTATAATAAAAAAGAACTCGTAAATAGGATGATGTTATGGATATTTAGGAGTAAAAAAATAATAAAACATAATATAAAAACTAATACAAATCACTTCTAATAGGTTACATGACAATCCTATTTCATGATTGTTAAACCAAAGGAGATTCCAATCTTATTTTTGATGATAACTAAACATCATTATTACTAATGATTTGAGTTTACATAGTGAAATTCAAAGATAGGCTATTTCAAGATGGTTCCATATGTAAAACATGAAGTTTGAAGGATGATAAGTTGTTATTTTTGTTCTAATTTTGGATATAAATCTCTTTAATATGTTCAAATTTTTATTTTAAAATTAACGAACTTGTTTCTTAATTGTTCTTAAATGATTTTAAATGTATGGGAGATGAATTTGAATAAAAAAATGCAAGAAAAGCAAAGGTAATTTGAATTCCCAATTGACAGAAATTTTTTTAACTAAACGTGGGCACTTGAAAAAGGAAAATTTATCTATAAAATCAGATTGAAATACAAATTGATACACTAAGGATTTTAATACACTAAGAAGAAAATCTCTATTTTAATGTTTTCTTGCTTCCTAGTTTTGCAAGTTTCGAATTTGTCTCTAAAAATTTGCAGCGATGGAGACAATATGTTCAGCTACCTTTCTATTGAGTTTTCTCTATGTTATAAGTATCTAACTCTTTCTTCTTGGTTGAAGGGAACCACGTTATCATCTAGTATGCGTGAGATTTTCTGAATAAAGTTTATTTCATTGATGAATTTTAAGTATTTTCTATATTTCTGTTTTTGATTGAATTGATTGGTCTCTAGGGTACACAACTAGTAATGGAGTGATTTAATTTACAATAAGATTAGTAAGATTTGACGTTTAGTTTTCCTAATCTAAAGTGGCAATTAGGGTTATTACCTCTATGTTAGGGATTGGAAATTTCTAAGAAAGATACTTATGTAGATTAAATTCATATTGTATGTGTATTGTCTTACTGATTGGTTCTCTTGATTCTTATAGTTATTAATTAATCAAACTTAAGATTGTATCTAAGTTGATGGTTCATAAAAGTGATTAGAATACATGTTTTTGTTCATTTAATCCTAAGAAAGAACACTGTTCAATAAGTATTTGTTAATGACTTTAATTTTATATCGATGATCCATATTAGTTTGATATCATAGGTGATCTGAAACAATGGTAGGTTTATTAAATTTTCAAATCTAATTATTTTCATTTATTTCTAATTTTCTTTAATTTTTAAATTCTTAAAATCATGTTAAATCAACCCCCTCCATTTGTTTTAGTTTAACTCGTGAAACAATTACCAATAAATTCTCGTGGTAACGATCTCAACTCTTCACTAACTACATATTTCATTATTAAAGTTGGTACTAATTTGGTTGCAGGCGACAACATCCCTAAATTTTGGCACCACTACTGTGAAATTTTTGGCAGTATATGTATGTTACATAAATAGAAAAGAAAACCTAAGTGCTATTTGATTTAGAGATAGAAAAGATAGCCAAGAAGTTATGGAAGCAAACAAAATATAGACAACAACTACAAAAGAAGGAAAAGATGGCTACAAATTGCACCCTTTATGAATGAATTGCCCCTAAGGATGCACAACAACCCCATTTCATCAATTTTCCAAATTTAGGGGACAATAACACCTTTGAACTAAAGTCAGGACTGATTCATCTATTGACACTTTTTCATGGTCTACTAGGAGAGGATCCTTACAAGCAATTGAAGGAATTTGACGTGCTTTGTATGGGTATAAAGCTTACGAATGTGACTAAGGAGCAAATCAAACTAAGAGCATTCCTATTTTCTCTCAAAGAAGATGCTCAAGAGTGGTCATATTATTTTGCTAGTGAAAATGTGAAAAGATAGGCTAAAATGAATAGACTCTTGTTTGAAAAATATTTTCTAGCATCAAGAGCTGCCAATAATAGAAAAGAAATTTGTGGCATCAGAAAACGTATGGGGGAAACATTATATAAATACTAAGAAAGATTTTTGAAGATTTGTGCTAGCTGTTCCCATCACCAAATAAACCATTAATTGTAGATTCAATACTTCTACGAAGGCATTTTGCTTATAGATAAGAGCATGATCGACACTACTAGTGGTGGAGCTTTGGCTGACAAAACACCTACAGCTGTAAGAGATTTGATAGCGAATATGGCTTCCAATACACAACAATTCAGGACACATTTTGATCATAGTTCAAAATAAGTGAATGAGGTGAATGTGTCAGCATTAGAGAAGATATTAGATGCTCTTACATCTTTGGTACGACAACTTATAGTTATAAAGAAAGAAGAAGCAAGGACATGTTGAATATGTTTGACATTAGGACACTCTACTGAAGCATGTCCAGTTTTGCAGGAAGAAAGTGCAACACAAGTTAATGTCGTGGGGGATTGTTTGGGTAAAATCAAAGGAAATATGACCCATTCTCTAGCACCTATAATTTGGATTGGCATGACCATACAAATTTGCGTTATGGGAACTCTCAAGGATAACAAGATACTACAAATTTGTAGCAATATAGGTCACCTTATGCCCCTAGAGAACATCAACAAATGACACCCAATTCCTATGATAAGTCTTCCTTGGAAGACATAGTTAAATCTTTGGCCACTAAGATCATTACATTTTAGCAAGATACTCAAGCTAGTATTCAAAATCTTGAATAACAATTGAACCAAATGGCACGAATCATCAATCTGTTGGAGGAACAAGGTTTTGAAAAGTTTCCTAATCAAAGAGAAATTAATCCCAATAAAAGTGCCAAAGCTATCATGTTGCAGAGGAGTAAAGAATTGAATAAGCCTACTCCAAAAACCTTTAAAAGAGAAATCGAAGAAGAAGCAAAACAGGAGGTATCGAACTAGCAAGAAAAGACACATTCAAACTTGCAGAAATTTGTTGTACAGCCCCTTTTTCCTAGTCTATTCACCAAAGCAAAGAAAGAGGAGCAAGAGAAAGAGATATGGGAGAATTTCAGAAAATTCCAGGTAAATATTCCTTTGCTTGATGCCATAAAACAAATCCCTCATTATGCTAAATTTCTCAAGGAACTTTGCACTTCAAAATGGAAATGGAAATTTGATGAGAAAGTATAATTAGAAGCGAATGTTTCAGCCATACTACAAAAGAAAAAGCTACTACAGAAATGTCAAGACCCAAGTATGTTCTCTATACCCTGTAAAATTGATGATTTAAGAATTGAAAAAGCTATGTTAAATCTGGGTGCATCAATAAATGTCATGCATTATGAAGTTTACAAATCCTTAAACATAGGACCTCTCAAAGAAACTAATGTAGTGATTCAATTAGCAGATCGTTCAAATGCTTAACATAAGGGCATGTTAGAGGATATCTTAGTTCAAGTGGCTAAAATGCTTTTTTTAGCTGACTTTATATTTTATAGATGGAAGATGACGATTTATCTTCTTTAACTCCAATTTTATTTCGAAACCCATTTTTTAAAACTACTAGAAATAAAATTGATGTTCATGATTCATCATTGACTATGGAATTTGATGGTGAATTAATTAAATTCAATATATACATTGCCATGAAATTTCCAGATGATGAACAACCTGTTGTTTCTATGGAATTTATTGACACTTGTGTGGAAGAAACTTCTTCATTAAAAGGAAGAGATGGACTTGAGACAATTTTAGAGATGGGAAATCATAGAAACATTGGTGCCCAACAACAAACTTAAAGTTTTGTTATGTTATATGGACAAAACCCAGAAACTAGTTAAGAAATTATCCTATATGGAGTTGTCCGAAAACAACTTCAAGCTGCTGCCTTCATTAATTCAACCACTCATATTGGAGCTGAAGAATTTGCTTGGCCATCTTAAAAACATTTTTTTAGTTAAACAAGCTACATTACCTGTTATAATCTCAAGTAAACTCACTCTTTTGTAGGAAAATAAATTTATTAAGGTGTTAAGACAACACAAGGAAGCCTTCGGATGGATAGTAGCTAATCTAAAAGGCATTAGCCCCCCCATTTATATGCACCAAATCTTGATGGAAGATGAAGCTAAGGAGGTAAGGCAACCCCAACATCGTTTGAATCCACTCATTATGGAAGCGGTGAAAAAGGAAATCTTGAAGCTTCTTGATGTGGGAATTATTTATCCCAATTCTGATAGTAATTGGATAGGTTCGGTCTAGGTAGTTCAAAAGAAAACTGGGGTAACTGTAATAGAAAATAGTGATAGTAAGTTGATACCCACTCGTGTTCAAAATAGGTGGAGGGTTTGCATAGATTATAGGAAGCTAAATTCAGATACTAAGAAAGATCATTTTTCACTTCTTTTTATTAATCAAATTCTTCAAAGAATTGCAGGTAAATCTCACTATTGCTATCTAGATGGTTATTCAGGGTATCATCAGATTGTGGTTGCACCAAAGGACCAAGGGAAAATAACTTTCACATGTCCATTCAGCACTTTTGCCTACTGAAGAATTTCATTTGGGTTCTGTAACACACCAGTGACATTTTAAAGGTGTATGGTAAGTACTTTCTCTAATCTTATGGAAAATTGTACGGAAGTTTTCATGGATGAATTTACAGTTTATGGAGAATCTTTTGAAACAAGTATGATGAACCTAGAGAAAGTGCTTAGCTGTTTCATTGAGACTAATTTGGTTTTAAATTATGAAAAATGTCATTTTATGGTTGATTAAGGCATAATTTTTGTTCATATAGTCTCATATAAGGGAATTGAGGTCGATAAGGAAAAGATAGATGTTATTAGATCTTTACCTTACCCCGTGATTGTGTGAGATGTTCTTGGTCATGCAAATTTCTATCAGTGATTTATTAAAGACTTTTTAAAGATTGCGCAAGTCATGTGTAGGTTACTCTAAATAGACATGAAATTTTATTCAATCATTCAGCCACTGAGATGGGGCATTCCTTTTGAATTAATAGGCGATGCCTCGGATTGCAATTAGAGTAGTTTTGGGCCGAAATGTGGGAAAAATACCTTATTTCGTTTACTATGCTTCCATGAGACTCAATGATGCTCAAAAGATTTATTCCACAACGAAGAAAGAATTTTTTGTTGTAGTTTTTATATTGGAAAATTTTCAGTCTTACCTATAGGGTACTTGAGTGATCATTTACTTAGATCATGCAACTTTGAAAGATTTGGTCACTAAGAAAGAGGCAAAACCAAGGATGATTCAATGGATCTTACTACTATAAGAATTTGAGTTAGAAATCCGTAACAAGAAGGGAGCTAAAAATTTGATGACCGATCATCTCAGCCAGATCACTCCAACCAATACATCTGATTTTCTCCAAGATGAATTTCCAGATGAAAGTCTCTTTGAAATCTAATAGGTAATTGCATGGTATGTCGATATAGTAAATTTATTAGTGACTACGTCCTTACTTAGTGATTTATCTAGAGCTGGAAAGGATAAATTAAAATAGAGGCTAAATATTACATATGGTATGAACCTCATCTTTGAAATTTTTGTACTAATCAAATTATTAAAAGCTGTGTTGCAGATGATGAAATTCCTTCCATATTAAAAATTTTCCATTCAACTGTGTGTGTCGGGGGGTACTTTAGTCCAAAAAGAAAAACTCATAAAATTCTTGAATGTGGTTTATTTGTACCCAAATTATTTTATGATACTTACATGTTTTGTAGATCTTGTGATCATTGCCAAAGAACAGGTAGTCTAGGATGAAGAGATCAAATACCACTTACAAATATCCTGGTACGTGAAATTTTCAATATATGGGGAATTGACTTTATGAGTCCTTTTCCTTCATCTTTTCGTAAGTCTTATATCATTGTAGATGTGGATTATATGTCAAAGTGGATAGAAGCGAAAGCTACTCATATAGATAATGTCAAGTTTGTAGACATTTTTTTCAAATTTAACATTTTTGTCCGATATAGAATTCCTCGAGCTTTGATCAGTGACAGAGGAACTCATTTCTATAATAAAATTGTTAGAACGTTGAGGAAGAAACATGTTGTCTCACATTGTATTTCATCTTCACACCATTTATAGACAAGTGGACAATTTGAAGGCTCCAATTGTGAAATAAAATCAATTTAGGAAAAATGGTGAATCCGAACAAAAAAGATTGGAGTTTACATTTGGATGATGCCTTGTGGGTGTATCAAACTGCTTACAAAACTCTAATATGCATGTCACCATACAATTTAGTTTTCGGTAAACCTTGTCAATTACCTGTGGAAATAAAACATAGAGCCTACTAGGCTGTCAACTTGTTAAACATGAATTTGGTAGACGCTAGTAGCCATAGGAAGTTGCAATTGTAATAGTTAGAAGAGATCTGTAATGAGGTTTAGGAAAATGAGAAATTTTATAAGGAAAAAACTAAAGCTTTTCATGATAAAATAATTTATAGGAAGCAATTTTCAATAAGACAAAAGGTTCTTCTTTATCATTCAAAGCTTAAGTTGTTTCTAGGAAAATTACGATCTCGCTGGTTAGGACCATTTATTCTTTCTAATGTATTTTCTCATGGTGCGATGTAAATAAAAAATTTAGACACTTCCAAGATGTTTAAAGTTAATGGACATCATTTGAAAACATACTATAAGAACCCTCTAGTCTAGAATATGGAAGAGATAGAGCTGGTAGCCCTAATCTATCTCTAATTAGGTAAGTCGGTAACCACGTCCGACTAACCACTTAAAAGAAGCACTCTTGAAAGGCACCTCAAGATTTATTTTAATTTAAGTTGTTCCATTTTATTTTATTTATCCTTAAAATTTTATTTTTCTACAATTTTTCTTCTTATTTTATTCTTTTTTATTTTTATATGAAAAAAATTGCATAGAAACTCATAATTTTCTTGTAAACGTTTGTTGCTATAGCGACTAATGTTCACAACATTGGTTCTTTCAATCTCATTGTTTTATTTTATTATTTTTACTTTATCTTTTGTACTGATTCCTTATATTTACTCCTTTGTCTTCATTTTCTTTAACCGAGTGCCTCATCCTTCCCTTAACCGAGTGCCTCATCCTTCCCTAAAATCATCAAGTTCCTAATTACCAACTCCACTCCCTTACCCTCTCTAGTTAAGCCACCCTGCTCTCCAATAGCCAAAAGTCCCGTCCATAGAAATCCACTTAACGCCACCTAGCAACCTTTCAACCTTCCCACTCCTCAGACATAACAACCCAATTTCCAATAACATCATCTAAGCTTCTAAGCTTCCTAGCCGAAGACAACCAACCCTTCAACCAAGGCATACACCATAGCCCTCTGAAGTCACAAAAATTCCAAGCGCTTTAAACTAACGCCTTTCAGTACCCACCAAACCAAAGATTTACTTTCAACACTCTCCCACCAAGTTTTTGAGCAATTGACTCAAAAACAATCAAAATTCACTTCCATAACCCTCTACCATAACCAACCCCTTTATTGTAACCAACCTTTTTTCCAACACAAATATTTGTTGGTTTTGTGTTTTCATTTTCGTGTTTTATGACTGCAAAATTACAATGATTAGAACCATGGCATGAAACAAGAGTGATTCATATAGGTTAACCTAACCTATTCTGCAATTGGTAACCACTTGATCTCCATTAAACACCACAGCTACAACTCCAACTCCATCACTTCCTCCGATGTCTGAATTAATACCAGGTCCATTAATGAGGAATCAAACTCGGAAAGGTAAGTAAGTAGAGAATAGAAGCCAATGGAATTCATGAAGTGTAGATTTAACTTCTTTTTAATTGCCCAATGACAAATAAATATTTCAGTAACTAAGCCAATGCAAAATCCAACCCTATAAGTACATTCTTACCGATACTTTTGAAGCCTTATAGGTTTATAGTTCTTTTGAGCAATTGGTTGGACAATTTTGTTGGAATGTGTTTGGTACAATATACAGCCCTACATATTTTGAATTAACAAGATAATTTTACAGAACATTTCAATTCAATTCTCATGAAGATTTCGATTTGTTTACTGAAGTAATTGTGGAAGTTAGACTTTTAGGTGAGGAATTTGAGTTATCTATTGCTGAATTTAATGTGGCTATGGGTTTTATATCAGCTAATGATGTTAAAAATGAACCATTTATAAGTTCCAACTGTGATTATTATAGTGATTTTCAAGCATTCGAATTGTGGACTCAATGGTCTATCGGCCCTCAACCATATAATGCTAGTATATCTAAGAGTTCATATTTAATAAATCCTGTTTTCAAAATCATACATCGACTCTTAGCATACAATTTTTTAGTGTATTATGATTCTACAGTTACACTTTCTATGACTGAATTTTATTTTTTATGGTGTATGGATTGAAAAATTCCTACTAATTTAGGTTTTTGGTTTCTGACACAATTTCAGTCTATGTTAAACAAGAAATCCAAACCATTAATATTAAGGTCTTACATCACTCAATTAGCCATTAATTTGGATTTATTGGACGTTGATAATACTGACATGATTATGGCTTGTGACATAAAACCTTTCGACATAGAATGTTTGTCTAGGATGGGAATTTTGGACATGAATCTTAGGAGGATATCCTTCACTAAACTAGGCTCTTGCTTTTTCTAACCCATATCTAACCACAAGCATTTGAGTTGTCACAGATATATCGAGTAGTACCCAACCTACCCAAGCCAATTTGGACGCTTATTTAGCTCAACTTGAAAGCTAAATACACCGAATGGAGAACAATTTGATGGCATATTAGGAATATCAAGGATTCCAACCTCCTTACCCACCACCCCTTGATTTCAACACTTAACTTACAAAGAAGCTTCCTTTTCTCTCCTATTTTCTATTTTTGATTATTTTATTTTATGTCATTACATTGAGGACAATGTATGGATTATGTGTTGCAGTACGTTATGTTCCATATAAATGATATTTAGGAATCTTTGTTAACAATTTTTAAAGTGCTTATTGACTTGTTCGTAATTGATTAGCCAACTTCGATACTTTCTAGGCATCTATTTGTAATGATTTAAATAGTGCATATAACTTTAGCTAATTTCATTTTAGGACAATAGATACCACTTAATTAAGAAATACAATTGTATACATTTAGTTAAGGTTTGGCAATCATATGATTAAACATGGTGTGTAATTGTTGTGAACTGTATTAACCTGTGAGTTTTTTAGCCAAAAAGATGAAACATTTATAACAATCTATATTTCTTTGATGTGTGATTATCTTCTAATGTAAATTTTTCTCTAGAACTTGCTTGGAACCGACTTGGGATCACACTTATACATGCATGCATAAAAGTGATAAAGGCCATCTTTGTTTTAACCCTTTAGCTTAAAAAGCCTACCAAATTTAATATCCTTTGTTAACCCTTTTAAGTTGAACCCTTTTTCTTGATAAACTCATAATAAATGCCTAAAGCCTCTCATATCCTCACCAATAATAAACCCAATCAAACTTATTTAGAGAGATATGTAAAACAATGAAACGGAAAAAGATGAAAGGAAATTGAAGAAATTGAGAATTGAATTATGTGTTGTACTGTTGTCTTTAAATATCAATCATTGATGACAAAAAAAAAGTGCAACTATGAAAAACAAGTTATAGAATGTAATTTGTATATATGGAATGACGTTCTTAACTCCTTTGTGATTGAATTTGTGTCTCCATAAGTGTTTAGATGATTTGCTAATGTTTACGATTTTTACCCTTTACGCTTATCAATCCTTACCTTTACCTATAGCCCAATACAACTTTGAATAAAGTCCTTTTGATTTATGCATGTTTGTATTTCAAGTGCTGAAAAGTTGGTGAAAAAGTAAGCATATGATAGAATATTTGCATTAAAAGAATTTGAGTGAAATACTAAACTAAAAAACACTTGAGTGATCTAAGTAAAATTCAATCCATGAGAGCTCACAATAATTATGTGCTAACTTTTGAAATATGATTGCCTTAAATTGACTTTGTTTATACTACTTGAATTTATTAAATAAGTGGCATCTGTTGTTCTCAAATAAATTTAACTCAACTCATGTGCACTATTTACTATTGTGAGACTTAGAATAAAGAAAGTTGATTAATTGGCCAATTGATTGCAATTTAGTTTGTCAAGGATGAACAAAAGATTGGTGTCGGAGAATTTGATAAGTTGTTATTTTTATGCTAATTTTGGATATAAATCTCTTCAATATGTTGAAATATTTATTTTAAAATTGACGATTTTGTTTCTTAATTGTTCTAAGATGATTTTCATTGTATGGGAGATGATTTTGAATAAAAAAGATGTAAGAAAAGCAAAGCCAATTCGAATTCCTAATTGACATAAAAGTTTTTGACTAAATGTGGGCACATGCAAAAGGAAAATTTGTCTACAATATCGGATTTAAATCAGATTCGGTTCACTAAGGATTTTAATTAATTTTGGAATCACTTTGTTAAATCAACCCCCTCAAATTTTTTTAGTTTAACTCATGAAATAATTACGAGTAGATTCCTCATGGGAACAATCTCAACTCTTCATTAACTACATATTTCATTATTAGAGTTGGTATTAATTTGGTTGTAGGTGACAGCATCACCAAAGGGCTAAGATGAAGCTAAAGAAAAAAAAACATATGGAAGTAACAATACCTTATTTATGGTGTTTTGCATTCAATTGTAAGATTTACTTGTTATACAATTGACCTAGAAGCTCAATTTTAATCATGAACTGCACATAGTTTTTAAAAGTGGCATAACGTTTCACAACATAGTCATTAAATCATTTTTATTATTCATATGGTCTAAAATTATTTTTTAAATATTCTTTAAAGTCTTATTCAAGGTTTGGATGGTTATGAATTACTTTAGCCATTTTTTTTCATTTTTAGCATTAAATTCGTTTGGTTTAATCCATTTTATTGACATATCTCAAATATGTCCACATTTGAATTATCATTATTCAATATGATTTTTTCAGTACCCAATCATTTTTTATTACTTCAAATTACCATAAAATTTTTTCCTATGGTCTTAACAGTGTACTAGAATTTTATTTAATTTTTTAAGCACTCAAAACAATGATCGAAGCTGTAAAAAGGCATATTACTAAAAAATATCTCCAATACTTTTATATTTCCTTATTTAGAATTAAAACAAGAAAAACCCTAAAACATTTATGAAAAAAATGCAAGCAGCCTCATAACAAACCCTATCAGCCTCCTAGACCTTTCCAAACTCTCAACCCATGTTTTCTGGCTCTCAAAAACAAAAATTGGTAGATCAACTTCTACTATCTCTCAAAGCTATCGTTCTCTACATTGTTTCAGTTTGCCCTTATCCCTATCATCTTAAATCTATTTTTTTAATTGAAAATTTTGTTTTTTTTCTTAGAATACATGTGTATGATTGTGATTGATCATAGTTTCTAATTTATAAGTTGATAGATTGAAGCATAAACTCTCAAACATACTAAATATATTTCTCTTTGTTCTGATCTATATTAAATATTGATTTTCGATACCTAAATCTACTTAAAAATTTCTAACTTTGTATTTTTCTATTTTCGTAAGGTTTCTAGAAGGTTGGTGATTTTGTTTTAGATTTTTGAAAGAGTATTTCATGAGTTTAAAGCTTGTTCTCTTCATAAGTGTTGAATCTATCTAGAATAATCTGTCATAACTTTCAACAATTTGATTGACTTATTCATTAGTTACAAAAATCATGGAAAAATTATGTTCTGACTTCTCAAGTGTTCTAGGATGTGTTAAAAGTTTGTTTAAAAAATTTTGAAGTCTGTTTGAGCTTGTTTAAAAATAATATTTCAGATTCACCTAAATTTTCACTATTTTTTTTCTAGAGTTAATTTCATATTTTATAAATATAACTCCGTTTTGGGTGTATAAGCTTGTTGTATTTAGTTTTTTTATGATCTTAGAATTGTCCAGGTTTTTTTAGTTTGATTTTTTGGCACTTATATCTTCTGTTTAAGGTTCCTATTTGTAGACTGCTCAAATTTATCCAAGTTTGGTGTGATGGTTTTCCTACATTTGTTTGAGTATTCAAATCTCATTTATTTGCTTCCAAATTATATTTTTATGTTTTCTTTAAGTCTTAAGATACTTAATTGAATTTTTGGAGGCTTATTTGATTGTTTGGAAGTATTAGTTTTCTTGTCTATCAAATCTGTCTAGATTTGGATTAAATAAACATTTCATATTGTGTTTCATTATCATACAATTTTTTTATGCAACAAATATGCCATTTTAAGCTTGTTTAGGCTTTCATTTGTGTGATCGATCATTCATTCAACTAGTGAAAGCATTAGAGCCTTTATTTTGATTATACCTTAAGTGAAACACATTCATACATGTCCTTAGTTACTAAAAAGGGGGTATTTGCATTATCAGGTTAGTTAAGTGTGTCAAGGCTTATCTTTGCCATATAAATATTAAGATTACTCGTCACCTTTCACAAGAATATTGGAAAGGCTCGTCTTTACCTCGAAAGATTGGGTAGTTAAGGCTCCTCTTTGCCTAGAAAAATATTTTTGTGTAGAGACAACTCTTCGCCTAGAAAAAAATTGGTTATAAAAGCTACTATTTGCCTAAAAAAAATATTGTAATTGTTTTTACTTTAGATAGTAAAGAACATTATCCAACAAGTAGTTAGAGAGGAGACATATCCCATCTTTTGGATAGGTGAACTTCTTTAACAAACTTTTTTCCTTGCCCTCTCTTTTCTACTTTCTTTACTTATTATATTGTGTGTTATCATTTTAACATTCACCCTTACATATCTCATTGAATGAAATTGGTTGGCTTTTAATTTTAATGCCGTAATAAAATTTTTTAATACTTAGTCTGTCCCCATCTTGAGTGCCTTTACAGCTTGCAATTGGTATCTTTCAGAGCTTGGTCTCACATTTACATTAGTTTCCAGTGAAACTGTAAGTAAGCATCTATTATAGCACACTTCCTATGCTCATTTAGTCATGAGGGTCAAAATATTAATAGCATCTATTAATGGAAATGATTATTTATATTGAAATCTATGATGAGGTTTTTTCTTCAATCAGAAACATTAAATTATGGGATATAGGGAGTGAAGGGCCAGACAATCCAACTAAAGTAGAAAATGATCAAAAAGTTTTTATGTATGAAACAACTAGAGATATTTGGCATACATTAGATGTCAGTCGTAAAGGTGCCAACTAGGTGAAGGAGAGTAAGACGTCTTTGCTCATTTCTCAATATAAACTGTTTTCAATGCATCATGATGAAAGTAAATTTTCCATGTATTCTAGATTCATTGACATCATAAAAACTTTAAAGCGCTTAGGAAGATCATATTCACATGTTGAATTTGTTAGAAAGGTTTTGCGGTCTTTACCAAAAGTATTGGAGGCAAACATAATAGCCATTCAAGAGGCTAAGCACCTTAACATTTATCTTTAGATGAATTATTAGGTTCATTGCTTGCTTTTGAGATGATGATAAAAGAGTCAAAAGCCAAAGAAGAGGATCCTTCATCAAGAAGAAATAATTTTCAATTTAAAACCAAAAAAGTGAAGTCAAGTGAAGAAGAAAGCTTTCTAGAAGATAGTGAGGATGACATAATGCTTCTTATAAAAATGTTTAACAAGTTCTTGAAGAAGAATGCACACTTAAGGAGAAGAGAGCAAGGTAAGTATGATTATATAAGAAAGTACACTAATGTTGTTTGTTTTGAATGCACGAAACCAGGCCATTTGAAGAGTCAATGCCCACTTCTTAAGGAGGATGAGAAGGATGAAAGAAGTAGCAAAAAGGAAAGAAGGGAGAAGAAGGAAAAGAAGGGAAAGAAAGCTTTGAAAGCCTT
>JAOXYD010000134.1:16490126-16513239 GCA_028565735.1 Pinacopodium congolense
GTTAAATACATGTTGAAAATGGCTAAACTTCTTAATGCATTTCAGAGTAAAGCTCTCGATCTAGTTTTGTATTCACCAAGTATCTAAGGCTCCCAATGACACTCTTATACAAAGTAGCGCCAACTTAAGGGTTGTCATCTATCTTGCTTAACTTCACTCTCGGCTGCAATGGAGTTTGACATGGGTTGCAATCACCCATTCCTAACTTCTTGAGTATTTTCATTGCATACCCCGATTGGCATATGTGATAGCTTGCGGTTCTTGCTTCACTTCAATCCCAAGATAGTAGCTCAGTTTGCCAAGGTCACTTATTTCAAACAACTTCTTCATTTGTTCCTTAAATCTCAGGATATCCTTAACGCTTGATCCCGTGAGAATAAGATCGTCAACATAAACTCCCACTACTTGAATTGCACCCCCCGATACCCTCTTGTACAGTGCATGTTCAAACGGACATCGCTCAAAGCCAAATGATTACAAGCACTTGTCTAGCTTAGAGTTCCATGTCCGAGGGGCTTGACGCATCCCATACAAGTATACAACGCCTTCTTTAATTTTAGCACCTTTCTTTCTTGGCCCTTCTTAACAAAACCGGCCAGTTGGACCACATAAACTTCCTCCTTTAATTCACCATTTAGGAAAGCCGATTTCACATCCACGTGATGTATTTCCTAATTCCCTTGTGCAACTAAAGCAATCAACGTTCGCACCGTCTCAAGCCTCGCAACTAGAGCAAATGCATCATTAAAATACACTCCTTATCTTTGCACATATCCTTTAGCAACGAAATGAGCCTTATGCATGACAATTTCACCAGCTGGATTTTTTTCAATTTGTACACCCACTTAAGGTAGATTGTTCGTTGTCCTTTTGGTAACTCCACAAGTTCTCATGTATGATTTATTCTTATGGCTGCAATTTCCTCAGCCATGGCCTGTCTCCAGCTCTCATTTCCCTTTGCTTCTTCATATGTTGCGAGTTCTTCTGCTTAGAGAAAACACAACCCAATCTCACCTTCTACCTCATATGTGTTGTCATAGATATCTTGCAATGATCGATATCTCCTGGGTCCCTCTGAGCTTGATGAAATTTCATATGTGTCTTGTAACAGTCCAGTCCAGTCACCACCCTTGCCTACAGATATTGTCTGCTTTGGATGGCCCATCTGGGCGTCACACCCGCACAGTTTTGCTTTTCTCAGCCCATCTGGGCGTCACTGGAAAAACGCATCCGCCACTATTCGAACTCAAGACTTATAGCTTTGGAACGCATGTCTACTTCATTTATAGCTGGTGTGAGTGGCAAATTCATTGGGAATTTAGGGGTGTTTGTGCTCGTGGATGCCTAACATGGGATTGGTGATTGTGTCTCCTCCTTTGCAAGTTCTAGCCTACAGTGCACTGTAAATGTATCTCCTGTGGTAGCTACTGATCCATCCGTTGGTAGTCAAGAATCCCAACTCCAAATATTATCTTATTCGAATATGACGTCTTTACTGACCATTATTTTCCTTTCAATAGGGTCATAGAGTCTATATGCTTTAGAGCCATCCTCATAACCACAGAACACCATAGGTGTGCTCCTGTTTGTGAGCTTCTTCAGCATTGGACTCACAGTCTTGACATGTGCCACACCCAAATACTCTCAGGTGTTGCATGATAGGCTTCCCCCCCGTTTAAACTTCATATGGGGTCTTGCCATCCAAACTTCGTGTTGGTGCCCGATTTAATAGATACACAACTATTTTTACTGTCTCCCCTAGAACATTGTAGGTACATTGTCACTCTTCAAAAGACTCCGTGCCATGCCCAACATCATCTGTTTACCCCGCTCAATCACACCATTTTGTTGCGGCATGTATGGTGTAGTGAGGTATCTCTTAATGCCCAACACTGTAGCGTGTGAACTCCTTGGAGATAAATTCCCCGCCTCTATCAGTCTGAAGGGATTTTATTTTCAGATCAACTTCTAGCTCGACACTAGCCTTAAATTTCTTGAATGCATCGAAGGCTTGGGCCTTTGTCTCCAACATGGTGATCCATATAAATCGACTAAAGTTGTCCACTAGTAGCATGAAGTACCTATTTTGACCAGGTGTGATGGGAGTGATTGGACCACATATATCACAGTGTATCATATGTAAGGCCTTTTTAGCTCAGTAACTGGCATTATGACATAACGGGGCGCGATTTTGTGTACCTAGCACACAACCATTGCACACCTATATAATGTGCTTCACCAACGGGATCCCACGCACCATCTCCTTCTGTGATAGGCTCTTAAGAGCTTGAAAATTCATATGTCCATACCTTACACGCCAAAACCATGCTTCACTGTCGAGGGAGTTCACCAAGCAGATCAGCTAGGCTTCTTTCAAATCAAGTATATACAATTTGTTACTTGACTTTTCTACTTTAGCATTTAGTTTGCTATGGCGGTCATACATGCACAATCGACCTCCCCCTATCACTGTTTTGCACCCATTCTCGTTCAGTTGTCCCAAGCTTATGATGTTGCTTTACAACTTAGGTATAAAATACACAGTAGTGAGGAATCAGTGCTCATCGGTTTTACATCAGAACATAATAGTGCCTTTCCCTCGGATGTCTACAATTGAACCATCACCTAGTTTCATTCTTCCAGTTACGCTTTCATCTAGTTCATAAAACTTCTTGTGACATCCCATCATATGATTACTAGCCCCGGTATCAAGGTACCATACACTAGTTTCGTACACAGGCTCTTGTTAACTTCATAAAGAAATCATTTACTAATTTTCCTTCCTTCATGCGAAGGACCTCAAACTCACCCTTTAAGGTTTGCACCTTCACCTCCTTGACGCACTCAGCGCCCATGTGCATTGTCTTTAACATCTCCCAGGCTTCTTTGTAGTTTCTTTCTCAGCCAGAAGTAAGATAGTTTCCTCCGAAATTCCTTGATAAATAGTAGTAAGTGCCATTTGATCCTTGCACGTCTCGATTGTCCCCAAAGGATTTGTCAGTTCAATGACATCCCACACACCTTGTGCACGCACGTACACCTTCATCTTGATCGCCCAAGCTGCATAATTACTCTTCATGAGCATCGGGTAATATAGCGTCACATCGGTATTCTCCTTTCCTGGTATGCCGCATATTGTTGTGTCGACGGTCTCTCCACTTCCTTCGCTTCTAGTTGACATTTCGTGTGGCATGATCTTCCGCATACACAATCAACCTTTGGCTTTAATACCAAATGTTTGAGATAACTAGGCTTCACAGTAGGCGTGTTTTTTGTTTAACAATCGATATGAAGTTGCGAGATATATGTTTTGATGCTAATCGATTGCATTAGATTTTCTGCTACCTTTCTTAACTTTTATTTCATAAGATAAAATGCATATATAAAGGAATACAAAATGGAAACCAGTAGCAGGCATCCATTGCCTCACCTCTTCTCACGCCCCTCTTCTAAAGACTATCTAAACTATGCTAAAAAATAGGAAACATGATCCTACATTCTACTAACAACCTTTGAACAGAAAAAATAGGACATGCACTAGACCAAATAAATAACACGAAATAAAAAAACAAATATTGAAAGGAACAGTGAGTCTTGTAATTTTAGAAAGGATAAAACTACACGGACATCTATCCACGACCCTCCTTGAATAAAACAAAGAGTATTTTAATTGTTTTATTATTATATTCATTTGTGTTATATAGAGATGACTATGGATGATCATGAATAAATGACCATGTAGTAAGGTCTTTTTAGGAAATGATTAAGGACAATTTTGGATTTTTGAGAATAATAGAGTAATTTTGTACTTATGAGTAAAAGTAAAGGGTAAAGTATGAAGTATACGTGTATAAGAGCATCACGAGGATTTTTGAAAAAAAAGGTATTCTTAAATTTTTTATATAAATAGTTATAAGGAGCAATAAATTACGAAGAAGGAAAAGAATTAAAAAAAGGAACACGTAAATGAAAATAAGATATTAGGAGTAATTAATGAAATAAAATAAATAGAGATTATTTATTTAGTTCATTTAATTTAAATTAAATTTGATAATAGTTCTGTAATATTTTATGTTATAATGACAAAAGGAAGATGTCAGTAGTTCGAACTTGATTTTGATATTCGATTGATTGCAAAGATGAAGTAAGTGGTTAATTAAAATGTACTCTTATTATATGATTTTGTGTATTATATAACTAAGATAAATTGTATGTGTTAATGATCAAATAACAAGTATTGTTACGGAATAATTTTTATATGTACTTTTAAATGTAAAATTTATGATTTATTAATTATTGGAGATTATATATTCAACTCGAAAGATTTGCTGTCCCAAGGTTGAAGGAGGTCTTGATCTTAAGTCTATAAAAATTACCAATAAAACTTTGATGTCCAAGTAGATTTAGAGAATTTTTAATGACAAAAAAGCTTTGTGGATCAAGTGGATTCATGTTCATTATCTAAGAAATCATTGTGCTTGGTGTTTTCAGCCAACAACTCCTCTTAGACTATAGTTGAATTGTGTAATTTACATCAGGTCCTTAGATCTCTTATTAGAAGCATCCCTCAAACTGGAACAAGTAGCTATTTCTGGCATGATATTTGGCTTCAATCATAACCTTTGAGTGATCATCCACATCCTTTATTAGCTTCCTCAATCAGCTTTAAAAGATCAGATGGTCAATTTTCAGTTATCTAAGGAAGATAGAGATAGATATTGGTGGAATCCACTCTCTAGTGGCAACTTCTCCAACCAGTCTTGCCATCAAATCTTTCGAGTGGCTAAGCAGCAAGTCCCTTGGCATTCATTGATTTGGTTCAAGTAGTTCTCTATAAAGGCTTCTATTACCTTGTGGTTGGCTTTTCAAGGTAGACTCAACACAGTAGATCGTATAAATAAATTTTTGCGGGTCTCTTCCAACAACCCTCTTTCCATAGATCACTTAAAATTGTGCCAACATTTATTTTTTAAGTGTCCTTACTCAATATCTATATGGTCAGCCATTTAAAGGCAATATAATCTTACTTCTTATATACTGGATTTACACTCTATTACTGATTCAATAGGGCAGCTCAGGTCAGTCTCTTTAGCAGATATAGTAAATTATAAACTTGTTTTGGCTATTTCAGTTCACTTCATCTGGGATTAGAAGAATATAAGGATCTTTCAAAATCATTCCAATTTGACTGAGTTTCTTACATGAAATCTTCAACTACACGAGACTTCATCTATTAGCTCATCAGTGCCATGCCTCGTGCAGTGATTCGATCAAGACCAAATGGCCCCTGTATGATTGATCTCTAAGTTTTTTGTTTGTCCCTTGTGTCTTGATAGCCTAGATAGGTTATGTTTGTTGTATTTGTCTCTAGTTATATGTTTTTCCTTAGTCTGTTCCGTGGTTAGTTGCCATTGTTTTCTTGTTGTTGTAGTTAGTCTTTTTTGTGTACAAATTTTTTGGGATGTTTAATGTAATTCCTTTTTAATTTTTCAAAAAAAATATTTATGTTGATTAAAGTGCATACTTTTATGTAATTTGTAACGTATGTATTTTATGATCTTAGGATATTGTGCATATGGTTGATTAGTATGGAAGTATACTGTGGATCTTGAAAATAATAAATTATAATATGTAAAGATTTGACATACGGTGAAAAGCATAATTTGTAAATAGGTAATAAACATGGGTTACTTAGGTGAGTTACATGGAATTTATTCAATACATGTTTTCAAATATTGAAGATAGTTGTTTATATGAATACAATAAATATGCAAAGTGTTGTGAATATTAATTGTGCTTGTTTATATGAATAAATGACCTGTGAATATATTACGAATTTTCTGAGGATATATTCATATGTTTGATAAGGTATGTGATGATATAATATATTATTTGAATGTATGTTTCCATGAATATGGCATAATTGGTTATCAATTGTGAGTATCTTATAAATATGGGAATTGTGAAAATGTGCATGGATTTTGTGACGTGGCATCATATGGTTTAATTGAATGAAAATGAGACAGATTGAATAAATAAACATAGTTAATATGATAGTAACTTACTTAGGATAGGATGTATTCAATAGTCATATGAGATTATGATTATGATGTTATTGAGATATGGCTAGGTATCTATCCGTGAATTAAGTAATGGGGTATCTTGAGTCTCGGGAATGTCCAATGTCAATAGTTAGATACCAGAGTGATACCGAGGTATCCTAAATCCCGAAGATATCTTGTGTTGATAGTTATTTATTAGCATGGTATTGATGTACCAGATGAGATTGAGTGAAGAGTACCTTGTGCTGATATATTATATATTTTTTATTCACACAATAATAATTGAGATGATGAGATGATACATTGGGTCATTAGATCATTGAATATAATTCTACTAAGTTAGGCGGAACTTAATAAAAATAAGAATAAATTATCCTTTAATTTAATAAAAAGATATGAAATAATTTGCTTAAAATTGTTACATATTCTATGTATATAATCTATTTGATTTTGTGATAATTGTATGGTTATATGATAAAAGCTATAAGTTGGTAGAATTATATTTGTTCATTAAAAATATATTATATTAAGAGTTGTATGATGTGATATTTTAAAATATTTCATTATTCCTTAATATATGTTACGTGAAGGAGTATACTCTAATTTCTCTTATTGAATTAGCAATGCATTCCTTACTACTATAATTTTTAGGAGATAAAAATTATAGATCAGCCAAATTCTTTGAATTGGGGTTTTAGTTTCAATTGATTGTAATTTTAAGGTTATTACATTTGAAAAATTTTATAGTGAAATTTTTGTATAAGTATTAGAGTAGGTGGATTTAAAGAAGATTTTGGAGATGTTAACACGAAGGGTCTCTTTTTTTCGCAACAACCCAAAAAAAAGAAAAAAAACAGAGAGAGAGAGAGAGAGAGAGAGAGAGAGAGAGAGAGAGAGAGAGGAAAATCCATTGACAGAACATAAATTGGATGCATAAGATTACAAGGGTCAATTACTTGTTTATTTCCAGCAAAATTGCCGAAGCTTTTGAAAGATAAAGAAATTAATTTCTTGACTATACATGCATGGTTTATAGTAGTTTCAATTAAAACTCATTTATATACAGAACTCTTTGGAAATATAAGTTACAACATATATTTACAGTTCCAGTATTTCGCCGAAGGTTGAAAGGAACAAATTTTTGAGTGACTCACTTTGGCGATGTTAGCCTATTTTCCTCTGAATCATGCTTGAAAGTAGAATCCCCGCCCATCAATTCGGAGAAACCTTCAACCTTCACAGGTGGAGCCCTAACAATTCCCATGTTCCTGAATGCATAAATAGATTCTTTCAGAAAAGTAGTTCTAATGGAGCTTGGACTAACTACCTTATAAATTTTACTTACGGTGACTGCACTTGAGGAACTTGCATTGATGTTAACTGCCTAAGCTGATTGGCAGATTGAGCATGGAGATTAAGTTGTTGCTGTCGGAATTGCATTTGTCTAGCATGGATAGCATTGTAGGCATTATTATCCAAGGGCAATTCCGGCGGATTTTCTACTTTTACTTGTACTAATGGTCTGTCTTTGTCCATATCCATAGCAGGGCGAGGCGCTGGTGGCTGCCGCCTTCGTATTCTCTCCAACTGTTGTTGCTGCTGAAATGCCAAATTTTGAGAAGCCATCATCTGCTGCATCTGAGGATGCATTTGCCTTGGAATCTGTAGCTTCACAACAGATCATAGCAAAATTACAACAATCATTATAAAGTACCGAAATTGCATTACTGATTGCAGTGCATTAAGTTGCTGAAATCATAGATGTCTTCATGCTATCACTCGAAATGTAAACATGTACTTTCATATTCATCAACAGGTCAACTGGAGATGTGATTGTGTAGAAATAAGAGTTAAATGGCCTAAATATGACTATGCACAGCAAATGCCCAAACCCTAATCAAGTTAGAAGTCCAAAACCCTCCGATATAATAACCCTCTTGATCAGTTAATCAGATGTGATCTACTTTTAGCATTGCACAGGAAGCTTATTGACTACGAGAGAAGTGCTCTCTCCTTCACATGCTTGAGAAAATTGACACGATACAGATACATGCCAAAAAGAGGTCCAATTTGCAACGTCTGAACCATGAAAAGAAAGTGAATTTGAATGATATGCTAGATGAGAAAATGAATAGGAATCAACAAACAGTAATAGATCTCATACCTGCTGGGGTACTCGGAGGGTATTCTGGTGTTGAGACTGAAACTGTGACTGAATACCATGAAGGGATGGCAGTTGCTGAGTTGGTTGCACAACAGTCCTCGTGCCATCCTTAACTAGTTCCATCAAATTCATAACATTACTACGAATAAGAAGAGCAGAGCAGCTTGTTAGATAATGGACATAACAGAAGACTAACATCAAAACAAACAGATTGCAGGAGCAGATCACAGAACTTCTTAATCCAAGAAATATCCTTTCAGTATGAGTAGCAGGAAGCAAATAAATGTTTTGAAACAACAATAAAAATGAATAAAAAAAGAATATCATAGTTACACCCCTCTTAACCAAATGCAATTACGATTACATGAAAAAGGCCAATGTGTACACTCATAAATGAAGAACAGAAATAATATCTAATGCAATCATATAATAAAGTGCAATTGTCTTTTCAAAATAAGTAGTGTATGTTCTTCTAACATTAGATAGACTTCCTTTCTGTTGAATTTGCTTATTAAGCATATAATTTCACATGCAAATAAAACTGAACCTGGCATTCTAAATTAAGCGATAAATTGAGCTGTTGTCACTAATTGTTCACAAGGGAATCTTTGTTATACTCAAACCACTTAAACCATCTGGAGCATCATGGATGAAGTCAGATGGCAGAACAATAACTTGCTTAAAGCCATCAAGTTTGACTCCATGCAACAATTCGCCCAAGGGAGGTCAATGAATCTATTTATGAAAGGTCACGGCTAATCAACCACAAGTATTTTGGGCTTTTACAGCTATTGGTTTGCTTTTGACAGCCAATGATTCATCTTTAAGGGTGCATGTTATCTGCTTACTGCACATTTGCAGTCATGGAAACTTAGAATCAAGATAGATTCACATTTCATCATATATCACTGAAGCTTCCTAAATTACAGAATTAGATCACATGCTGTCCAAAACCAAAACCAAATTCAGAAATCAGCAAATGTTTGAGAACCGTCCATAAGGACTTTTAACCAACTTTGACACTCAACAAAGTTGCAAGCATCAAAGGAAAACTCAGAGACATCACCTACTGATTTCTTATTTCCAAATTATTTTTAGAAATTGCCTGGAAAATAGAATGGTAAGATAGAGAGCACAAATGTAACATTGATGACAGAACACAAGTCCCAAAAGAATTTGATCAAACAAGAATTTCAAACTAACCCGTGCCCCACTTTTTGAAGAAACATCTTGAGTAGTTCAAATGCTGAACACTGCTTTCTGTAACTATCTGAGAGAACTTTCAAGATTCGTCCAAGCTTACAAATATGACAACTGAGCAATTGGGAGAAGACTTCCACCGGAACTTCTGTTGCACTATCAAAACCCACTCGAGTCAACATGCGGGCAACAACCTTTTTAGACATGACTAATGCTTGCTCTTCACTAAGATGTTTCCTATTTCCCTCAGATGAACTTCTCCCACGGTATACACTTCCTCCCTGTTCCACACTAACACCAAGCCTCTCTATCGTTACAGTGTTCCTAGTCTGAGGTAGCATATCAAGAACTCCATGGAACTCCATCTTCTGATTAGACTGTTCTCTAACTATTGGTGGGAATGCACTTTCAGGCACACAATTTGAAATGAACATTGTTTCAGGAAGAAAAGAAACATCTTCATCAATTGAGTTACAGGTATCTAAAGCAGACTCCACGGCAGAGCTTCCAAGAACCATATGTTGATCCTGCCTAAATGCGACACGTCTTCTTTTATGCCTCTCAAGAAGCCTAAGATAAGTGGCCATTTCCTCAGGCGAGCGTTTCTCAGAATCTCGGTCCCCCAGAGACAACCTATATGGTCTACTGATTTTATACTTCTCGATAAACTGATTATACCATGTTTCTGGCAATTCCTCGTTCCTAAATCTTTGGGACAAGTTGTCTGCTTCAGGTTCAGTGTATCGTGATCCAATTAACGTAGATTTAGAATGAGTCTGCAAATCAAGTTACATTATCAGCAGAGCAACAGACACGAAAAAATAAAACCATACCACTGGTGTCGGATAAAATAGAGCTTTTGGCATAGATGAGTTCCCTCATGAATCAAGAAAATAAAACTGTAAGCACCTAACAGGATCAATCAATTTGATCAACAGGATGCTAGTGCTTTTCATATACAATTGAAATATTAGATTATGCATATTTCCAAATATAACTGCTTTACAAACCACAAAGCAAATAAATAGGTAAAAACTTCACTAAGAAAAGGATTATAAGCAAGAGCAGAGCTCCAATTTTCATGGTTAGTAGCCAAAAACAGCAACATTACCATCATCGACGAAGCATTAAGCACAGCTGCACCGCCTTCTCTCCGGCTATCCCCGTCCTCGAGCGTGAAGTACACGTCGTCACCGTGCAACTGCAAATCTATAAAAATCAAACAGAAAAGGGAAAATCAGCAAAACCGATAGTAACCGTCACCACGCTAAGTGATTGTTGGGACATACAGTTAGGATTGAGCTTGGAAACGACGCCGGAAGAAGTCGCAGAAGAAGAGTTGGAGCTGGAGTGGAGAAAGAGAGAGACGGAGGCTTTGTCGAACAAGAGAGCGCGAGCACGGAGCTGGAGGTAGATCTGGGACTTGGAGGTCATGAAAGAGTCCCACGATGAGGGAGAGGAGAGAGAGTGCACGAAGGCCGGGTAGAGAGAGTCGCCCAGCCACGACCGCCACACTCCGAGGGATTCAAGTTTTCTGGCGAGTTCGAACCCCCGGCCGTCGTCGCCGAGCAGAGACATTGCTGAGTTTTGCCTTTTTTGGTCTTGAGCGTTGAATGCTTTGACGGAGGCGCGTGGGAATTGGGATTGAGGACTACTGTGAATTTGGGTTTTGGAGGTGCACTCGAGTGTGGAAGAGTGTACAAAAACCCACTGGGAACCATAGACGAACTCAGCTGGGCCGTTGATTCTTAAACGGAGTTACGGAGAAAAGACACTTTTATTTTTTTGTTTTTATTTTATAATTTTTTAAATTAAAATTTATTTAATTAATATTTGTAATAAAAATAAAAATATATTTAATTAAAATTTATTAAAAATATAATTAAATAAAAATAAATTTAAATTATTTAATCAAAATATTTTATACAATTTAAAAATATATTATTAATTAATAAATTAAATTTATTATTTAATGTAAAAAATTTATTTTTAAAATATAAAAATATTATTTTTTATTTATATTTTTCTGATTTTAAAATCGAAAAATAAAATAAGTAAATACATTTTTTTATTATTTTATTTTTAAAAATAAAAAAAGTGAAAACAAATAAAAAAGTTATACAATTTTCGAAAAAATAAATCGCGCCAGGAAGGGGTCGAACCTTCGACCTTCTGCTTAGGAAACAGACGCTCTATCCACTGAGCTACAAGCGCTTCATGTTAGGGTTCTCTAATAATTTTTATATCATCCATAAACATAATTAACCTCGTCGTCTAACTTCAATTTCCCCCTATTAAAAAAGATTAAGATATTTTTAAAAATCATACGAATTAAGCCTCAGACAGAATCTCAAACTTTAATCAATCTACGTTCAAGAATGCTGATGCGATCTCTCTCTTTTTTTTTTTTTAAGGTTCTCGCATCAAAAGAACTCTCAACTGCCGTTTTGGTACTTCGACTTTCATTTAAAATTCTTATTTCTGCAATTCAAAAACAGAGAAAGTTCATCAATGCCATACTATTAGATTCTAAAGTTTGTTACTATTTAAAAAGGCCAGAAGGCTTAATCACATTGTTTTATTTCTCAAACTGTAAATAAATCCCACAATCGAACCCTTATTTGTTCGGATACCTTTTAGCAGAATTCAAGAAGCCATTCTAAAGACATGCCACACTTCTTCAATTTCTCTAAAAGCAATCAACGCTTTTCGACGTAATTTGCAAGTTTGGCATATCAGTTTTTGATCTCAAGACCAAACCCTGAAAACTATACGAGAACTTTAAGCAGGGACGATAATTTGATGGCCTCTTATTAGAATTTTGAAACAAGATTCAATTACATGGCTCTCGGACAGTCATCAAAGACGTATCACATAAAAAATATTGAAAATACTCTTTAACATACAAAAACATAGTACTCTCGTATCGAAATCAGACAGAGAACGTACGTAACATTGATACAAAAGTACTCTTGCATCGAAATCAGACAAAATACAGAAACAAAGATAAGAAACTAATGATCAACCAGAAAGTTTTACATCATCGCTCTCCTCTTGGAAGAAATCCAGTTCCTGTTGATCCAATCTTGGTGATGCCTCAGTTGGGAGTAATGATAGACAAGCTCTTCTCCAGTAGTAGGAAAATAGACGAGAAACCTGTTACCTCCATGTCTACCGGTGATCTTCCCAAACCACCAGCCGTCGTTATCAAAAACGTCAACCTTATCAAACATCGTAAATTCAGAGTAACTTGGTGGAGGGTTTGGTGGAATGGGTCGAACTTCACCGGAAGAAACTTTCTCAGTCAAAGGAGTGATGTGATCTTCTTCCACCAAATTCTTGTACTGAACATGGTAAGCAAGGAAGGGGAAGAGGTCATGCTTGATGATTGTTGCTTCGTAATAGGAACCTACAAACCCTTCTTCCCAGCTGCAAACTTCTACTTTGTCACCTACAGAGAACATTGTCGTTAGTGGCGAGTTCAGCTTAAAGTGAGAAAAGCTGTGGAGTGAATAGCGTTATTTATAGAGGGGCCAGGTGACAGGTTGACAAGTCTGTTTCGGAAGTGTTCCTATTGAGACTAGGAAAACACGTTTCCAGTTTTCATAACTATGGAAGGATTTTTCCTAATTAGAGTCTGGATACGAAATAAGAGTAAAGAAAGGGCGTTTAATCCTATCAGGACTAGGAAATCAAAGGAACGCTACCTTTTCCATGTTGTATTCTCAAGTTAAACTAATCAATGCCGTAATTTCAAGAAAAAGCCAACAAAAGAACACGTCGTAGATGGCCCTTCGAGAGGTAAAAGACTGAAATTCCGCTTACAATCAAAATACAGTCACCATTCACAGAGGCCTTTTTAAGTCTTTTCTCTGATGGGAGGCTTTGGACCATCGAGTTCAGTAATTGTGTCGAAACGAGATGAGTGTGTATGATTAAACTTATATTAGATCCTTTTTTATTATTTAATTGTTACATAATTGTGTTTTTATTTATTTATGTATATTAAAGTTAAAATTTTTATTATACATTATTTTTTAAAAAGTAAATAAAATTGAAAATTATATAACAACTAAGTGACATTATAAATTATAATTTTCAAAATATAAATATTAAAATAAATCAAAGTAAATCAAGCTACTAATATACAAGTTATTGTGAGAACCACAAATCGTATCATTCAAAATTTTTATTATGCATTCTTTTCTAAAACGTAAAATGAAAACTTATATGATAATTAAACAATATTATAAATTACAATTTTAAAAATATAAATTTTAAAATAAATCAAACTAATGTGTCATCTATGAACTAATAATATCTTTTTTCTATAAAAATATGAACCAATAATATCATGTGTATATATTGATATGATATATCATGTCTGCATTTATGTCGGGGATTTCGTTAATGAAAAGTATTTGATTAAAAAATTAAATATAATAAAAGACCAAAAATATTATTAACCCTAATTTAATTATGAGAAAGTTAATAACTATTTAATATGAAAATTTCATCAATAAAATGTAACTTTAATTATTTTATTTTTTAAAATCATATTAATGAAATGAAGGTTATTTTTATCTTTTTACAATTTTAATATGATTGGAAAAAAGACCTTAAACTATCATTTAACCTATATCATCTATTTATACAACCGGAAATAGATACTTGGGTTAATAAATTAACTCTTGTGATTCCACTTATTTTTTCAATCTTTATGTTTTAGAATTATTATTTATTATCATATGAAATTATTTCATTATTATAAAAATTTTCCATTATATTATGTTAATTTTTAACTATTATTTATGAAGATTAATATAATTTTTAAATTTTTAAATTTTAATACACATACTTTTGGATTTATGAATAAATAAAATTCTAACGAAGTATGATAAAAAAGTTATATAATAATTAAAGAATATTACGATAGATAAATCATAAATTTTTTAAAAATGCAATAATTGAACTAAGAAAGAGGAACCAACTTACTTTAGATTGATTAAACTGACCTTTGTAATTTGATTTTTTAAACTGTTATATATTAAAATCTATAGTTTATAATTTTATAATATTGTTAAATTATCACAAACTTTTTTCTATTTAAATTTTAATATTAAGTTATATCTTTTTTATCTATAACTTAAATTTAATTTTAAGTTATCTTTATGAAAAATAATTATTTATTATCTTATCAATATAAAGATTGAAATATAAATCAAATCACAAGGATTAATTTATTAATCCTCGTATCTATACATGTGCAGGTAAACTCAATTTAGCCTCAACTGAAAATAAAAGGAAAGGGATCCAAGTTGTATAAATAGATCATATACGTTAAAAATGCTAAGTTGAGTTACCTTTTGAGAAACATCTAATCAAATCAGACTTCGTGACAAAAGAATTAGTGTTGAAGATGTGAATGGATTGTAATTTTTAAGTAATGTGGATTCTGTAACCTCGAGCAATTGATTTTACTTTAAAAGGAAGAAATTTGTACCACTTTGTATGAGAATAAACATAAGTATATCCATTTTTTTGGCAGTTTGAATATATTTATATATATATATATATACTTGTCTATTTCCTAATAAATTCATAATGGTTAAGGTTTATTTCATTCTTCCTTCTTGATGTAAAAAATATGTATACAAACAAACAAATCTAGGATTCATACCATTTAAATGATGAATTAAAAATTTTCTAATGACATTAAAGATTGTAAAAAGATTAAAAATGTTATGAATACCGTACCCATTGGTTATGATACAGTACAGTATTGATGTTAGCCAATATAAGGTATTATATCGAGTAATTTTTAAACAAAATAACTAGGGGCCCCTTCACTGGAGAGTCCTCCGTATCCCCCCTCTCACATGGAAGAGGTATTTTCATAATTTTCTTAGGGCACTTCTTAGTGGGAGGCCTCCCAATCGTTCTCTTTTTTAAAGTCACAAAATAGATCGTAAATTTTATAAAATTTGCAAAAATACTTGATTTTTTTTAAATTCAAACTTGTCTAAAAAATAATAATACTAAATTTTTATATGAAAACAACTATCTTTTTATTTCTATTAATATTATTGGTGATGGTTGACCATCGTAGGGCTTATTTGAATCTTGATCACCATAAGATCCCATGCCCATTCCATAACCACTGATTAGACTACCAAAGCCATTGTTATACATTCCACCACCATACATGCCACTTCTATATAAGCCACTATAACCTCCTCTATACATGTTGTTTCTATACAATCCACCATCATAAGTCCCTCCGTACATTCCATACATTACATAACCATATCTAGAATTATAATTTTGGCCAAATAAACAGCTTGTAGATATGCAAAATATATTTGATATAAACACCCATATAATAAGAAACAAAAGAAAGTAGGAGTTAGTACCAAGCCCAATAAAGTTATCCAAAGAGAATGTACCATTTATTTAGTTAACAGAATTTCCTAAACTATTTATCCAATCTCTCCTACATGTTGGAGTTTAAAATATTATAATATAAAATGCAAAAAGGACCAATCCCTTTCCTTCTTCTAAAATCATGATAAAAAATGAATATAAAATAGAAAGAGTATTCTCATAACATAAATTCTTACTATTTATTCAACAAAAAAAGCAATTAACAGAAATTCACATGTGATCACATGAGCAAATAGATACGTGCAAGTTAGTAAAAAGGTCCACAAGTATCTCCATACATATTCTTGTACATATATTGCTAGTCTCAAGGACAAGTTATCACAGGCTTACCAAAAGAATTTCTATTTGCAATTGTATTTATATTTGCGATTGAAATAATTTCACCTAGTTTTGCAATTATAGATGCCTCTAATAGATTACTGGTGCTACCAGTTGATGGTGGTTTAAAATGTGATGGGCTAGTTGAAGTCCTTGTTCCTTCCCAACGATTTGAAGTAGGCAAAAAATACTATTTAAACCTAAATATTTTCATAAATATCTCGATCCTTAAAGTTTTGCCGTGTTCAAAGCAAGTCTTAATGTTTTAGAAACATTTAAAAAGAATCATAATGTTTCTAAAACATTCAAATTAAATCTAGTTCAAGTTTCCGTCAAATTGCCTTTAAGTGACGCATCAGCAAGGCACTTGTCATCATATAATTGGTCAAATTTTTTTTTGGATCCCACATTTCTTTTAAAAATTAAATAATTTGGTGTCGTTGGTTCTGGTTTTTCTCTAGTGGAAAGCTTCTCCATGTCATCACTTCTCTTAACTCTGCTTCTCTCCACCTATACCGGTCGTCTCTATCCTTACAATCATTGTTACGGTAAGGTTTCCATGCTAAAGTGTGGACTGAGAGGTCCTCGAAATATCAACAACAACAGAACCATAGCAGCAAACAAGAAGGAGTAGCATCAGTTTTTTATTATCTTTGCCACAATTGCCTTTTAGAACACCCTCACTTCATTAAAGTCTCCCTCTCTTCTCCTTACGGCCTCTACCTTTGGGGCTCCACTATCATTGTCTCTTTCTGGCTCTGTATTTGTTTATTTGAGTGATGTGTCTTCTGCAAATGTGATTAAGAGGCTTAATGTGTTGAGGGGCAGAAGCATGACTTCCTTGTACTATTGTTCTTGAAAAAAGTCCTTTCCTTTCTTCATTTGGGAGACAAATACCTGCTTTTCTTTTCATCTGCAACTTTTTTTTTTCTAATTTAGTATTATTTGTTTGATTTGTTTCAGAAGCTACAAGAATGGATTTTATGGAATGATATCTCTGAAGATGATTTTGTTATTCCCTTTAATGGAGACGAATATGTTATCAAAGGTTCTGAGCTTTTCGATGAGTCTAATTCTGGTTAGTTATTCTCTATTTTTGTAGGATTGTATTGTTAATTACCTGTGGAAAAAGCTTGATTTTTCATTTTTAATGTCAATTATAGATTGCTTTACTTCTGTTAGCACTGCAAAATTGCAAAATCTGTAGCAATTTCCAAAACCTGGTTCATCCAAAAGCTAGGATGATTCCTTATCATATTCAACTTAAATGGAAGAGATTCAAAGAATTATCAAGAAGATGAGTTTTCCCCTATCATTTAACACCCTGCCTCATCTAGGGTGATAGAGACGATAGGTACAGGTGGAAAGAAGCGAAGATGAAGAGAAGTGATGAGGGGGAAAATCTTTCTACTGGAAAAAACTGGGACCCATGACACCAAATTATTTGATTTTAAAAGGAAATTTGGGAAGCACAAAAAAATTTGACCAATTATATGTTGACAACTTTCTTACTACACTTAACAGACAATTTGACGGAAATATATACTAGGGTTTAAGTTGAACATTGCTAAAATGTTAGGGTTCTTTTTTAATGTTTCTGAAACGTTGCGGTTTATCTTGAACACTACAAAACGTTAGTGTTAGCCCTATGGCACCCAAGAGGGGGGTGAATTGGGTGTTTAAAAATTCTTGTAGAAATAAAATACTTTAAACACCTTAGGCTAATTTAATCAATATGAAATCTTTAACCAAAAATTTAATGTATATGAAATGTCAATTTTTATGCTAATATCAATCAAATTTAAATAATAATAATAAAGCAAACACAAATACACAAATATAAAAGAGATAAGGAAGAGAGAGAACACCAAGATTTATAGAGGTTCGCTACCCCAAAGATAGACTACTTCCTTTCTCCAACTACTTGTTGGAAATTCACTAACAACTAATCTTACTTTAATTGGGCAAAGAGTAACCCTTACAACAATCTTGGTTAAAGGATAAGAGAAACCTTTACAACAATCTTGATTCAAGGTCAAGAGGAACCTTTACCAATCTTGATTCAAGACCAAGAAGAACCTCTCACAATCTTGATTTAAGGTTAAGAGGAACCTCTCACAATCTTGATTTAAGGTTAAGAGGAACCTATCACAATCTTGATTCAAGGTCAAGAGGAACCTATCCAACAATCTTGAATTCTCAGGTTAAGAGGAACTTATCACAATCTTACTTAAATGGGTGAAGAGTAACCTAACAAACACAATCAAATTATACAATTTTTATCCCACACAGACAGCCCCTAAACCAAGCTTCCTTGAGCTTAACACAAGCTTATCTAACTTCTTGAACCTTGATAAAAATCAATACAAGATAAGGGTTCAAATGCAACTAATGCAATATAGAATGTAAATGCACAATTAAGGCCTAATACAATCCAATTCACAATCAATTATTAATACAATTCAAATCTTAATTTCTACAAGCCAAAAGCATCCTATTAAATCCATTTTAAAGGAAAAGAGCAGCCTATACTATAATTAAAAATCAACACAAATTAATTTCCCTAAAATATGTAACCAAATACACCTTCAATGATGTTTCACTAAACCTCATGCAATAAACTCAATTATGAAAATTCTAAAGACAAACCAAAATTATAACAAGCCTCATAACACTTCAATTGATCATAAACAAACATATTGAACTGAAAACGTGATTATGCATTCAAAAATCAAATTCAACCTATATGAACACAAGCTGTCAAATATATATGCAGTCTTAAAGTTTTAACCTATAAGCACACGAATTTAATCAATCAAATGATGTAAATAAAATGTAATAAACATATTGCAACATCAATCTATATGTTAATAATAAATTGCAGTAGCAAACACAATTTTAGCACATCAATTGAATGATCAAAATCAAGATCAAAGTCAAGACTGTCAAATCTAGACAGTTTTGAGTTACCTACAAAAATCAAGTTCAAACAAATAATATAATGACTCAAAATGAAACAAAAATACTGGCACAATCCTAAGACCTTAAGAAAACATAAAACAATAAACTTACAAACCTAGAAACTGATTAAAATTGAAAATCGAAATGTTCAAATGTGCTGTATAGAAAACTTGACAGTTTTGGACAGTCTGTGTTCTTTGAGTTCAAACACACGATTTAAGTGCTTAAAAATTGAAGTAAAAGATCTTATGCACTCTTGAGATCTTAAAAAAATGTGTATGATAATTTTGAATCAATAAAAATGGTTTTGCTAGCTTAAAATTTAAGAACATAGAAGTTCAAAAAAGTTTAACCAAAACAAAGATAATTTTGGAATGTTGATCTTTGAAAGCTCAATATAAATGAAATAATGAATCGAAAATTCAACTGAAACCCTTATGAGATTCGTCTAGGTATAAACTAACAAAAAACACAAATTTTGCAGCACAAAAAACTGATTTAAAATACGCAAATATGGATTGAATGAAAACTGTACAAAAAACAAGGAAGGCTTTGAATATTTGAATGATTTGATCTTATAATTCGTTTTTCAGAGGTTCTAAACTTGTTAAAAGTGTTTAGAAATCATATATATATAGAGTTATGAGAGGTTTGGAGTTGTTAGAAACAAAACTAGCCATTTGGGAAATTAAAAATCCATTTAGTTCGAAATCTCAAAACTAGCCATTAGAGTATGCGAGTAAAACGAAGCCTTCTGGGATCATCAATGACGTCGTTGTTCATAGAACACACCGCCGTTGATGCTCCTGGACAGGGGGGATAAACGGCCCTTCATCAGGGTGCCGTTAATAAAGATCACACTGCCGTGTATGTCTAGAAAATATGAGAAAAACACTTCAAATCAACTTCAAAACGTTCCAAACAAATTCCTAACATTAAACAAGACTTTAAACAAGTTTTAAAGTATAATTCAAAGCTGTTTAAATCATCAAAACATTTCAATCAATTCAAAACATAAGAATTGCCTTAATTATGAAAACCTTTCATTTTAACCAACTTTAAAACCTTTTAAATCACTTTATACATCATAAGTTCATAACATAAAGATATTCAAATAAATTCAAACATACATAACCAACACTTAAGCAATATTTTAATGCACTTAAACATATCAATAAACATACATTAAATCAATTACTCACAATCCAACTTAATTATGCAACATATGGCTTAAATGTCATTCTAATTCAATTCCTAATATGTCAAAGCCACAATCAAGTTCAATTAATCACTAAAACCACAATTCAACTCTTATATGCTCATGTAAATGTGAGAGCCCTTTTTAAGCATTGATTAAGAATCAAGTTTAGGACACTTACACCTTAAGCCCTTTTCGGAAAATCTTTCTAAACTTGATCTCTTTAAGCTTTTGATCTTCAAGCTTGATCATCATTTGATATATCATCACTTGAGCTTTATCATTTGATCATTGATATCCAAGGTCTTGATCATCTAATGTTTGAGCTCTTCTACCTTAGCTCCACAAATATACGATTTTGCACTTTAAGCATTACCTATCTTATAAAAATTTCAAAACTCAAACATTAGTAATAATAATGTTTTGTCATCATCAAAACACATTATTAAAACCACATTGGTTCAACATTTTTTATTACTGATAATAATAAGTTAATTTAGTTTTGCTTCGATTCGATTTAAAATTAACAAATATGGTTTAAATAAATTTAAACTTAAGATTCATATTATATTTAAAAAATTTAAATTTAAAATATAACTAAATTAATTTTTATCAAAAATATTTTTTCACTTCTTCTTATACAAGTTTTTCTTATATTTCTTATACAGTTTAAGATGTAGTTAAAAACGTCTATATGCTAAATTTTGCAAATGACTGGTATTATTTCAAGTGAAATTCTAAACTTAAATAAATTTCAACTTATTTTTATTTAGATTTAATCATAATTAAAATTTAAAAATTTTATAAGTTGGAATTTATTGAAATTTAGAATGAAGGCATTTGTAAAATCAAGCATATAGTTATTTTTACTCCATCTAAAACTCTATAAGAAATGTAGGAAAAACTTTCATGAACAAAAGCAAAAAAAAAGTATTTTTTTAAATTGATTCAGTTATATTTGAAATCAAATTTAAATTTAAATATTATTAAATATGATCTTAATCTTAAATTTCAATTTATTTATTCTTAACTTAAGTTATTAATTTTAGATCGAAGTGAACTAAAATTCAATTAACTAATTATTGTTTGTAATAAAAAATAACCAAGAAATTTTGTTATTCTATCCAAGAGAGGGATTTACTTATTCTACCTAAAAGAGGGCTTATTCGGATTGCAAGTGGCATGAAATTATTAGTTAATATTATAGAAAAGATTGAATTGTAACTAAAATCATTTAGGACTATTAGCTAAAATCACCTAAGATCCTTGTAATTTAATAAATTATCAATAAGGTCCCTATAGTTTAAAAACTATCAACTAAATTTCAAAGGTTTTAAATTACTTTCATCTATTAGTTCTTAGTGATTTTTATATTACGTGAACTAATAAAGTGTCAACATGATAGTGTCACATGTTTTAAATATGTCACATAGGCAGATCTAATTGACATTCCATTAATCCATGTAGGATAAAATAATAAAGAATTAACAGTAAAAGTAATTTACAACTTTAAGAATTTATTTGATAATTTTGAAACTACATAAATCTAATTAATAGTTTATCAAATTACAAGAATTCTAAATGATTTAAACCCCTTTTCTTACTAATTATTACACAGTGATTATCACTTATTATTACATTTAGTCATTATAATTTGAATATTATACGTAGATCTGTACATGAGGTAAGGTGGACTAAATTTATTTAAATTCAAGTTAAAAATTTTAGAAAATTTTAAATTCGTAATTAACTTATAAAATAGACTTCACGTTCAAATTCAAATATTGCCTTTGATGAATATTTTAAATTTAAGCTCAGTGTTACTTTTAAAATTTAGTAATTATATAAAATATGAAAAAAAATGTTGAATTATTTTATTATATGAAATAAATTTATAAAATTGTTTTCAAATAAAACATCATTTCTTACAATATGAGTAAAATAATAATTATAATTCATAATAAAATTAAAATATAATAAAATTAAAATAGACAAATAAATATAAATTTTATAAAATTTTTAAAATTAGTAGTCGCATCTTCCCATTTGAATATTATAAGACATGCATTGGACTTTTATAATTGAAATTTATATCTTTTGATTAATAATTCATTTAAAAATTTTTAAATTAAGGAATAATTTTAAATTTTCAACAATAATTTTCTTTGTAAATTAAAGAGATTTTTATACAAGCAATTGAATGTTTGGTAGTAGAACTAGTGTTTTTAATATCGGTACAAATCGGTAAAACTAAATCTAGTACAAATTAGACAAATACCATATCAGATCGAAATATTGACTTGCACTAGTAAAATTAGTATGTATCAACCGATTTTACAGCAATTTCAAAATACCAATAAAAATCAAGATCGATACATAAATTTATAAAATTTGTACTTCACGATTGTGACAATTGTGACTCTTCATAAGAGTCACTAAAGCCACACGACCGAGGTTAAGGGAAGCCATAAACGTGACCTCCTAAGGGAGTCATGTATTTTGTTGACTCTTTTTTTTAATAAAGAAGTAATTTTATTTTTATATATTAATATGTTCTTTGTTTGTTTATTTATACATTAAGATATGTATGAATTATTTATATGCCGGCATTCATATGTTTTTTTTAAAATACATGCATGCATTAATATATTAATATACTTTTGCATGGACTATGACAATTATTTTTATTAATGCATTAATATATAAATGTATTAATATTCAACAAAATATTTTTTTAATCTCATTTTCTATAATTTTATTAATTTT
>JAOXYD010000134.1:16517087-16533314 GCA_028565735.1 Pinacopodium congolense
TAAGGGGTAAATTAGGAAATAGATCCAAATGAATTTTCAATTCTAGATTTGTTCCAAACATGATTATGAGTAATTCAATTAAATTCCATGTTTTAAATGATAACTATTTAAATAAGAGAATTCATTTACAAATGAATTCTGCATTCTACATTCATTTGTTTCAAATAGGGGGTAAAAAGAAGAAAAGAGGAAATGAGCAACTATAAGTAGAGATGATGTTAAATCCACTGGGATATGAGAAGAAATAAAAAGGAAAATAGCCAAACAAGTTTATAGGAGAATTCTGAAATCTTCCTTCTTATAATGGGATTTAAGCTTAAGAAACAATAGGAAGACTAATGGGTTGATTTCATGGGTTGGGTGTTACAACAAGCTGAGTGTTACAACACGTCTCACATTACTACGATATATATATATATATATGTATGTATATAACCTTAATTGTTGGCTATTATATTTCCTTTATTATAAACAAATGTCTAGATTTGAGTTTGTTGAGTTTAGGTATTGGTCATGCTTTTAGTTGCCAATACAGGAATACATATTAGAGATACTTGGTGAAAATAGGTATGTAAAATGGCCTAAATAAAGCATGTAAATCAAAGTTATGAAGTGATTGGGGAATAATGCATTTGATTTAGGGGAAGCTAGGTAAATGGGGTTAGATTTTCTCTAACTTCTTTGAATCTAGATATGATGTGGGGTGTCTGGAGAATTAAATGATTGATTGTGTTGCTCTACGAGATGGTTAATTATTAGATAATTGTGAGAATGTTAACTAATTATGCTTTTCATTAATTTCTTTATTTTATATTAAAAGTATAATTGGACGTGTGGAGTTTTGATCATATTGATAACAACAGTTCATTTTTAATCGTATTCTGACAAGGTACTTTTCAACTTAAATACTTAATTTCAACAATTGATTATAGATGCATATCAATTATCTATACTAGTCTTTTTGAAATAAGGAAATCCTCTAATTAATCATCAGTTATTGATTTTTAAAACGTGGATAAGTATGCTAAATTATCTTTCTTAATTAACCTCAGAACTTTCATGTGCAATTTACAACCTAATTAAAAGACAATAAATGTTGATTATGTTCTTTCTTTATAAGCTATATATATCTTATCTTTTGGGAGAAAACTATTGTCATGTAATCTAATATTTTAAATTGTATTTACAAATAAAGATTAGGTCAAGCAAAGAAAACACCAACCTATTCGTAGCAACATAGGAATTTGAAGTGACAATTACTAAATGCATCACATAAATCAGCTAAACTAAGGGAGTCCCATTTGGCCTTCTTCTCAAATGAGATGGGGTATTTCAGTAATTTTATAAAAAGGAGGCATTTTAGTAATTTTCAATTATTTTAAGAAATTACTGAAATACCCCTTCATCTCAAATGGGAGGGGCATTTCAGTCATTTTTAAAATAGTTAAAATTGCTGAAATACCCCATCGTATATGAGAGGGAGGCTAAATGGATGTTTAGTTGGGTTGTGGATTGTGATTTTTTGTTGTAGCGGTTGTGTTTTTATATTAATTGTTGTATTTTCTTTTTCGATTTCTGTACTGTATTAATATGTTTTCTTTATTAATTTTTGTATTTTAAAAAAAAGAAATCAAATTTCAACTAAACATAACCTAAATGGAGGCCAATTGTCTTCCCCCCCATATAAATTGGACATGAAGAATGAAATAAAAAACTCATGCTCACCCACTAGAATCTAAACAAGGTAAAGGCCCAATTAATACCTTGAAGCTTTAGGGCCAAATATCCAAGAAAATTTGGGCTGCAGAAAAAAGACAAACATGTTAGAATAGAAAAATTAGTCAGAGATGAAGATACTGGAGCATAGCATTCCCAAAATGATCAAAGGTTAGGTTCTTACCAACTATGCATTAGATATATGATCTTCTAGATGATGATTTATTTATATTGTGTTGAGAAACCAAGAAAATTTAGGCAAGTAACAAAAACACATAGAAAACAGGAGAGACAAATATAAAGGATATGCAGTAAATGAAATGAAGAAGAAAACAGTAAAAATAAACCTGAGAATCTAAAGAAAGATCGCTTCGACAGAGAGAGGTAGACACGTGTTTGATCCTAATCTCTTAAGGTTGTGGCGGACTCACTTCTACTTCTTCTATCATCATCTCGTCTCCCTTTCCCCATGCTAAAATACTAAAACACAGGAAGAAGCACCTCTACTGGTGATTACTTGCTGGGGTTACGAAGACGACAATATTTTTTTGGTATCTCCCAGCTTGCGTTAAGGTCGAGACTCGGCAGCTTGTTTAGAATGCATCTGGATTCTTTAATGGTTTCCATGTTTGTTGTTTTCTTCTTCTTTGTAGGCATGGTATCAAGTTGATGTTTTACGTCTGCGAGGCCCTGAAAGGTGAGTAGAGTTCCTGGAGCTCCAGTTTCATCAACGAAAAATATTTGATTAAAATTTTATTTGATTAATTTTTTATTTGAATTTTTAATCATTATTCTTTATTATCTTGTAATATTATTTAATTATTACACAATTTCCAGTTATATTATGTTAAGTTTTCATCTATTTTTTATAAAGATTAATATAAAATTAAAATTTTCAAATTTTGATACACATAATTTTGAATATATGAATAAAAAATTAATGAAATATGATGAAAAGAATTATGTGATAATTAAAGAATGTCACGAGAGATAAATAATAATTTTTAAAATGCAAGAATTAAAATAAAAAACTAATGGGCCCTTCTCCTGCTTTTGGTTGTTTTTTATAGTTTATCCAGCTTGGTGGTCAGTGCTTTAGCTGTGTAGTTCGTGGGTTGTTATTAGGCGATTGTCGTTTTGTCGTTGGTTGATTGTTCGTCCTGTCGTTTTGGAACTCCTTTTGTGTAATTCTGGTTTCTTATTATTATTTATTCTATTTTTCTTTTTTTTAAAAACCTTTGTAGTTTGATTTTTTAACTTTTTAAACCTATATTTTATCATTTTATAATGTTGTTTAATTATTCACAACTCTTTTCCTATTTAAATTTTAATATTAAGTTATCTTTATAAAAAATAGGTTAAAATATTTTTTAAAAGTAAAAATAGATAAAAAGATACGGAACATAAGAAGGAATTACTTTAAAATTTGTAAAAAGATAAAATGTTCCTATTTGATTAATATGATTTTAAGTACTAATAATTGAAAAGTTATAATGACATTTTCATAATTTAAATAGTCAATAGCTTTTTTACAAATTAATTTAGGGTTAATGATATTTTTTATTATATTTATATTTTTATTCAAATATTTTTATTATTTTTAAAATTAAGTCCTTTCATATCGACGGTTTTTAATTAAATAGTTTTATTAACAGAATTAATAGGAATACAAATATGACATGTCACGTCAATACAATAATGTAAATAATAATAATAGCATGGTATGTATATATGAGACGGCGACATGTTGCAAAATACATAATAATGCATATGATAATATGAGTCAACAATTGCAACGTGGATGTACCATATCAATCATGATACTAATGTGTCACCCACCTGATCATTATGTCATAATTTTAAATCGATGTATCAATAGTACATATGATAATGTAAATCTAATAGTGCCACGTAATACTAATACTTGCATTTTTTTAGTAAATTCTCTTACTTTAATTTGAAGATTAAATAAATTATTAATATTAGAAAGGCTTAATTAAAATTATTAGTTTTAAATAAGGTATTTATCTTTATCATTTTGAACATTCTCAAATATTAGAAATGCACCTAAAAATAATAATAAGTATTAATTAACCGTATCATAAAAAAAATTATTGTTATATCAGTAAGTACGAATTATATATTAATTCTATTGCATCTCTTTGTTTACTTAATTTGATTTTCTTTACACACATTTTCATATCATCATAATATAGATATCAACAAATTAGGTGTGACAAAATAGATTATTTCATCTCAAAAGTATTGTTAAATTGCAAACACAATGTTTATAGACTTAATTAGTTGAATGTCAAGTGGTTTTATCTCCTTAAAATGATCTTTTATGATTATGGATCTCATATTAAAAAAATAAAACTATTAATATCATATTCAAACATCATAATTTTTCTAACATTCATAATTACATATAATTATGAAAAAATTATATATAAGAATATCAAATATCTATGGAATTTAATAATGTTTGGTAAAACAAAGTTTTGCATGGGTTTATAATAGATTTATAAGTATAATATACCACATTAATATAGTAAAATTTTTTCATTATATAAGCGACTAATACCCCACTCGTCTGGCTAGGATTTTAGTTCGTTACGCAGCTTTAGAAACAGATTATGCCAGTATTTTTTCAGGTCTAAACACCAAGTCCAAGGAGCAATGCAAATCTATGGAGTTAAGTGTGATACCTCTTTCATGGGTCTCCTTTACCTTCAGATTCAAAGTCTCCGTATCCAAAGTTGTACATGCCTGATAACTCTATTAAATCAGGTGTTGTTAAAATTTAATGGGGGTAGGCTCCCCATTCTATCAACTACAATAGCAGCTTTTGAACCTCCTAAATAGTTATTTCAAACTTGCCTTATATTTAATAATGGTTGTCTCTTAAAGAACGTACTAAACAAGTTACTAAATAAATAGATATTAAGGATACTCATGTCAAAAACAGTTTGAAAATAAGTTATTATAAGGACATGTTTAGTTAGGTTGTGGGTTTTAATTTTTTGTTGTAATTGTTGTATTTTTGTATTGGTTATTGCGTTTTCTTTTTCGATTTCTGTGTTATATTAGTGTATTTTCTTTATCGATTTATGTGTTTAGAAAAATAAGAATTAAAAATAAAAAACTAAAGTGGAACTAAACATAACCTAAACAAGTAGATATTAAAGATACTCATGTCAAAAATAGTTTGAAAGAAATTAAAAAAAGAACTTGAAGAACAAATTTTAGAGAATGTCCAAATATAAATGAGAACTTTCCACCTTTAAAATATGCTAAGTTAATCTTAGAAGATTGTATTCCTATCATCGTGCTTTCTCTTGAACAAACATCTAGAGGTGCACTATTGATGAAATTTTTTTTAGCAGGTTATTTTATTGAAAAAAACTTGTTTATCATATTGTTCAAAACATATCTTTTTCTTTGTAAAGAAGAATATAATCTGTAAGAAGTATTAGTAGATAATAATAAAATTTATTTCTTTAAATTTGTTGAAGAATTTAATATTAAGAAAGTATTAGATCAAGGTCAATGACATACAAAAAGAAAGTCAAATTTACTAAGAAAATGAGAGTAAGGAATGATTTACTAAGAAAATGTGAGTAAGGAATGATACTAAATAAAAAGATAAAGAAGTTGCTATTATAGATTAAAATGTTAGAAATTATATGGACAAATATAATCTCAACAATAATTATATGTCCTAACCATTAATTGAATTGCCTAATGTATGTTTAATAATCATAATGTGATAGTTAATATTTTGCTAATTGTATTTGATGCACGTGGTAGTACCCCAATTACTATAAGTTGACCTATTAAATTATAGTCCAAATATCATCCATATAGAACATGATATAAGTCATGGGGAGGAGTAAGACAAAAACAAGGAGATCTTCTACCATCATCTCCTTTGGTAAATTGTGTTTTGTTGTTCTTGTCTTTGTAGATTGTGAAAATGGAGAGGAACCATCAAGACTCTATCCCAAGCATTGGAGGTATGCATTCTATATTTTCGTTATGCCATAAATAAAATGTTGATCTTGATTGTTGAAATATTGATGAATGCATATGTTTTAATTTTTAGCATAAAATATATGAAGTACTAATAAAGTATACAACAACAGAAGGATTTAGTATGTTAACTAGTTCAGTAAGAGTATCTTTATTTTTCGATTCTATTACTACAAAGAAACAAAAACTTAGTTTTGTGAGAGAGTGTATAAAAGCAAATGTGGAGCAAAATCAACTTGAACATTGCTAGGTTGCAATGTATGATATAGGTAGGAATCAAATAATGAAGGAACTTCGAATTTCATATGATTAGAAACTCAGCATCAATCAAGATAAGCAAAAAGAAGTTTGAATCCTTATTGAAACAATTTTCAAAATTGGAGGGTTTGAAAAGTTAGATGCCCCTATAAGGAAAGATACAAACACTGAAAATTGAAAGAAAAGGCTAGAAAGTCACAATTTAGAGACCCTCAATTCTCTTGACATGTAAGAGAAACTTAAAGCATACAACACTCCTTTACCTCAACTAGTTAAATCTTCAGCTCTTACAACCTCTCTTTAGTAAAAGTTCATGAAGGTGCGGTGGATATTTTTTCAAAATCATCAAAGATAGGCAATCTAGCTGACAATCCTCCAAGTGAAAATGTTTTAATGGAAAAGCAGTCAAAACCTTCAACAAGCAATCGATTTGATGGCAATATCTCAATTGACTATTTTAATTTTAACTCTTTTTCTATTCAGGATTCTACCGAAGAATTAGGAGTCTCTGTTATAGTTCATAAATTAGAAAATATTGAGGTAAATCTCCCTTAAGAAGCAAGAGAAAGAGTAGGACAATAAATATTAAGCCTTATCCATAAAGTTAACAAATTGTATCGTACTTTCTACTCAACTATTGATGGTCTTCAGTGCATGATTCAAGCTTAATGCCTAGTTTATTTTAGTCCTCAAATATTTCATTATTATCTTCTAGCACGTTGTATATTCTCAATACATTTTTAATATTTGAAGTTTGAATCTCTAATTTTTTGAATATTATTTTATTAATTGAATTGAAATTTTCAAAATAATTTATTAATGTTTGATGAATCGAGTAAAAAACAAAAAGTCAAAATATTTGACTAAGAAATTTAGTATAATAAGATAATTAAAAATATTGTTATGCCATTAGTTAAAGACAAACAAACCCTAAACTTACCCCCTTGATGTACATACTTAAATACTAGAGGAAGATTATCAAGGAATGTAATAATCAGGACCACACGAACTGAATTGACCTAATCACACACAGTTTTCAAAGTTTCAAACACTTTACTTAAACAAAGCACATCCTTTTTATCCATAACCTCCAAACAAAGTACATAGTTGAGTCAATAACAAACCAATTACACCACCATAAGTATTAAATTAACCCATGATCTCAGTGGTTTCAGCAAACCAATACGACCCTCACTAGCAATTGAGCAGAAGTTGGTGTCCCACTTTGAAAAATGGAGTACCAAATCCCAGTTAACAATAAAATTGGAGAAACCAATAAAGAGTTTGCATCAAAAGTTGTCTCGAGAAGGGCCCATTTGCCCCGAAAGTCACTCCTGCAATTAACTGACTTTTAGTCAACAGGGAATCAATCATAAGCGGAGCTTCATTCTGGGTTTGGTGTATCTTTTGATGGGCAATTTCTGTTTCTTCTTTTCGTTTTTGACTCTAAATAGTTAGGGAATTCAGTTAAACGCATTTCTCTAACAAAACTGACATTGGTGAGGTTGGTGGGGTTGTGGGATTGTGGAGTTTAAACGTAATCTTAAGTTCCAAAGTCTCATTAACGAGATTAGTTCACCCACTTTAACATGACATTTCCCCACTAAAGATTTTTGTTTATAGATAGCCCATATCTGATGGGGGCATTGGTGATATTAATTTATTAGAGATTTTAACTATTTTTATTTTTTTAATATATTATATAATATATATATAATATTTGAATCTTTTTTCAAATATAATAACTATACCAGTCATATTTTTTTTTTTGTAGTTGATTGGTACCATTTTTATTTTTATTTTTATTGTAATTTTTAGTTTTTAGTTATTGTTTTTTATTTAAGAAAAATAGAATTCTGTTCAGTTAAATTTTATAATAAAAAATTTGAGAATAAAAATATGATTAGTTGAGATTTGTTATAAAATTTAATATAATAATGAAAATTAAATATGAAATAAATTCAAATTTCATATTAAAATATTTTCATATACCTTAAATATATCTATTAATTATATTTATTATTTAATAAATATCTGTTTATAAAACTTATTTATTAAATAAAGAGAAATAAAAATTTTTTATTTATAATTTATAATTTCGATTTTTATAAATTTATAACATGTGTTTATAAACAGAAGAAAAGTAAATACATTTTTATTATTAGTTTTGTACTTAAAAAATAAAAAAAATAAGACAAAAGGTTAAGAGCACGTTTAATTAAGTTAATAGTTGTAATTTTTTGTTATTATTTTTTTATTTTTTTATTTTTCAATTTTTATACTATTTTCGATATTTATACTATATTAATGTGTTGTTTTTATTATTTTTATACTGCTTTTTTATTTATGTATTAAAAAAAGAAATAAAAAATAAAAACTAAAAACTAAACTAAATAATTACTAACCAAACACCTTTTAGTTTTTTTTAACTACTCGTAATGCTTGAGATTGTGATCTATCTAAATTGTTACCGCAACCATCTTGTCGCTTTCCCCTTTACCTTTACCTCTTTACTGTATTTTACAGCATAGTGTGCGTGTTAGTGGCTAATTGGTAGATTCCAGTATTTAATTACTACCTTGTTGAAAAAAATGTTGGTCAATATGTATAAATTCAGAATATTTCTCTGGTTTGATTCGTTATTCTTGTAGCTTTTCTATCTTAAGAGGTGGTTTAAGAAACAAAAAAAAAAAAAAAAAGTAAGGAGATGCTTCTAATATTTTGTTATCAAAACTTTGAGTTATGAGTCTTTAAAAAATTTTAAAGGTATTTGATGTCATATTTATTTGAGTTAAATTTATCGTTTAAGTCTAATAATTTATCAGAAGTATATACTATACTTTTATAAATTTATTTAGTATACACTCTAAAAGCAAAACTATTTAATTCACGCTTATTACTTAATCTTAGTTTTTAATTTATTCACTTATTCTTAATTTATTTAGTGTATAATCTCAAAATAAGATAATTATTATATTCATGTTTGTAACGTTTTTTTTTTAATTTGCTAACTGTAACAACTTAAACCAATCATTCCATAAATATTATTTGTTTTAGACCACCAACCTGTCCTGCACGATTTTATTTTTAAGATCTTTCTTAAAATGAGTCTATGGTGAAGAAGATGCTCAATCAGTTATAAGGGGTTCTGACACATTATTTCCAAACAATAAGAGATTTATAGTTTATTCCTTAGAGTCCAACGTCCTCGTTGACATATCAATCCGAGTATTGACTCTAATACCAAGTATAACAATTCAGACTAACCCGTTCATAGATATTGTCCATTTTGAGTCATCAACCGATTCTATACGATTTTACTTTTAAGACTTTTTCTAAAACGCGTCTATGGAGGAGAGGTGTGTCCATATCCTTATAAGACGTATTTCGTTTCCCTCTTCAACTGACATAGAATTGAGTTTTCACAATTTACTCCATTAGGACTTCAGTGTTCTCACTAGCATATCATCTGAGTATCGACCATGATATCAATTATAACAGTTTAGACTAACCCATCTATAAATATTATTCATTTTGATCACCAATCTGTCTCATACAGTTTTATTTTTAAGACCTCCCCTAAAACAGGTGGAGAGAATGATGTCTCTTATGAGGCACTATGACATATCGTATTCAACCTACGTGGAGTTCACACTTAACTTATTAAAAATACATGAAATATGACAATTATCAGTATTTTATTATAAAAATAAATTTAGAAAAAGGGGGAAAAAAACAACATGAAGTAACATGCAATTAATTAACAAAATGGGTCTTTATGATAATATCTAGTGCGGAAGTATCGGGGGTTGGGACAAAAAATGTCATTTAAAAGTAGAAAACTGGAGCTGTTGGCCTAAACGACCGTGACTCAGATGAATCAACAGAAAGGCCAACTGCTTTGTCTCTTGTCCCAGAGACTTTGTGCACACTTGGCAAATAAGTTTCTTGGTTATTACAATTAATGTATTATATTAACTACGTTTAAATTAGACTTTATTTGATTTAATATTTCTTTATAATTGTTTAATTACCATACACATCTTTTCTTTATATTCTGTTAATTTTTTTTACTTATAACTCTTAAATAATGTTATATTAAAATTTAAAATTTTTATTATTATATTATTTTAAATAAAAATAGATGAAAATTAGATGGAGGAAGTTTTGTGACATATAAATAATACCCTAGAAAAATCAGTAATAGGTTTTAAATTATACAAATAAAAATAAAATTAAACTAAAAGAATCTACTGTATTTAATTCTATTATTTATAAGTTATTTTACAATAAGAAAATTGTAATTTCCAACTTTCAATTATAAGCAAAAAAAATTTAAAAATTCATAATAACTCTTGATAGCATCCACAAATTTTTTATTGTCCAAATAGATATATTTAGAATCAAACCCTGTCATGGCAGTCATTTTCTAGCAAAGAATTATATCAATCAAAACGCAAGAAAAAACAAAACATATCAATCAAAACGCAACAAAAAACAAAACAACACACACACCAAACAAAACCCTAACCCTAAAGTGCATATATCAAATAAAATAATAAGCCCCCGCCAAATCTCAAGAGAGTGCGTACGTAGTTCGTCCATTGTCCAAAATGCCCTCGTGAACATGGAACAATTACGGCTGTTGGCGGGTTCGTTAAATCCCGCTTTCTGACATTTATATCTTTGAGCGTCAATTACGGCAAATAAGAGCAGACAATAAAAATCAACGCCTGAGATCACATGACACTCTCTCATTTGATTTCAGATTCTTTTCTTTTCTTTTAATTTCTGATTCTACTCATTTGGATTAATCCATTTATCAACAATGTCTTCAAAAGTATAAATATAGGACATGTTCCAAACTTCCTGTTGCCCCTCAACTTGGTTTTAGATTATGAGGCTTCTCTTTTTCCAAGAATAACTAATACCTAAAGATATACCATTCTTTTCTCCATGCTTTGTATTGTCTAAACAGGCTTTCTTGGGCTTCTGTCTCTGTCTCTCTGCCTCCTTTTTTTCTTACAATAACCAAGACATGTAGGCAAGTTGGTCGTGGCTTTGATTCACACGTTTCTGTTTTCTGGGTGTTTCATAGAATTTGAGTCTGAGGTGTTGGTTTTCTCTTTGGAGGAAGAAACCCAGATAGAGTTTCCAATGGCTGTACAAGGTAAGTTTCTTCTTTTGTCTGTTCTAAGAGAAAGTTTTGATCTTTATTAGTTTTTGGTATTTGGGTTTGTTTAGTGTTCTGTTTAAAACAGATGAATGGAAGGAAATTGGTATGGAAATTTGAAATTTTTTGAACGTTAATAGCTCAAAAATGTTTCCTTTTATGCTAATAGTGGAACATACCATTTGGGAGGGATAGATCATACAAATATTAGTTTTTGTAATTAATGAAATAGTCTGTTTGTAAATTCTTTAATAAATCATCTTTCTTCTATTACAACTATTTTGGGTTTATTTGGAATGACTCTTTTCCTGTTCTACTCTCCTCTGTTTCCTCTGTTTATCTTAGCTAGCTTTGCCTGTTCTACTCTCCTCTGCTTATCTTAGCTATGTAATCATTAATTATTCTGAATGATTTGCTTTTATGAATCAAACAACGAAGAGGCAGGAAGTGAATGCCAGGAGTACCCAGAAATGGAAGCGCGGAGTGAACAATCACCAAGATGTGTACTGGAGATTCCTATTTTAGGGGCAGACTCCGATCACAGCATCAGTAGCAGTACTTGCAGCTCAGGCTCCAATGAAAGATTAGTCCAGGATAAAGCAGAAGCAGAGACCAGAGATAACTCACAATGGAAACGCATGCTTGATGCTTTTAAAATCAAGTCAGTGAAGAGGTTTTCCGTGATTTCAATGCTCACAACATATGATCATATAGCCAGGAAGAATATGAAGAAGAAAATTTCAAGAATCCAAAACTCAACCGATTTGTTGATAGATTTGGAAGGCTTATCGGTGCCAATACCATCATGGAGGAATTTTGACCATTCAGAGTTGATGGCTGCTACAGATAATTACAGTTCTGGTAACTTTCACAGTTTCCCGTCTTCTACAGCTAACTTCCAATGTTGTTATCTCTCTTTTAGAATTCAGTTTATTGCTTCTTCACTTAGTATTTTTTGTGTTCATATGATGGAATCTGCAGTTGTTAGCTAACTGAGTTTCAGAGACCAGTTACTTGGCCTCTGTGTTCAATCTTGAGTATGGTTTGATGCATGCCCCCTTGGTTAGCATATTCTGAAGTCAGCTTTCCTGGTTCGAAGGTTAGAAGTCCAGAACATAGAATAAAGTGAGCAGGGGGGTCGCTTTCTTGGTTTAGTTAAAAACACTTTAGTTTAGTCTTGGATTAATAAAAGTCAATAACTAGGATAGAAATTGTGGACAGATACACGATGCAGTCACTGCCGCCTGAGTTTGAGACCCAATCAAAAGTTATAAGAGGAGACTATTTTGACTAATTTATTGAGGGCTTGAGACTCAAGAAAGTGACATTGGAACAATGTCTTTTGGACCACTGTACTTCCATTAGAGCAATTTTTTTAAAGACAATTATAAACATTTTTTTCAATGCATTTCCCATGAATCACGATGAACTTATGGGACCCATCACGCGTGATTCTATTACAATTCACCTCCAAGCTACAGTATTTTTGGGTTAACTGGGTTATTACTGTTGATTGTAATTTTTAGTTGTAATTTTTATGTGTTATCTTCAATTTTTGTGTTGTTATTTTCGATTTTTGTACTGTATTAATATGTTGTTTTTTTCGATTTCTATACTGTTTTTCTTAGTTTTTGTGTTTAAAAAAATAAGAAACTAAAATAAAAAATAGAAGCCACACCAAACATGCCCTCATCTAGTATAGTTCTGACTGTGTTTCAATTTGTTCAGAAAACTTGCTTGGGGAAGGAGGCCATGCACAAGTGTACAAAGGCTGCTTGCCTGATGGTCAAATTGTAGCTGTGAAGAAGCTAATAAGTAGTAATAAGGAAGATGAGGACAGAATTGTTAACTTCTTATCAGAGCTTGGGATTATTGCTCATATTAACCATCCAAATGCAGCTAAACTGCTTGGATTTAGCATTGATGATGGGCTGCATCTTGTACTCGAATTTTTACCCCAAGGAAGTCTTGCTTCTTTCCTTCACGGTGCTGTCTCTAAATCCCTTGTATTCACTTTCTCAACAATAACTAACATCATTTGATAGCATTATTTCACATGTTCCAAATGCCATATAAAGTTCTGAGCTTTTGTTGATAAAATTTCATTGATGAGGAGACTTCATTGTTTCAGGAGGAGGGGAATGTTTAGACTGGAAGAAGAGGTTTAAGGTGGCAATGGGAATCGCAGAAGGATTGCGGTATCTCCACCATGATTGTCCTCGGCGCATTATCCACAGAGACATCAAAGCATCAAACATATTGCTCACTGAAGATTTTGAGGCACAGGTGATTTATCAGTTTACATCATCAGGCTTCATTGCCTTCATTACAGACATCCTTCTCTTCCTTCTCGATATTAAGCTTGTGACTTGCTTCGTCACATGTAGATTTCTGATTTCGGATTGGCCAAATGGCTTCCAGAGAACTGGATCCACCACATTGTCTTCCCGATCGAGGGTACATTCGGGTTAGTCCATGCAGAGACTGAGGAAGTTGTCGTTAGTTAACACCATTGCAAGACGGACTGACCTGACTTAAACATGGTTTTTCAGATACTTGGCTCCAGAGTACTTTATGCATGGAATTGTAGACGAGAAGACCGATGTATTCGCTTTCGGAGTTCTACTATTAGAGATCATAACTGGTTGCCGCGCTGTCGATTCAAGCAGACAAAGCCTTGCAATCTGGGTATTATCCTCTGCATATTTGGAACTAACAGCAATGAAGACATATTATGCTAAGAGTTGCTCATTCTCAAGTACCATAATTTTTAGCAAAGCAATAACTTTCTCCATTGTTTGCACAGGCAAAACCATTGTTGGAGGCAAATAATGTTAAAGAATTAGCCGATTCTCGATTAGGAGACGATTATGTTCCTTGCGAAATGAAGCGTGCCCTGTTGACAGCTTCAATGTGCATTCACCACTTGCCTAGTATGCGCCCAGACATGAACCGGGTATGTACGAGGTTCTTGTTCCAATTAACAGAATTTTGTACACTTGCAGTAATAACAACCGTAAACACTTACTGCAACTTCTCAGGTTGTGAAGATATTAAAAGGTGAGGAAGTTCACGTGATGGAGTTGACACAAAAGACCAACTCAGGAAGGACAATCTTTTTAGATGGCTGTGACCTGCAAGATTACACTAGCACCAACTACCTCAACGACCTGAATCGCCATATGCAACTGGTGATGGAGTAGAAGAAGTGCTTGTTTCATTAATTTAATCTCTAGCTGCTGCTGCTAAAAATTTTCACTTGCCTACATGAAAGATATTACAAGAATTCCCTTTGTATCTATACATAGTTTAGAGGGCAGTAACGAACTGGGAAATTCACGTTATGATGGATTCCCAGTAATATTTGTAAAAGAAAGTCACAAAGTATGCAAAATTTTGTGACATGAGAATCGACTGCATCTTATCCAGTTGACTAGTTTTTTAGTCTATTTTACCTGATGGAGCATAGAAAGTTAAAGGTGGTCTTTCATGGTGAACTCGGATTCCAAAGATTCGTTGAGCATAGGCAATGGGAAAAGGTTTGAGGACAAAAGATAAGATCAAAGGAACACTTAGGAGACCCATGGTCAATTGGGCAGCAAAATGTTACTTTTTTAGTACTTTTTGACTTAGGTTTAATGGTGATTAATCACGATACATAGTTTCTTTAATATTCTTAAAAAACAACAAACTTCCCTATGAATTTTTTGTGATATCTTTTTAAAAAATTGAATAATGTTTTGATTTTCTTTAGTACTATAAACAATTTAAGTGTTACCTAATCATATTAACATTTTATTTAATTTGAAAATGTTGGTAATCACTATATCATATATTTTTTAATATTCATAAAAAAGTCTTCCATAATTTTTTGTAATATCTTTTTGAGTAATATTTGGATTTTCTTTAGTACTCTTTAACAATTTGGGTATGACAGCATATTACATCATTTTAGTTGATTTTATAGTCATTATGACTCATTCGAGATATGATTCATTTATTGATACACAGATAATTTAGTTGATATTGACCGTACTAATTATTAAAATAGTAACTCAAACATTTTCTTGTAAAAAAATTCAAATTGAACAAAGCCAAAAAGATGTGTACCTAATGTGGGAATCTTTGCAGGATTTCAATTAACAAACACTAATAAGTTAAAAGGTATCAAATTTAATAAAGAATTAATATTTTAATATATTTTAATATACGAAATTTTATTTTATATTAAATAAAATCCAAAGTTAACTTTTATTAAATCCTTGCTAATTTAATTGACTTATAAGACTTGCAACTTCAATTAAAAAACATTCTCATTCCTTATTCCAATCTTAGATTAACTTTTTAACTCCAAATTAAACAAATATTTTACTCTAAGAAACCCCACGAGCCACAGCCACCATGAGGAGCAACACCCCATCACCCACCACCACACCTCCGAAGTCAATTTTTACTTTATTTTTTCAATTATAACCACATATCCCACTAATTAATCAAATAATTTACCTACGAAATCACATAACTCATTATCTTATAGTAGGTAAATGTTACGTAAAAATAGAATATTGCTTGTTTAATGAAGTTTTAAGTTTGATTTTTAATTGTAATTTTTATGTTAACATATTAATTTATATATTTTTTAAAGTTTTTGTACTATTTTTTTTAGTAAAATAGTAATTTCTATGCAGTATTCACGAGTTATTTTTTTTAATTTTTTGTTAAAAAAACCGAAAAGCAAAACATGAAAAAAAATCCCAACCGAACGAGCCCTTATTTGTTTGCATTGATTACTAGTATAAATGGTGACCTGATTTTGTGACATACCAATTAAAGTTATGTTAAGAACTATATCAAACAGGAATATAACAGAATTAGAGAAAAAAATTAAATAACTTTCCGCAACTAGAATTAACGCCTATAATTCAGCATGTCTTGCCTAGAGAAAATATTAATTTACAGGATCCGTCGTCACCATCATCCTATTAAGGAAACCAAAACAAAAAACATCATATCATCCTGCTTGTCTTTCCTAGTCCTGCCTGAGAGTT
>JAOXYD010000134.1:16543472-16556007 GCA_028565735.1 Pinacopodium congolense
GATGTGTCTAACCTCCTCCTCTACCATAGTTCCAAACCTTTCATCAATTTTCCAATTGAGTCTTATATCTTTGAAAATTCATATTAAAGTCCTATACTTATGTAAATTAATTAAAGACAATCCTTTCGTCAGACTTTCGTTAACAGAAGGACTTCCTTTTATTAATCTGCATATTTATTATCCTAAACCTTTCACAATTTTCTCAATAAAGTTTTATATCTTTACGAATTATTCAAAGGCAGTCCTTCTATCAATAGAAGAATTGTCTTTGATTAATCTGTATAGGTATAAGACTTCAATAGGAAGTCTCAAAGGTATAAGATTCAATTGAAAAAATGATAAAAGGTTAAGACTACAAATATGGTTGTTTCATCTAGATTATTAAAGTTAAACATTTAATTTACCTATATTAAAATATTATTAATCATTAATGTATTATTATCATTTTGAAAATTATCTATATTAATTATTAAATAATAAATTCTATAAAAAATAAAAATAAATTCATGATATTCAAGAAATATGTACACATTAACTATCTATAATATTTAAAATATATATTTTGTAATTATAAATATTTAACTAAAGTATTATGTAAAGATATATATATATATATGCGTATGTATTTATATGTGATAATAAATTAACCTATAAGCAGTATTCTTAATTTTCAATAATATTTTTAAAACATAAATGTATAGTTAAAAGAAGAGAAGGGGGGTGAAGAAGAGGGACACAGTGAAGCATCGTACTGAAAATGGGCTCTCCAGAAAGAGGCCACAGTGAGCCTGGTCAGACCAAGTGGGCTCTGAACATGGTAAAAACTTAGCCTGCGCCGTGAACACGCCACAATAATGAAAATAGATTAACTTGAATAAAAAACAGTACCTTTAGAGGTAGTAAAGTCCATACGGTTTGTCTCTCGATATATATGTATATTATATATTAATTCAAAGGTTTGAGGTTTAAATTGCATTTGGAAGCTGTTACTCATCTTTGACAGGGAAGGACTCCGCTTAAAATTAACAAATAAAATTTAATTTTATCGAATTTTAATAAAAGATTAAGATAAAATAAAATAAATTCAAACTTCTTAATTGATAACTTGATCTATCTCAAATCATGAAGCTTCAAATTTATCTAAAACTCGAATTTTAGTCTAAAGTTTGATCATATATTTGTTTTGGCATAAAATTCAACTCATTGTCATCTTTTTTTATTTTAGTGATTCGGAAGATATGAGGTTAAGAGAGAAAAACAAATGTTAAACTTAGGAGCTGTTTGGTTTTATTATTAGTTTTGATTTTTGATTTTTATTTTTCTAAACATAAAATTTGATGAAAATAATACATAAAATCAGATAAAAACACACAAGAAAACAATAAAAATTCACAGAAATTGATGGAAACAATTTACATTAATTTTCTTATTAAAAAAATAATAAACGAAAAATAATAAACTGAACCAAATGGGTCTTTATAAAATATTAGGTATATTAATTAATTCAGTTTTAAATTGTTAACTCACTAAAAATTTATCCGAAACATAATATATAAATTATAAGATATATCCGTTGATTTATCAATGTACTTGAAAAATGATAATGCATTGCACCGTTGTGAAAAATAAAAAATTTGAAGGCATGTTTTTTTATTCTAATTTTAGTTTTCTGTTTTTATTTTTAATTATAAAAATACAAAAATACAAAAATCTAATACATAATTGCAATTTAAAAATTGAATAAATAATATAAAAACTTGAAAAATACATAAAAATATTTAAAAATAAAAATAAAAAACGAAAAATGAAAAGATGAGTTAACTCGTACAAATCAACTAATATGACCCAAGTTTAGTTTTATACTGTAGTACATGGGAAGGATCTATGCTTTACAACTAGTAATAGTAAATGCGATTCCACCGTTGTAAAAAACAACTACCGGGAAGGATCTATATATTACAACTTGGGGCAAAGCGTATTAGAATATATAGTAGATAGCTGGTTTTTCTTTTTGTTTTTTTTAATTATTGACTCACCCAAAACTTACTTAGAGTATGTGATTTTTTAATTATTACATATATATATATATAATAGTTTATCAACACACCTAATAAATGAAACTTGTTGAGAAATATGAAAAAGAAATTAAAGAGAAGAGAATAAACAAATAAAAACACACATATTTTAACAAAATTTGAAAAATTAATTGTCATTTACATTCTCAAGAATATAATAATTATAATTTCTTATTTTCAGGTAAATAATATGTAGCAATTAACCAGGACATTAAATATTTAAAAGAATTTGAATCCATGATATCTGTTCTGCTTGATGTTTATAAATATTATAATTAATAAAAGTTAAAAACTATAAAGTACAATATGTTAAAGGACTATTTGAAAAATTTTCAAATTCGTGAATTATTTTATAATTTTAAAAAATTATTCGATATCAATATCAATATTTTTTTAAAAAAAGAAAAAATCAATATACAAGGAAAGAAGTATCTATAAGGACTACGTTTATAACACCTCCAGACTTGAAAAAAACTCTTAACCAAGACAAAAAACCTTGAAACAATCCTTAATCACCCAATTAATCCCTTTAGCTAAACAATTATCATCTTAACAGACAATCACCAGTTACTCCTAAATTCCCTTTAATAGGGTTCCATTAAAACGTGTTACTCATAAGAAAGGAGCCCCAGCTACATCGCAAGTAGCTAGTGGAAGCGGTCATCCAAGTATGAGACCACAATTGAACCTAGGTTAGCACAGAGCAGAACGATCCTAATCTGTCTCTACTCTGCTATAGTTACCCAGAGTCATCTTGGTCTTTTGCCCTCAGTCTAGAGGATTAGCATGTCATGCTCTGTTGTCTAACGAAGAGAACTAACTAGACGACACTAACAAAAAGTTTGAATAGGAAATCCCCATAGAGCTTCAACAAAGGTAATTCTAGTACCAATCTTTCTATTTTTTCCCTAAATGAACTTGCATCCTCTATTGCATGTATTAGGAGGGTTCGAGATTTTCCTAGATAGTGGTAGACTAGGTTTGGAGCTTTCGTGAAACAATCTTGAGTTACGTTCTTTCAATATGTAGTATATTTCTGTCTCAAATAGAATTCTGAACTTGATAGAGTTCATTTTGTCTACTCATCTCAAACCAGTGATCTAAAAAATAATTCTAATCTAGTATAACTTGTCACACGTAAGGTTAAAAATATCCAGAAGATTGTCCCATATTAACTTAGTGTATTGGCATCTAAAGTATAAATGATCTATAGAATCCTGCTCTAAGTTACAAAATGTGCAGGAATTAGGTTTATTAACAACTCCATGTTAATATTAGCCAGTAACAATACAGTATCGTATTAGAATTAAATTCGATATTCGTACAATACTGATTTTCGAAACATTGCTTGCATGTACATGTTTAAATTTTAGATATAATTATAATTTATGAATATAAAATTTATTTGAATTAGATAAAATTTTAGAGGGTTAAATATAATTTGAATACAAATTAGAGAACTAATAAAAATTGAAGGAATAAAAAAAGAGTAATTATCTTTTTACCCTCTGTATTATTGTCAATTATCAAATACCCCAATGTATTTTTGAAAATATCACAGACCCCTATGTTTTGATAAAAGTATCAAGCACCTTCTGAAACTATTTTGTGATGATGTGGCGGTTGACGTGCGACAATGCTGACATGGCAGGTTGACTATGATGATGAGGCAATGACGTGACACTGTTGACTGTACGGATTGATGACATGGTAGGTGATGTGGTGCGTGACGTGGTTGCTGATGTGGCATAGTTGCTGTACAGGGGGTGCATTGATAATTTATGAAAACACATGGAGGTAATTTAAAAAAATAAAAAACACATGGAGTATTTGAAAAAAATGAAGAATACAGGAAATTGTTTTTAAAATAAAAAATACAAGATAATTACTTTATATATTATATTTATTATTTAAGGTAAATTTATTTATAAAATATAAAAAAGTAAAATTTTATTTATAATTTTTAAATTTTACTAACTATATATAAAAATATAAATAAATATAAATTGTGTATTTAAAAAGTAAAACTAAGAAAATTAAAAACAAAACCAAAACCAAAGTAAATAGATTATTACTTTAATATTTTAAAAAAATCAAAATTATTATTTAAAAATATTTAAATAAAATTATAGATTTTAAAATATTTAGTCTAAATATTATCAATTTCAAAATTTTTAACTAAAAATTATATTAAATATTTTTAAATGTTAACATTTCATTTTTTACGAATAACTAAATTTATTAATTTATAACTAGATATAATTTGCATATTTAAAAAGTAAAACTAAAAAAATTTGATAAATTCAAAACAAATAGATTATTACTTTAAATATTATGAATATTTATTAATTTCAATTTTTAATTTAAATATTATGAATAGTTATCAATTTCAAAATTAAAAATTTTAATTTTATAAATTAAATTTATAAATTTATAAATAAATATAATTTGCATATTTAAAAAGTAAAACTAAAAAATTAAAGATAAAAAAATAGATTATACTTTAAATATTATGAATAATTATCAATTTCAAATTTCACTTTAAATATTATAAATAATTATCAAATTCAAATATTATAAATAGTAAAATTTAAAATTAATGAACATGCGAGTTCATTGAAACAGTTGGAATTGAATCTAACTTTGAATGAATAAGCATATGATTTCAACCAATTTCCGAACAAAAATACGAAAATCAATAATAAAAATTTAAATTTTGAAATTGATAACTATTCATAATATTTAAAGTAATAATATATTTTTTTGGATTTATCTTTAATTTTTAATTTATACTTTTTAAATATGTAAATTATATTTGTTTATAAATTTATATATTTAGTTTATAAAATTTAAAATTTGAAATTTGAAATTGATCGCTATTCATAATATTTAAAGTAAATTTTGAAAATGATAACTAATCATAATATTTAAAATAATAATCTATTTGTTTTGAATTTATCTTTAATTTTTTAATTTTACTTTTTAACTATGCAAATTATATCTATTTATAAATTTATAAATTTAGTTATTTAACATTTTAAAACATTTAATTTAATTTTTAGTTAAAAATTTTGAAATTGATAATATTTGGAATTAATATTTTAAAGTCTATAATTTTATTTAAATATTTTGAAATAGTAATTTTGATTTTTAAAAAATATTAAAGTAATAATCTATTTATTTTAGTTTAGTTTTTAATTTTTTAGTTTAATTTTAGTTTAGTTTTTACTTTTTTACTTTTACTTTTTAAATACATATTTATTTATATTTATTAAAATAGTTTATAAATTTTAAAAATTGTAAATAAAAATTTACTTTTTTATATTTTATAAATAAAATTTACCGTAAATAATAAATAAAATATCAAGTAATGATCCTTATTTTTAAAATTTTTAAACAATTTTTTGTATTTTTCATTTTTTTAAAATATTACCTATATTTTTATAAATTATCAATGCACTTTTTGTACACTAACTATCTCACGTTAGTAGTTATGTTCGTATAATTAACAGTGTCACGTCATTGTCACGTACGCATGATTAACCTACTGCTGCCATTCACCACATCATCGTATAATAGTTGGTGTTTGATAATTCGGTTCAAATAAATAGAGTTTATAATATTTTTAAAAATACATACCATATTTGATAATTGGTAATAATATAAAAAGATAAGTATTCCAAAAAAAAAAAAGAAAGAAACTTGCGAAATAAGCTTCGGGAGACGGGAGACCGCGAGTCCACTAGAAGAGGAAGGTATAAGAAGAAGCCACAGAATACACACACGGGCCCACAGTCTCACACACCCTTCGACACCATGGCAGCGCCGTCGCAGCCGACGGACTTCGACCTTATCTTCTCTCATCGGCACTCCCGTGTTCCAGAAGACACTGTCTTCTACACTCTCTTCCCGGACTCCGCCGTCTCCGACTCCTCTTCTTCCTCCCCCTCCGCCACTGACGCCGTCGCTTCTCTCCACCTCCAAATTCTGGACTTCCTCTCACCTCTGACCTCCTCTTACATCTGGCAACACGAGCCCTTCTCTCTGTCTATTTCCACCTCCACGTGTGTATGTACTGCCAAGTCTTCTCCTCTCCCTCACCTCCATGGCAAGCTTCGCTTTGGCGATAATATAGAGGACGAGTGGTTCGTCGCTTTTTTACTGTTCGAGGTGTCGCGTCACTTCCCTTGTCTCTCCGCCCGGATTTGGGACTACGACGGTGATTTCCTCCTCATTGAAGCCGCTTTCCACCTTCCGTACTGGCTCAACCCGGACACCAGCCTAAATCGCGTCTTCGTTCGTCGTGGCGAGGTTCATATTGTTCCTAGGGATCGCTTGCCAAAGCCTAGTCTCGTTGATTCCTTGAAGTTTCTGATTAATCACGAAAGCGAATCGCGAGCCACTGAGTCTGTTCAAGGAGCAATTAACCACAGGATTGCGGATTTTCCTGAAAGAGCCCAACGAAATATGCATTTCGCTAGGGTTAGAGTTCCTGTGTCTGTGGCTCAGGTTCTAAAGCACGAACCTTGCTTTATTTCGTTGGCTGTGGAAGGGTTTTACGATAGGGATAGTGATACTATGAAGTATGCGGCCAAAATGGAGCGGTTTTTGAGTAGAGGGAAGGAGGAGGAGTTGGTTTGCGTGGGGGTGAAGATGTCGAGGGCTATGTATGCGCAGCTTATGCAGCAGAAATTTCAGGCTCCCAAGTGCTATCCAATGCCCACTAGAGGCGATGGCGTTAGTGAGTATTTGGAGGCAGAATTGGGCATGAAGATAGCTTGTGGGTTCGAGATGATGTATCAGCAAAAGAAAAAGGAAGGGGCAGAAGGAAAGGGGAGTACGTGGGTCAACTATAAGGAGAGTTTGGAGAGAAGTGGCTACTTTGAAGGATTATTACCTGGTTCAGAGGAGTACAAGAGGAGGATGGAGAATGCTGAGGAGTATTACCGCAAGAGTGCTTTGTTTTCGAGGACAAGGTACTTATCTTTCTTCTTTAGGATTAAGTTGCTGTGTTTCCAAGGATTCACGTAGTCTAGTACTTGGTTTCTTCGATTTTTCTTGTTAGACATTAGCCGGAATGTTAATGTCATCTGGGGTAGTAGAGAAGTTGTTAGATTTGGTCTGATTTTTAATCATATATAGAATTTGTGATGGATGTCATTGATTTGATATCAGACGGAGAGATGTGCTGCTAGGGTTCTTATTGTTTTGGAGTGGTGATCAGAGTTTTTGTGCTGTTGTAGTGAAATGCTGAGTGCTCCTGTCAGACGGATTGATGAGATCCTTGCTTTGCCACACTCAGCTGAGGACTTCAGAGTTAATGAGGTTCCTCCTTCTGATGATGATTCTTGGCTCTACCGTGGAGAGGATGAACTGAATTCTGCTCTTCAGGAGAAACAGCAGGAATTGGATCTTTACAATGCAAAACAGAAAAGGAGTAAAAAATCTAAAGAAATGCAAGATGCTGGACCTTCTTCATCAAGCAAAAATATGGATGATTTTGATTTTGATCAGGTAACAAAAAGCATGCAGGCATTTGTGGACAAAGTGTCAAGCTTTGAGGGAGCAGAGGTGCCAGAAAATAGGTTTGTCAATACTTTACATTTGCAAGCTTTTTGCGTGTTATAATTTCTAGTATGTTTTTTGCAAACTACCTTGTCAACTTATTGAGAACATTTACAAATTTCAGGTTATCATTGATTTTTTTTTCTCAAAGTTCATCATTTCATGCACAATTTATGCGGTCTTTATCTTCCCGGTGTACTTTACTGTTTTGCTTATTCACTTTGCCATTTTCAATTATTGGCAATTCATCTTAATGTGAAGAGCTCAAATCATCACCCTAACGATATATAGGTTACTAGGTAGTACTTATATGAATTTAGATATTAGGATAGGTCTACACTTGAATATTTGGCAGACAACAGAATGTGAATTAAATTTACCTGTTACCTTGAAATCGCCAACCAGTCAACTAAATACTAATGTAATTGTTACTTTCTAAAGGAATATGAAAGAAGTGGAGTTTGATGCTGACCATTTTCTAAGGGAAATGGAATCAGTAATGAAGCAACACAGAGTTGCAGAGGAGGATGGCGGTACTGCTACTGAAGAAGCATCCTCGATCGATATGGATTTTGGTAAGACATATTTAACTATAAATAGCTCGCTTTGTTAACAAGCCAGTGTCTTCATTACCTATTGGTTAAAGCTGAAATAAATACTTGATTCTTGCTTGTGTCTTTAGGTTAAATTGCTATTCACGATTTTTTAGTCTTGGAGCACATACCTTTGGCATGAAAATTTACAATTAATTACAAAAAGGCTTCTTAAGATTTGACGATTTTTCAAAAAGCCAACTGTAGCTTAAACTTAGTGGACGAGGTCTTTGTAGTTTGATAGTTAGTCAAATTAGATGTTTTCCAATATGCTATCAATAGTTAAGCTATAATTTTAACCAATTTTGTCGAAACAAAATTGCCTGGTGATTGGGATTTCAATGTTCCATGTTGTCAATGTAATTTTCACTTTCACACATGAAGCTCCAGAGAAGCAATGTCCTGAAACATCCTATGAATTGTGCTCAATTTGGGCATTTATTCTAAACTGGGAACAATATTCCCATTTTTTTCATTCACAGTCACCATCATGAATGACTCCTTAAGAGTCTGTGATATTTGTAAATCTTGTGCTTGTTATTACATTAAACTGCATATTATCATCTTCTTCTCTTATCGGTATCTTATGTGTGCCTGAAAATAGAAATTTAGATATCTGCTTTTCCATTTTCTCTAGATGGCGCTGCTATTGACCATGATTCTTTCTTGTGTGCCTATGTTGCTTGTGTATTAATGATATTTTATGTGTCTTAGATGAGTTTGAAGATGAAATCGATCTTGAGGCTGATGAGAATGAAGAGGATAGTTTTATGGATACATACTCAGATGCTCTGAACGAGCAGCTCAAGGCCACAACTCTTAAGAAAAGTTTTATTCGTGCAAATGACGAGGTCATATTCCGATCTTTTTTTTTTCTTGAATGTAGACTATATGTTGAAGCTTTTTTAACGCATGTCTACATTCATTTGTTATTCGTTCTTCCATTTATCAACATAGTTATGCATGCATAGGCTTCTGACTATTGATGTGGGGTGATAGTTAATATGATAATTGATGTGTGAGTTGATACCTGTGCAGGGGACATCAAATCCCATTGAAGAAGGCATGAATGAAGAATTTACTCCTGTGGATGTAGATTTTAACTTGGTGAAGAGCCTTCTAGACTCGTTTTCTTCTCAACAAGGACAACCTGGTCCAGCTTCTAATTTACTTGGTCTCATGGGGCTACAACTCCCACAAGATTCCGACAAGAGCAAATAGAAGACACTTGTTTTGACTGTCATTTTCTTATCGTCAAGTTCTATATCAAACAGCTTGTAAAGGGTGTTTTGGTCCTGGACATAAGACAAAAAAGTTGCATGTAATTTATATGCTCCGAATATGTTGGAGGCAGGTCCCAGGCAGTGTCTCTATCTATGTCATATTCTCTGCCCTCCCTGAAATAGAGTTGGAGTTGTGTGTTTTGAGGCATAAATTTTATCAGCTGGAAACCCATGTAAAAGGCATCTTCTATCTTTACAGGCTTGGGAATAGGATTTGGGTTGTAAAGAATTACGTGCAGTTTAATATTTATAAGGAATTTATAATTGTTGTTTAATATCTAACTTATTTATATAATTATTAAAAACATAAAAATATGGGCATAAAGCCATGGCTAATTAAAACAATTTGATATGATCTCTCAATTCTCATCAAGGAAAATTTTTTACTTTTTGACGGTGATAACCAAAGAGCTTATTTTGAAAATAATATTGAATTTGGAAAAGAGATTCACCAAATTAAAAAAATTAAATTAAATTAAATTTTGGTTAAACCAACTTAAATTGATTCATATAAAATTAGTTGAAATTTTCGAAATTTCATTTTATATGCGTCTGATCCTTCAGAACAAAACACCACTCATATAAAATATGATCTAACCAGTTACTCTTGTTTTCATTATATGGTATAAAATAAAACGTTATTTTCTGATAATGATACTCCTCCACGATGGTAGGGGGTTGGCATGGTGTTTGCTGTTTCCTTACGCATGACAAAAAAGAGGAGAGAACATCAAACATGAACATCTCCTAATTCTAACGGTATATGAAATTCTGAATAACATTGATTAAATTTTTCCAAAAAATTATGGTCCATTGCTTTTTTTATTAAACAGACAAAAGGAAAAGTCCGTCTTGTCAGGAATATTTTACAGTAAATATCTCAGCGCATTATCGTATTTAGATCTCGCGTTCTTGCCATTTGTCAACATCCTAATATCTAAAGTCTCCGTCTTTCTGTTGGAGGGATATACCCAGTAAGATTTCTCTGGTTTTTATCTCTGTTAATCGTCAATGAACCAATTCTTTCTAACTCCTTTTCTACGTTTTTTATGTTAATACTAAAGTTTTGTTTTTAGCTGATTGTCTCCTGCTTTTGTTTTTGTTTTCGGGATAAGAGAGAAAGAAGATGGTGTCTCGGACTTCTGGACTGCTCGAAAACGAGCTGCCTGTGGAACAAGGACATTTGTGCCTGAATGGAGATGTGAAGACTGGTCTGGTTCTCATAGACGTCGTCAATGGCTTCTGCACTGTTGGAGCTGGAAATTTGGTCAGTGTCTTTGGACTTTTGTTGTCTGGTTTTATGTTGCCTATTGACTTATGTTTTTGTTGGGTATATTCGCTGTCAGGCCCCCAGACAGCCGGACAAGCAAATATCTGAAATGGTGGAAGAATGTGCGAAGCTTGCAAAAACTTTCTGTGAGAACAAATGGCCTGTTTTCGCATTCCTTGATTCACATCATCCTGATATACCAGAGCCTCCATACCCTCCTCACTGTATTATTGGAACTGATGAAGCTAGATTGGTTCCAGGTGATCTTATTTACTCTTTTGTACTGTTCTCTTTTGCTTTCTTTTTCTGAAGGAAAACTGCGATGATTTGCTCAAAACAAAGTTGGTGGTGGCTTCTGTGGTCATTTGGGTTTCTATGGCTCTGTAGTGTTGATTTATGTTTTATGATCTGCAGCCTTGGAATGGTTGGAGAATGAACCAAGTGCCACGCTTAGGCCCAAGGATTGTATCGATGGTTTTGTTGGCTCTATTGAGAAAGATGGTTCCAATTTTTTTGTGGACTGGGTTAAGAACAATCAGATTAAAGCTGTAAGTTTTTTGTATTGATTGAAGAACAGAAGTTATCAACTGCAAACTAATATTAAAGTGACTATGAACATGTATGTGTCTGTGTAGCTACTGGTGACTGGAATATGTACAGATATATGCGTCCTGGATTTTGTTTCTTCAGCACTATCTGCAAGAAATCGTCGTATTCTTACTCCCCTAGAGGATGTCGTTGTATACTCTCGTGGCTGTGCAACCTTTGACCTTCCAGCTGATGTTGCTGAAGCTGAAGGTGCAATAGCACATCCACAGGTATTTTATAGTTACAGAGATTTTTTTTATAATCGAAATCAAGACATAACTTATGTCGAAATCTTCGAATTCTCTAAGGGGATTGAGATCTGTGAACTTAAATCTAGAATTTTAGGGTCTGCAATTTTTATGATGGCTGCAGTAGTGCTTTTGAAGCTTCCATGTTTCTGTACTCTTGAAGTTGAAATGAATCAGGAGATTGCAGTAGAAGGGATTGTCCTGCCTCTGTGTGATTCTTTAATTTTCTGGGTACAAGTTCTGCCTTTTTTATTTCTTGTCTCTAATGTGTCTGCACACTTGCTGACAAATACAAACTCAAATAATTCATATAAGTTTAACTATTCCTTGACATTAGTTCTAAATTTGTAGTTTTCCTTGAACAAGATTGCAAATTTTGGCTTTGTTTGGGTGGATTATAAAATGAGCTAGATATTACATGTTTCTTTTTTCTCTAATCCACACATTCAGTTGATCCTCACGGACGTGTATGAATTAGTGAGCAATGGATGGCTAATCAAAACAGAGTTGATGTTGCTTAATCAGAAACAGAATGCTGACAGTGTTGAAATTAATTGATTAAACTGAGGCAGAGAGGTACCTTTTGTTTTTTTCTCCACCATTTGATCAATATCTCCTTCTCCTCTTGATCATATTGTCTATTGATGTACCTGTCTAATTCACTAGTAATAATTACATTGGACAGATTTCGAACTTGGATCATCTTTACTTGATTTGTATTCACTTGCTTACATGCATACACAATATCCATTTATTGAACTTGTATATCTTGGATAAGTTGCATGATGCAATACATGAGATTATATGTTATTTACTTCATGGCAGGAGATGATGCATTACATAGCCCAGGGAAGAGGAGCCAAGATAGTATCAGAGGTATCCATTGGTGCACAGCCATTGCCATGATCTTAAC
>JAOXYD010000134.1:16594314-16605955 GCA_028565735.1 Pinacopodium congolense
CCCAACCCAACCCAATTTAACTTACCCCTCTTCACTTTTTTTTTAATTTTTTAATTCAACTATACTCTTCTAACTTTTTTTATTTTTTTATAATTTTTATAATTTATTAAATCTATTATTTTTATTTTTATTTTTATTTAATTCTTATATGATATTATTTATTTTAAATAATAAATAAAAAATAAAAAATTTTAATATTATAATTTAGTAAAAGATTAATATAAAAATAAATTAATAATTTATACATTTTATTATTTTATACCGGTTCAATGCTGATTTTATAACGATTTTATGTCGATTAAACCTCTAAACTTTTAACTATTTTCCTTACTGGTTTGATGTCCAATTCAATTTTTACAACATTGATATAATGTATGCTTCAATATTCATATTCATTTTTATTTCTTTTATAAAAAAATCAATCTTGGTGTATTAAATTACCGTCGTAAACAATATTATAAATTATATAGTTTTAAAAATTATTTATAAAGTTTACAATTCAAAATCAAGAGATAAGTTTAAACAGTCTTGAATTCAAGGCCATAACTGGCTTAATTTACATGTTATGCAAAGTTATTTTCTTATATAAAAATTTTGGCAATCTTGTTCAATGTATCCAGTTGGCCAACGGATGCAGACAAAAATTGAATGCTCCGGGTCACCATTAGAGTCTGATAAGTAAGGTAACTTGATGACAGAAGGGCCCATTACAACAGCTTCAAAGCTGGTAGCTTCATGTATAAGGCCAAGGTCTTCGTTGTCAAAGTTTGAAATATTGTAACGGTATTAATATTAGATTTATTTATATAATAATATTATATTAGTATTAGTTAATACAGATATTAATTTTATAAAATAATTAATAAATATATTTATAATATAAAATAAAAATTAAATATTTAAATTCATAAAAATAAAATATATTAAAATTTTTAATTTTTTTCTTGATTCCCAATATTAGTTGATACAAGTTGGTAGAACGCATTCTGACTTATACAAACTGATACGACCGACATTAATAAGTATTCAAATTCGGTACGATACGATTCCGTTTTCCGACTATATCAGCCCATACGATGAAATTAAAACCCTGCTCTCTGCTCTTTGCTCTTTGCTCAGTTCGAGCCGGTTGCCTATTAGTGGTCAGGTTCTTAGAAGGAAGAAGGAAGGAGACGGCACAATTACCGAATCATCACAATGAAGGTGGTTAATATCTAATGCAAATCTAGTAATGTCCAGTGCCCATCACTAGTCCTTGGGACCACAATCTTTATTCGTAGCCTAAACCAATAAACCCTCCTCCTCTCGCCAAAAGAATTCGTGATGGCAATAACATTAAAGAGTTGTTTTAACGGAGGACTAATCAGCTTAAGACAGATGGCTCGATTCAATCAAATTAATCAAGAATTAGTTAATAAATCAGTTTAATTATATATATATATATGAATTGCTATAGATTAAAATCAATTGTTTTAATAATGAACCAGTTAGTTAAATAGTAAAATTAATTCATTACATAATAAAATTGATCAGTTAAATAATAAAACCAATTTGATCAACAATAAATCAGTTGATTAAAATGGTAAAATTGGCCAGTTAACCCTATAAATTGAAATAGATCTAAACATTATTTTAATTCGTCAGTTAATTTTATATTAATTTTATACTTATTTTATAATAGACTAATAATAATTGAGCCTTTAAAATTTAAGCTTCTTACATTATCAAGATAATGCCTTGTCTGATTTTTTTAACATAATAAGCATTGGTGTGGAGAAAATGAGCAAGTGATTCTTATAGCTAAAATTAAAATTTTGTCAAGTTTAATCGGCTACAATTAAAAATATTTTAAATCTATTAATATCAATTATTTTGAAATCATTATTTAATTTTAAATTATTGTTTTATTAAATAATTTATCAAAAACACACAATTTACAACACATTACTTGCATCCATAATTCATTTTTATGTGCACATAATAAATAATGGCTATAAATTTCATTGATATAAAAAAAATAAGATTATACAATGTTGAAAATGGATTGGTTCGGTAAGTGAACTATACTTTTAACTAATTTTAGATAAGATAACTAAACTGAAGTTAAAATCTCGCAATCACTTCTATGAGAAATTTTTTTAATTATTTCACTTCGGAGAAGATTAATGTCGTTAAGATTGAGTAGTTGAGATCAACTGAACATGTGATAATATCTTATCTCTAAACCCAAAAAAAAAAAAAAAATACTGCATCTTGACTGAGCCATTATATTTTGATTAATCTCTCTATATATATATATATATGTGTGTATTGAGGAAGTGGTGTCAAGTGAGAAACTGACTTGAGGATCCAAATTATACAAAGAGGCTATACCAGTTAAAATAAAGCCCGGATCATAATTGTTTCAAACTGAATTGATGGGACAGTGAGGTGGTCCAATTAATCAAAAGGTTCGGTCCAAAAGGATTTGAAGAACCTCATCTGCCTAACGGGTTATTTGGTGGAGTTTGTATTTTTAATTTTAGTTTTTAACATAAAAATTAAAAAAAATAATATATTAAGTTGAAAATAAAATATAAAAATTAATATAAATATATCAAAATTATAAATAAAAATTATAACTTACAATAATATTAAACGACCTCTAAATCATTAAAACACGGGTTATTTTCAACATAGAAATGCGGGCCAACTACTCCTCTTTTAATTTTAAGGATCCAATAAAATTAACCTCGTATGTTTTTTCTTTTTTTAAAGAGGAGCAAAAGAATTTCATTTATTTATAAAAGATTGCACTTCAATTTTTTTTTAGAAGAATCGCACTTCATTATTTAATGGAAACCGGTCATCGTACATCCTATTATATTGCTTAAAAGGGCATTTTGATATCCCAAGTAAATTATTTTTAGAGTATTTCAAGCATTTTTATAGGCACCAAACTAATATTAGAGAATTCATTTTTAAAACACTCAAAAAATGAAAATATTAATAAATATATATATGTAAAGAGTTAGAGAAAATATATTTTTAAATTAATAGATTTAAATTTAGCGAGTTAAACATTTAAAATAAATAAAGGAAAATGTAAAAACTCTATAGAGATATGTTTAAGCCAAAAAAAATAACAGGGAATAAAATAAAAGATAAACAACTTAATTAAAAAATTCTTGTATATGGATTAGATCATTCGAATGGGATTATTTTAATATTGAGTTAGGATATCTATTAATTAAAAATAAATAAATAAACAAATAAAAAGTGCTATATATGGCCAATGTCAATAAATATAAGTTCTCAATTAATATTGTTGTGAATTAAAAAAACCTTATTGAAAAAATATATGTTTGTTTCATTTTTTTTAAAAAAATAAAAATTAAGATTAACTTAAATACAAAATTCGTATTTTTGTATGTTGTAAAAGTTAATTTTTTAAAATTTATATAATTTTTGAATTATAATTTATTAATAATTTTTTCTTTTAATTTATAGAATTTTTAAAATTAAATTATCTTAATGAATTTCAAATATATTTTGTCATTAAATTCCGTTCATTATAATATCAATCACGTATGTTTTTTATTTTCAATTTTTTAATTATAAATTTTATTTTATTTTTAATAAAATTAAAAATTAAAAATATAAATTAAAAAAAATCACAAAAAATCACAAAAAATCAAATAGCCCATAAATTTACGTGCCAAATAAATTAGTTGAGCGGCTAGCCCCCGCCTTTGTTACCAACGGCTCTTTAATTTGGCCTTCGCTTCCTCTGTTTCCGTACTCCATTGTCAGTCTCTCTAGCTCTTCCCTATAAAGTCCATTTCTTTCTTTCATTTCTCCATCACCCGGCTCTCACTCTGCTCTCAACTTGGTTTTCTTCTCTTTTATCGTGGCGGGTTTTCTATCTCATCTCAGGCGCTTGTATTTCTCTGTCTACAGCTGGGCAGTCCTCATCGGCTGGCAAGTCCATGCTCTTCTCCGCGTTAAAAGTTACAAACCTTTTTATCTATTGTTGGTGTATTGATTGTGTAGTTCGTGACTTTGTTTGAGGGCCCCAGGTGCTGTTTCTTGCGGTTAAGACCTTGAGATAATCTGGGTATGAGCATGTCTGCAATGCTGTTGAGAAACCTCGCCAGCTAGCTCGAACCGCAGTTGTTTTAGAGGTACGATGTGAAATTTTTGTAGCGAGCCAGTTATATCTGTTTGCTTCACGAAAATTTGTACACTGAACAAACTAATGATCCCAGGACACTACTTTGTCTTTCTTCTTTTACTGGTGTTTGAAACTTTTACTGAGTGAGTTCTTCAAATTCTTTTCTACTTTTCCAATATTAACTTGTCTGAATTTATCTTTCTTTTTCACTGCGGGTTTCAAAATATTTTTTGCATCAGACTCTTAATAGTGTAGTCGGTAAGTACTTATCCATTCCTTCTAAGTTGTAGTTTATTTTTATCAACCCTTTTACTCTGAGTTGATGCTAGGAAGAGTATGAAAGTTAAAATATGTTTCTTAAACCATTTCTTTTGTTGTTATTCTATGAATTGGAAAGGTTTGGTGAGGTCTCCAGTGTCAGGAACATCGCCACAGATAGGTGCACGATTGTATGTGACATGGGTTATCTTACACAGTTTCCCTGAGGTTAGGCCTCTGTTCTCTCCATTATCTTTACAATTGTTGTAAATATGTATTAATTAACTTGACTGGAAAGAAATGGTAATTAACAAGAAGAAGTTTGGGACAATTGGCAGGTTAGGACTCATTTTCTTGTCAGTTCTTTGCTCATCAGTTGGTCAGTCACAGAGGCAAGTATTCATGAAAGAATTTATTTCCTGTACCATTATCTAGTATTCTCTACGTTAGTTTGGTTTGTTTTAGGAGAGGAAACTAGTGTATTGCTGGAATTGATTGCAGTTGCATAAAAATTATGGAAACTGTGATAGTAACTGCCTCTATGAAAGTAGTGGGGAAAGTTAATTACTTTTGTACTGCAATTGTGTTATATATCCACTGTATGACTTGTATGTGCTATCAATCAGACAGAAGTAGGAGCATTTCCTTTCCTTGCTTATATCGAGCAGCAGTCAGTCTCACTGTGCCTTTAGATTGCTATATGTTGCCATTCTTAGAGAAGTTTTGTTATGCAGAGTGAAAGTTTCTAAGCATGAAATGGCATTGGTAGGTTAATCTATTTAGTGGAAGTCAGATAATTATACTGTATCCTGGTAAAACGATTATTTTTTGTGGCAGACTTTTCCTACCGAGTAGAGTAGAATGGAGAAAATTCTCCTGTCATGGCACTGAAGTTATCTAACGACAAGGCTTGCTATAATATAGTTAGTTCAACACATTATATTTACTTAATCACTCAGTAACATTTCTAGAACTGTAGAAGAAGATAAAAAGCAAAGTTGTTAATGCCACATAAAATCCTTAAGCACAGCGAGAAAATGAAACATTAAAAGGGCTGGTAGAGTGATGAAAAAGCAAATTTTCGTTTATTTCTGATGAATATTTTAGATGCAGATGCTTTTATGTCCTGCAAATTGCCAAGTCTACATAGGATTCACATTTAAAAAGAGCATTAAAATAATCATAATCAAGATTCCATTGCCTAATCGGTGATATATGTTACTACTGCATATTTCATTATGCCAGTTACTTTCTATTAATCAAGCAGCCTCAGTGGATTGTTATGAAAAGTTACAAAAGTTCCCAAGGACATTCTGAACATTTAGTCTCTAGCATTTTGCAGATCATATGCTATTCCTTCTTTGGAATGAAGGAAGCACTTGGTTCAGCACCTTCATGGCTCAAGTGGCTTAGGTATTATTCATTTACATAGCACTTGTTGGCCAAGTGGAGGCACAAGTCATATGTGTTCTTTTTTTTTTTTTCGGGTAATGATCCATTTGTTCAATCCAGGTAAAGCACCTTTATGATATTGTACCCTGCTGGCATGACTAGTGAAGTTGGGCTGATATATCTTGCTCTGCCATATATAAAGGTAGTTCATTGATTGTATATTCACATCATTTTTCTGTGTTTATTACCTGATAGTGCCATGAGTAGGTGAAACATGTTGCTAAGATGTGTAGTAAATAAATTTTTAGATTTTGCTTAGATATGATAAAGAATCATGGGATAATTGAGCTGATTTCTCTTATCACCTTTGACAGAACTTAATGACTACTCTGAACTCTTCCTCTATTTTTCTCTGGCATTCCTAAGGTGGATTTAAAAGTAGAAAGTATATATATATATATCGAAGAACCTTAACAATCCTCTAATATTTCGTTCCTAGAGGTCTAGGATTCAATTGCTTCCTTTCCCCTTTATCACCTGTCCTTAAGAATACAAAGAACATGAAAAAAGCCATTCCCAGTCCAAACTAGTTTACAGAAATATATGCATTTATGTGACCAAGTTGAGTTTTTTGCAGAAATCTGAGAAGTGTTGTATAAGGATGCCCAATACATGGAATTTCTCTTTTGATAACTTCTACGCTACAATTGTTGTCCTCGGCATTTACAACCCAGGTATGAAACTGCAGTCACTTATCTGCTCAGCTTGTAGTTATATGTTTCATTGATGGAATTCCATGTTAAATTGCAGGATGTTCTCACATGTACACCTATATGCTGGGCCAGAGGAAGAAAGCTCTTTCAAAATCAAAGAGGAGCAGAATGGCAGTCAAACCCCAAACGGCATACTCTTCTGTCATGACCGTGTTCGTAGCTGCCACTTCTATCTCAAAAATGCTTTTTGTCCTATGCTATTTGCTTGAGCATCTGCAAATAAAAAGTTTTATGTGTACCATTAATTTGATTATTTTAAAAAATTACTGATTAAGTTTCCTTAATCTCCAGAACGAATTTCTCTTATTTTAAAGCAAGTATTCATCATAAGTAGTTAAGTAGCTTCTGGTCTATTGGCACTGACACAATACTAGACATTACTGCCTGAGTAACGTCTTTAGACTGATAGCTGAAACTCCATTCTGGAATATCACTTCTATTTTCCATTCTGGAATATCACTTCTATTTATGTTCTTCCTTTTGAATCATTTTAATTATAGCCTGAGAAAGATCAACCTTCCTGGAGGATCCATTTGGAGCTTCCTGACTTTGATGTAATAGCAAACCAAAATAAGAAGAATGTCTAGCATTCCCTGGCTGTGTTTTCAGTCTTTGAATATTTAAAATGCTTCTGATAATCACCAAATGTCTTCTAAAGCTGAAAGGAAAATCCTGTCCTGCTGCCACAAGAGAAACATTGTTTTGGCACAGGGGTTTAACACAAGCCAGAGAATGCCCATCTCAGGTACAGGTAGACAATTCAGAAGAAAACAAAAATTGACAGAGACTTGTCAGAGTTGTTCCATTGCTTCCAGCTTCTAGAAATCAAAACTTTTCATTCTTCATCTGCAGCACTGGCAGCACTGAGATCCACTGACAGGTCAAGACTCTGCACATGCATGCAAAGTGCAAATTTATCAGTATTCGTTCTCATTGCCATGATATTGACCCTCAACCACTTCATATGCTGACATGTTTGCTGTTTTAATTTCTAGTGGTATATCTAACTAAAGGTAGCAAAGCTTCATAATTAAGAAAGGCTATTGACTTGGAGGAGCCAAGTTCTTTCTTTCAGTTCGAAAAACCCTTCAACTTATATAAAAGACTATAAGCTATACCAAAATTCCCTTCATGGCCAACAAGAAAATGGAATACTTAGGTGCAAACAGAAAAAAAGTAATCAATCAGAATCAAAAAATGGTACCTTTCCAGTAATCTTGCTGTACATGGCTATAACATCTTGGACAGTGGTCTCAAAATGTGTTGTTGCATCATAACTCTGCAATGACAATCAATTACACAATTTTATTAGGAGCTAGAAATCAGAGAATTTGAGTGTACCTTTCCTGATCAAATTGGAGAAATGATATGTCTTATCTGACTTATCAAATTCTGTAGAGGACACTTACTGTGGATATGAAACAGTTGTCTTCACTACTTTGGTTAACTGGTTCATATCTGTCATAAGTGTCAAAAAAGATTTCATCTAGAGGTCCAAGTAGATCTATTCCAGGTTTTAGTTCCTTTTGTGGATCATCAGTCTCCGCTTCTGTTGTAACAAAAGCAATGTATTTCCCTTTGGAAGCTACATTGTGAGTGTACGAGCAGCAGAATAGGTACCTGTAATAGTGGCAAAACCAGGATAGAGTTCATTGAGAAACTTGCTGAAGATCTTGGATTATTTGAGTCTATTGAAAATCACATCTAAGAACTCACTCTAGCTCATCAAACTTGTTCATGGATATATTATTAACACTTGTATCACTAGCAACTTGCTCATTTTGCACATGGAAATGGAAAAATAAGCATCAACTTTTTCCAACAATGATTTAGCAGCAAGCTCACTGCAGCTTGTTGGAATAATATTTGATCAGATTGGCGGATGTGCATAGGATGTTAACATACAAGTGACAGTTTATACAGCTGAAGTAACTTTTTTTCAGAAACAGCAGACATACATATCTGATTTACGCCCCAGTTGTTTTTGAGGCAGAATAACCTGAACCGAGTGAGAATCATTGGTATTTGGGATTGGATGACTCATAATGCATATAGCACGGCTTACTTTCCCAATCTTCTTTACCTGTTGATACATATGCATCATAACAGTGTGTATCAGTTCCAATCTTTAACATTAATTTGAAATCACAATTAGCATTTCATTGTGGCTGAGAAGAACATAATGGTCTCAAACCCATGTCATGGATGTGGTTGCAGACTTGCAACATTGGGATGGGGATAGGTTTTTACTTTACCTTGTCAGGCAAGTATGAAGGATCACACACAATCTTTTTTCCTTTTGCAGTTTCTCCATCTGATGTCACTCCGAAGGCCTTCCCATCTGCATCAAACTCTACCTACCATTTGCAGTAGAAAATGTCAACGGCTTAGCAACAGCATAATATAAGCACAGCTTTGTCTTTTTTCTCTAGAGTAAAAGGATAAAAAGTCTGTCTTATATAACATTACATGGGCAGAGGAAAGTTGATTTATACCAGGTTATGCAGTGATTAATGACAAACTAGAAAAAATGTTACAGTCATATTAGCTTAACTATTTGATCTACTTGAAGTTTTCATGTACCTTGCACTCTGGTTTGCTAAGCATATAAGTGCCGCCATATACAGCACTTAGACGAGCAAATGCCTGTAGGTGATATAAGCAACTTCATACGAGTAACTAGAAAGCATCCATGGAATCTATTGTCAAATGGAGCAAACCTGAGGTAGCTCTCCCAATCCATAGAGAGGGTAAATATAAGGAGATCCTCCCTGAAAGCGTGCCAAAGACTCTGCATATAGCTAATGACCAATACATGTGAGTGGGAGAAAATAGAATGTAATGCTTATGTTTGCAGAATATAAGCTAAAGTATAAGGTTTTTATTCTGAGTGATTCAATGAATCTGCAGAATTTAAGATAAAGTATCAGTTTTTCCTTCTACTCTGAGTGATCCACTGCAACTAGAATTAAGACTGAAAGAATTAGTGTAAGATTAATATGATTAATCATCCTAAATTCAATCTAGTACAGAAAAAAAAAACTTACAGAATCATAACAACATAGATCAGCCACATTTGAGAGTATATTTTGTTACCTTAATCCTCTTAACAAAATCCAAAGCTGGCTCATTCAAGAAACCATCATCCAAATGAAGTGCTAATGCATGCCCTATGAAGTCGATTGTATTACCATCCAGTCCAAATTTCCTACACCAGATAAATGTTTCAAGTGAGATGTTGTCAGAAATCCCTTCTTTTTCCATGCAAAAACAAAGTACGTACGGCCAAGAATAGAGCGATAAAGATAAAAGGAACTGGGCAAGAGATAGTACGCTAAGACTTCTTTTGCTTTAACCTTGGTGAGGTCCATTCCTTCATGAGTTTTGGGATTGTTTTCGTCATAAGCTTGCACAAAAATGAAAATTTTCTGAGCCCGGCGCTTCTCAAACAGTCCCATAAGCGAGGATTTCAATGCTTCTACATCATTAGATGGTACTTTGTGTATCTGCAGATAATGTTGGGTTATTTACTTGGGGAAGAATACCAGAAAATCAACCACACGAATCTTCAAGGAATAGTGATGAGTAGCATCAAACCTTCTTTTTGTTGTACACAAAACTGCCATCTACAGCCTTGAAATTGAGATATTTAGTGACACTGGTATGGATCAGTACGCGAACCAGAGTGCCATTTGCCATCATGAACTTTAAAAGAATAGAAATAAGTATGATCAGATGGAGACCATTCCAATGAAATCTTGATTACATGTAAAGGTAAAAAGTGAAAAGTGAAAATAGCATGCCTTTGGGATCATGTCAACATTATAGTCTCTGCTAGCCCCCAAGCTTTCAGGAGGCTTCTCATCGCCTCTGAATCGCTTCCATAGCTACAAAACCATCCGCAGTGGATTTTGATCGAACAATGTCCATACATTAAAAAACAGATATCACCACCTAACCCAAAGAGAAGCAACATTTCTTAATGTTTAAGAATCACCTGGTTGAGATTAAGGGAGGTGGATTCTCCTCCATAATAATCATTTTTATCCATATGTAGGACCTGTCTCAATGATCAAACACCGAGTTAGCATGTAAAATAGAATTTCTAAGTCCTTGCACAGTTCCCTGTATATGGGAGGGAACTGGAGAAAAGACAAAATGGATAAAAGCTCAATAATGAGAAAAGATTGCAACTTTTACGTTATTCGTTTCGATATTGTATCAGAAGAATCAAATAATAAACCTTCTCATCCAATAACAAAATGGAAAACCAAAAAGAAAGAGGCACAAACTCCGTACTTTGAGCCCATCAACAGACAACAGGCCACTGAGGATGCATTCTTTCAGACCAGTTCCGAGAACTATAACGTCGTATTCTTCATCCATCTGATAAAAACCTGATCTTGATGAGACGGGCAGACAAACAGACTGAATAAGTTTCAGAAGGTAATGTTGTTGATGTTTTGTTAGTTATGTCCTTTTTCTTCTCTCTTTTCCCTGAAATGCCCCAAGTAGACATAGTAGAATGAGAGCTGGTCTATAGCAGGAAGCTCCTTTATTCTCGGACTGAACCGTTAGGCTTCAGTGCTACTCTTGCTACAACCTCCACAATTAAATGATTAATCTTATTTAGCCATTAATGAATTCATAAAACTTCATTGAGTTTATAAATCGAATCTTATTGAAAGTAAGCACCTATTTGATTAGGTTTTTGGAAGGGTAATAAGTGTTTTTTTTAACATAAAAATCTTTTATTTTTTAAATGAGTATTTGGTTATAACATTAAGAAGTAATTTTCTAACAGATTTAGCTTTTTTAAAAGGTAAAAAACAGTTTTTTAAAGAAGTTCTAATTTAATGCTTTTAAAAAAAAGTGCTTCTTCATGTATTTCAGAACAATTAATGACAATTAATGACCATATTTTTTAGTCTCTTTTGTCCTTATATTTTTAATATAATGTTCGTAATACCCCCATATCCACATATCTTCATAATAAATTTTGCATTTAATATATCAAATTATTTTAACTAAATTATTTTGAGATTTATATTTATGATTTTAACTA
>JAOXYD010000134.1:16635731-16654577 GCA_028565735.1 Pinacopodium congolense
CACTGCAATCAGATCTAAAGGTATTTTTTCTCTCTTTCACTTCGTGGGCTTGTTATGTTGTCCCATTCTCTAGTGAGTTGGAGTTATTTGGAATTTTCTTCTCTGCTCTGTAGCCTACTTTCTTTCTATTCATCATCTTTATGGAGAACTTTTTAATAGGGCAGAATACAAGACTTTCTATTTAGTAAATGTTTTTCTATATACATTGAGTGACAACAATTTGTCATTGATCTATACGATATCTGAAATTGGGAGGCCTTTGTATGACATTTATTCTGCCACTTCAACATGAAGTTAAGCTACTTAATTACTTTTCTTTGATGCAGTCTGAGAATGTTATGCTTGCAGACAAGCATAAGATAGAAAAGGAACAAAATGCTCAGCTTCGGAATCAATTAGCTCAACTATTACAGATGGAACAGGAACAAAAGTTTCAGATACAGCAACGAGATTCCACAATTCAGACATTGCAGGTTGTTCATACTTAAATCTTATATTCTTAGGTCTGTAAATGGAATTTTAGTATTTCATCCACATAGGATATTTGTCAGATTGTAGTGTTTTAATAACCTGATGCGTGAGCATACAGTTCTCTGTGAACTGTGATTTAGCAACTTCTTTGATAATTGTGTAAAGTGGCTTTGGTCTCAACTGCTTCGGAGATATCATGATTCTTGAGTAGAGAGCGCGTATTTTGGCTTTCTAACTTAAATTTTCGTGCTTTCAAACCTCTACAATAAACAACAGCTCTCTGAATTAGTTTATTGATGATCAAGGAGGTCAATCAATAAGTTTTCCTTAACCTTTGATCACTTACTACATGGATTGAAAGGCCATACTTTCTGAAGTAAATTCCCATTTCTTAGATCCTCTTGTTGCTGGTCATTAATATTATTTGTACATGTTTGCATCACAATGTTGACCTTCACTCCTGTTGTAGGGCAAGATTAAAAGCATGGAATCTCAACTTAGTGAAGCCCTTCGCTATAGTCAAGAAACGCCAACTGTTGGCTTAGAATCATCGCCTGGAATTTCATCAATTCCCAAGGCCCATGGAGATACTTCAGTAGTAACCAAGAAACTTGAAGAAGAACTCAAAAAACGTGATACCCTCATTGAGGTCTGCCACACTTAACAAACTTACGAGTTATTTAGTCTTAAACAATTAAATGAAAATCACTTGCTTTAACATGACATTATGAGAGCTGAGTTTATTTCTTAATATGACTCTAGTTGACCTGCACAAAAACAAGGCTTTGGCTATTAATAACATGACAATATTTCTACTTTCCTATTTGAAATGTATAGAAAAGGGTGGAAAAAGAAAGGGAATGGGGGATGGAATATGCAAGCTAGGGATCATTTAAATTACAAGGCTGACCCTTTTAATAAAAGAGGGCCATGGTTTTCTGGTTATGTTCTGTTTTACTCCACTGAAGATGAAAAAGGAAATGATGCGATTAATTAGCTACTGATCATTTGAGTTACCTTACCTGCATGAGGAGAGGCTTAGCTTTGTTTTTCTCGACAAACTATTTAAGATCAACTCATTTAACTTATGTACATACAGGTGAAATTTCTTTATATATTGTGCCTCTTGATCCTAGTAATTCTGTATGTATATTTATACATAAGTAGAAATCACTAGGTTTAGTGCTTGTGGCACTTGCAGGACCACTAAGTTTTCCCTTTTTATCTGTATGCAGAGATTGCATGAAGAAAATGAGAAATTGTTTGATAGGTTAACAGAAAAAGCATCATCAGCTATATCGTCGCAGGTTTTCTTTTCAAACACATCAAAGTTTCTTGAGGATATTGATACTGTGTTCTTTTGACTGCTTGCCAATTTTTATGTGCTTGTTACTTAAGCAACAATGTTAAGACCTTTTATGGGGTATTTTGTTGGCAAGTCTTCTGATGCCTTCTTGTGTTGAGTGGTGAAGCGTCCAAGTTTTTTTTTTTCACTTTTGTTTAGAATGGTGGCCCTTAGTTTCTACTTTTTTCCATTATCAAAATAATGTGTATGGACCATAGTGATATAACTTAAGAGATATATTTTCTTGATCCCAGTAATTTGAAACATTGATTTTTGTGCAGGTATTCTCATATGTTTCCTTCTTTCTCAAGTTATTTCTTTATATTTTTTAAATCGCTTCTGTATATATTGATTTTGTAGGCAGGTAGATGTATGCAACAGAGACTTAGTACAGTTTTTTCAGAATGTGTATTTTTAAGGTCTAAGTATATCCAAAATTGTGGTTTCATGGACTATTTGTATATATCTTCATCACCTTGTAGTGCTGCCATTTCATAGAGAGATACTGGGGCTTACAATATTGCATAGCTCTTCTAGTGCTCATCTTACTAGTTCTTGATTTCTAACTTTGCTAAATTCTTTCAGCTCTCAAGTCCATTATCCAAAGAAACGACTAATATTAGGGATCTGGGAAGGTGATATTATGTAGAATTATTATGTATCACCTTATATTTTTCCTTTTATATTTCTTATGCTCAAAGCTGCTTAGTATTGAACTTGCAGGGGGGATAGCAACAAAAAAGGACGCCTTATGGATGTTGTTCCTTTTGCTGCAGATAAGACTGATGGAACAGTTGCTTTGGTTAAATCAGGTCCTGAGAAAGTTAAAACCACACCAGCGGGAGAATATCTTACAGCTGCTCTAAATGATTTTGATCCTGAACAATATGATGGCCTTGCTGCCATTTCAGATGGAGCGAATAAGCTTTTGATGCTGGTAAAAGTTTATTGTTTAATTGATTTTTATGTAATGAAAATGACAGTTTCACTTATTGTAAGTGTTTCTATTTAGCTGGATGTATTGGCCACACCATTTATTGGATGATTTGAAATGGATGTGAATTGCCCTCGTGTGAATGTGAAAGATGTAAAAATCAAGTTTCATTCATTTTAAAAATGAATCGGTTTGAATGTGATGTTAAACATTATTTCAATTATAAAATTTTCTGATGTTTTAAACATATAGTATGTAATGCATGAGATTTTTTTGTATAAAGATAGACTGTTTCTCCTACAATTCTCATCCTAATGTTAGAGTTAATAGAGCATATAATTCAGGCCTGAGCTATCATTCAATAGTTTAAAACTTATGTGTTGAGTGGGGTCTTGATTTGTTATCCAAGTTTTCATTCAAGTCATGCTACTTTTCTCTTATCATAAAAAATGTTAGTGTCAACTTGGTGCAAGTTACAGTGAACTAATGCTTCATTTCATACTTCAAATCCAATTGACTTCTTTGTAAGGGATAATATTTGAGCTAAAGATCCAGTCGTGGATTGTAATCTCGTATCTTGAACTTTTGGGTTGAATAATTTGCTGAGATTATTAATGCATGTTACAAAAGATGCTGTTATTAATATAACTGAGCTAATGCTCTGTTGTAGTATGCTAGGATGACTGTGAGGAATATATACTTTTTTGCTTTTTTAATGAATAATTAGTTATTATGAAAATTATGCTTACAGTAGGGTGCAGTTTCTGTGCGTGATTGTTTGAGTATTAGGATTAAGGTGACAAGGTCTATATTCAGGTCTGAGTGTTTCAATTGTAAAAAATGGAAGAAGATATTGATATCTGATTATTTTCAAGTTCAACGTGTGATACTTTCTTGTCTGAGAGTTAAGACCATATGAGTGATTCCTAGAAACAAGATGAGAATCCTAGTTCTTTATAAATCCTATATGTGATTTTTAGGAATTGCGAGTGTGAAGCCAGTAATTATTGATCCGATTTTGAGTTCGTATTTTCATTGGTATTTGTTCTTGTTTTGATCCTTGAGATTATGATCCTATTACATTTTTAAAATTAGCACGGAAGCTGTCTTCTTCTCGTCTTGCATCATTTTCATTCTGTAAATTCTGACCTTCAGTAGTTTTTATCTCGACATTGTACTTTATGGCCATGGTTTCTTGGCTTGAATGGATTATTTAGTGTAATTGTTGTCCTGTCTTTGTGCCTAGTCCCCTTTATTGGTGGATAATGATAAATACACTAAGGGTCACTGCAGTCTGGCGTGGGATTTAAAAAGAACCTGTTCTTAATTCTTTTCTTAAGATGGCTAATCTTTTTCCAGCAAACATCGAATTTAATTTTGATAACTTGGGAACTTTACACTTACACGGGACAAATTATTACAGGTTCTAGCTGCTGTTATTAAAGCAGGGGCTTCAAGGGAGCATGAAATACTTGCTGAAATTAGAGATGCTGTTTTCTCTTTTGTTCGTAAAATGGAACCAAGAAGGGTAATGGATACAATGCTTGTTTCTCGTGTCAGAATCTTATATATAAGGTCCTTACTTGCTAGATCTCCAGAGCTGCAATCCATCAAGGTGACGATGTGTTGGATGCTCCTCATTTGGTTGATTTGCCGTGCATGTATATTGCGGCTTCATTGAGATTGCATTTTATTTTCCTTCCTCTTTCTTCACTTAGGTTCCTTCTGTAGAATGCTATTTGGAGAAGGCTAATAGTGGACGAAGTAGGAGCTCCAGCCGAGGTAGCAGTCCTGGAAGATCTCCTGTGCGTTACAGAGATGAACAGATTCAGGGATTTAAAGTGAATATAAAACCAGAAAGGAAATCCAAGTTGTCATCATTAGTTCTGAGACTGAGAGGAATTGATCAGGTACCTGCTATAGTTCTCTTTTTTTTATGTAACTATTTTGAAGATAGAATATTCGTATTGACCTTAAGAAACTTCTAAAATGGTTAAAAGAAAGAGGCAGAATGGAGGTATAACTGATAACATTTTCCATTCTTATACGACTCTACTGGTTAAGCATACTGGACATTTTTATGTTTTTATGCACATTTCCCCTTCTCTATTAATACAGAGACACAAATACGGTGCTGAGGTACCCCTGAAACATATAAACAAAATGTAAGAATTGAAAGTAATCATGTAATTGTGCGTGAACAGACATCCTTACGTAAGGCTAGCCAGTACTTTTGACGGAAAAAAGAAAATATAGTGGTGTTCTGATTTTTTTTTTTTTTGTAATTATGAATGGAAGTAAAATTGTCAACAGTTAGATGTCCTTCATGTTCCTCGTGAACTGTATTCAAATTGTCCTGGCAATGCTTCATATGCTCGTATATGTTCTTAAATCATGCAATGTTCTCTTCTATGATGGAAATGGATGCTTCAAAACCTCTTACCATGATACGTTCAGGACTCATGGAAGCAGCAAGTTACTGGTGGAAAATTGAGGGAAATACAAGAGGAGGCAAAAAGTTTTGCTACAGGAAACAAGGCACTCGCTGCTCTTTTTGTTCATACACCAGCTGGTGAGTTGCAGAGGCAAATTAGGTCCTGGCTTGCAGAGAACTTTGAATTTCTTTCAGTTACCGGAGATGATGCGTCTGGTGGGACCACTGGTCAATTGGAACTACTTTCGACTGCAATTATGGATGGTTGGATGGCTGGGCTTGGTGCTGCAGTGCCGCCTAGCACGGATGCTCTTGGCCAGCTGTTGTCTGAGTATGCGAAGCGAGTCTATTCCTCTCAGTTGCAGCACTTAAAGGTACTTCAATTCATTGGATGGTAATTGTGAATAAAACACATTGAAGTGTCAGTATGTGAGGTTGTTGGCAGAGTACATTTTCATGGGACTGAATATTTTATTCTGTGTATGCTTAACTACCTTCATCAGAATCATCATACATTACTTCTTTCTTTCACTTATGTTTGTTTCTTATTTTTCATATTTAATACAATATTTGTTGGTGGGTTCCTTTTGTTGACATTCTGCTGGTGCAATTTTGTGGTTGATATTTGCCTGCTAAGTGATAATGGTTTTTTGATACATGATGCAATCAACCTTCGTTGAAAAGCCTCTTTATGAAAGGAGACTGAGGGAAGAAATAGATTTATGGATGGAATCAAATATGCAGATTTTACAGACAAAAGTATTTGGTTATTGGGGAAAAATCAATATACTTATAATGTTGAATCAGGATCAACTAGGCCGAAAATCAAGCATTGGGTCGAACTCTTCTTTGGGGTCAAGGTAATAGCTATGAATAGCCATCGACTCCCGGGAAAAGGTAGAAGAATGAGACCTATTATTGGACAATTCTGATTGAAGTGTGTGTATAAGCAACGTGTAAATTCTCTTACTTCTGTCAGAATTGGCTGATTGTTGAAAGAATTTATGTTCAATCTTGTGGGAGTGACATAAATGGGAACATGCATAACTATTTAATGACAAATCTTAATGTTACTTTGATTAAATTATGGAGACCTATCCCACCATCTTGAACTTCTACCTTCAGTAGATGCTAATATAACTACATTTAACCATTAGTGATATTGAGAATGATTAGGAGATTTTTTACCACAGTTGCAAGTATTTATGTGGGAAGACATAGTTGGATACAGTGAATTTAAATGGCTTATATATGGTTAGTTATCCGTTACCACCTTGATACTGTTGTTTAGTCATGTCCTAAAATGTTAATACCTTCTTACTGGGGAAGATCGCTGTCATACTTCAGTATACTGTTGAAATTTTCCCGTCTTCTTAAAGAATCTGCCAGCTCTTCTAAAAATGTTTCACCAATTTGAATTCTAGTTAGCATGCATACTCGTGAGAGTTCCTATATTTTTCATGGTTTATTTCAATAGTGCCCTATAGCAATGCAGTTCTTCCTTTATTCTGTGCCCACAATATACACTTTTTACTACAAGATTCTACATACATAGGTGAAATTGATTTACTAGATCCATACTATATTTACGCTTCTTCCTCCTAAATGTTTTTTCACTTATTTGAATGGAATTTGAGATTGTGGCATGATTGGGTGTTTTCCTAATGCTTCATTTTTTAAGCAGGATATTGCAGGAACATTAGCCACAGAGGAAGCAGGAGATGCAGCCCAGGTTACAAAACTGCGCTCAGCTCTTGAGTCTGTTGATCATAAAAGACGGAAGGTGATTTATCTAACATGCTTTATCTCTGATCTTTGGTTTCTTATAGATGTTCTTTTTTTTATAAGTTATAGTTGCCTTATTTAATTATACAAGAACTAGCTTTCTCGTATCAATAGAAGGTTTCAGATTTTCCATTGATTAGCTATCAATAGTTATTTGTGCTTCATAGGTTGATTGAACGGCTGTTATTGTTTAATGTTTCTGCATTGATTTTGGAGGATGAGAATGCATAGGTAGTATTGAAGTTAATTTGATTTCCCTTATGAGAGTGGTAAACTGTTGATGCTAATGAACATGTAGGATGAAAACGCATATGCGATTAAAATCAGTGAAACATTTTTTCCTATGATTATTTTCTTATTATAAAATGCTTTTTATTTCATTCTATTAATTGTTTTCTTTGAATGAAAACTTGAATGTGGGAGTTGTACTTCACTTTTATATTTTTCTTTTTGAAAATATTAGAGATTTATTTATGTATTTCATATACTAATGTTTTATCCTATAAAGAAACAGTCTAGATACTATTGAAAGAACATTGTATTACTCTTTTATGGAATATTTTATTGCCATATCATTTTAATAGATGGATTAAATTGTATCGTTAATCTAGCACCCTTATGGTTTTTATTACTGGACATGGACTATGAAACACATTAAAGATTATACCCTTTGTTTCCTTCCTCTGTCTTCTTTACCTCGACTTTCACATGGTATCAGCAGTAATTTCACACTCTTCTAGATATCATTTTGAGCAATGGTAACTTTTGGACTAGAACCATATGCTATAGTGTCTAAATTTAAAATTTTCATGTGTGATTGTAGTTATGAGCATAAAATTCTAAGTGGTGTCTTCATGGAATCTAAAGTAACACTTCACATTTAAACACACTGTGCTTCTACACAGGATTATGAACCTGGCATGATTCTGGATGTGTGGTTATTGAATCCTCAATGCTTTTTTTTCATTTTTTTAATTCTTTATTATTCCTCTTCACTAAGTGCATGCCAATCATGTTCAAGTTAACGTTATTAGTGTATCTTGATGCAAAGATTTTATGCTGTTAGATTTTGGAACAAATGAGAAGTGATGTAGCCTTATTTACATTGGATGATGGGGCTCCACCCATTCAAACTCCGCTAACTGCAGCAGAAGATGCGCGGCTGGCATCTCTTATTTCCCTTGATGGCATATTGAGGCAAATCAAGGTTTATATCTCTCAATTAAACTGATCTTATTCTGTGAACTTGAAGGAAAACCATTGTGCAATGATGTAATTGGTGCTCTTTGTACAGGATATATTGAGACAATCTTCTGTAAAGACCCTTGGTAAGTCTAAGAAGAAAGCAATGCTTGCCTCTCTAGATGAACTACAGGAACGGATGCCTTCCCTTCTTGAGATTGATCATCCATGTGCTCAGAGGCAAATTGGTGATGCTCGTCGGGTGGTTGAGGTATAAAAGTCCTCATGTCACAATTACTTTTCTTTTTGGATAGCTTACTCTTGTCATGTAGATGTTTTCATCATCAAACCAAACTTGCTTCTTGGTGTGTGAAGAAATATGCATAACAACCATGCAGCGTGCTTCATTCCTTTTACTTATTCCCTTTTACCTGTGAAATTAAGCTGACAAGAATACTGGGAGGGATAATTCTCAAGCATGCCCTAGGTTACGCACTATTGCTCATGTATACTAAGACCTACAAATAGAAAACCTCTGTCAGTGAGCCTACTAACAAATTTACAAATGATAATTACCATGAGGGAAGAATATGCAATTTGTTCTTGTCTTTACGTCTGTTGAAATCCCACATCGGATAAGGTTGATGGTAATGAACCCTTTATATGAAGGTGCAAACTTTGTACCATTGAGTGCACTTTTGAGAGTAATTTAGGCTATTAACATAGTATCAGAGCCATGATTGTCTTGTTGTGGGCTGGCACTTGCCCTGAACTGGCACCTGGAGTCATGTTCAGCCCAGTTTGGGCCGAGGGGCCGTGTTGAAATCCCACATCAGATAAGGTTGAGGTTAGAACCTTTTATATGAAGGCAGTCCTTTTACTCCAATAGCTATGAATCCTCTACTTTCCTGGTTTTCCTTTTGAATTTTCAAATTTGAACTTTAAGGAAAGTTCTCAGTTTGTTTCCCAAACTTTCATTTTTTCTGATTATTGAATTTCTAAAGTAAGCAAAATTTTTATACAAATGAAAACAAAGTGAAAATTCCTGCGTCCTATTTGTTTGGAGCAGCCTTTTACTGGAAAGGATAGAAAAATGATCTAGTGTTTTGTCTGACTGTGAATAAAAAAAATAATTTAAAAAACTTGTCAAATCCTCTAGCATGACGACAAAACCTTCTTCTCTGCAACTGAATGGGAAATTTCAGCCCAATTTTAAACTTTATTGCAATTAGGTACCTTGTTTAGATCTAATGCTTTACTCTGATGATGCTGCAGGCAGTTCCTGAAGAAGATGACGATCTTCATGACCCAGCGCAGATGCAGAGATCATTTGCAGATCTGGGGTTGTCTACAGAAACTGATGTGGCACAGTGGAATGTATTGCAATTTAATACAGGCTCAACAAGCCCATTTATCATTAAGTGCGGAGCAAACTCAAATTTTGAATTGGTCATTAAGGCTGATGCTCGGGTTCAGGAGCCTAAAGGTGGTGAAATTGTAAGGGTTGTTCCACGACCATCTGTTCTGGAAAATATGTCCTTGGAGGAAATGAAAAATGTATTTTCACAACTTCCTGAGGCTCTAAGTTTACTTGCTCTAGCAAGGACTGCAGATGGTACACGAGCTCGGTATTCTAGACTGTACAGAACTCTAGCAATGAAAGTTCCTTCACTGAGGGATCTAATTGGTGAGCTTGAGAAGGGCGGAGTACTAAAAGATGTCAAGTCATGAGTTCAAAGTCTGCAAGTAAGTTTCATTTTACTTTTGTAATATTGACCGTGTGTTCATAATATTCTTTTGGGTGGGGAAGCAGTGGGCAGGAAGGGTTTTGTAATTTATATTTGTATCACATTGTCCTGTATCTGATCTGAAAAAATCTGCATTTGAATCTTAACCAGCAGTTCCTAAGTAACTTACTCGCAAAGTTTAATAACTTGCTCTAGTTGGCAATTTCCTGTAACCCGCTTCTGCTGTACGTGCAAGTCATTTAACAATGACTTACTATTTTACTGATATTATCTTGGGCTGTTTTCGTCTTGTTCTGGGTTCATTTCTGAAGTGAATACTTAACACTGCTCTTCAAATGAGTGACTTCGATGTAGACGAGTTTTTGAGCTTTAGATATTGGTTAGTAGCATCATTAGCATCAGAGTCGTGCTCGGAAACAAAACTGAAACTACAAGGAAAAAGCTGGGTGAAGATTTGTTGTGTTGTGTTCGTACTTGGAGTTGATTCTGTTTGAGCTATCAAAGACCAGGTGAGTAGGCAGTGTAGTAGAATGGTTTTGCTCTTTTAGGTGTGTGAAATTCCCACAAGATGTTGAGTCTCTAGCTCTCTCAGCTAAGCTTCGGAGGGTTTTTTGCTAGTATCTTGGTAACATAGGAATAACAGCTCACGGCGAAAAAAGTCTTTCTTGATTGCAGTTAGAGAGAGAAAGGGCATTCAAATCTGGCCTCGATTCAATTTGCTGAAATGCAAATCCGTGGGAGATAAGAATATGACAGGAAAAATAAAACAAAAGATCTATAGAGGAATGGAGCCAAAGCCCGAAAGGAAAGTTCAGGATTTGATCAAACTTTGGGTTACGATTTGCAGTCCAAACCTGATATACATATACATACATATATATATATAATCTGAAGTTAGATTCGAGTTTATTTTGAATTATTTTTGAATTGAAATATCATATTCAATTCAATATAAGCCTTTTTTTTGCAATAAAACTTAAAATTTTAAGTATAATTAAATCGTTCAAATTTGATTAACTTCTAATTCGAAATGAATTTACCAAAAATTTTCAATGTGGACCTTAAGAAATTCCATCTTAATCGTTGTACCTAAAGTTATATCATCAAGATATTAAAGGTAAAAGGTGGAGATTCTCCTTGAAAGATTAATTTTCAAAATATTTTTATCCATTTAAAATAAAAAAATACAAAATAAAAAAGAAAGACTTTTAAAAGCTTTTTATATCTTACCATGAATGCAATTTACTGCAATTTTATTTTTCAAAATAAAGTCACCGAATTATTGTAAAAATAAGCATTTTTCACTTAAACGTTAAGGGCTTATTTTGTATAGTTTATAATTTTGATATTTTTTATTTTATTTTCTAAAAAACAAAAATAAAAGAAAAATATGTTTGATTTATTTTATTTTGTCTTTTTTGTTTATGAAAACAAAACAAAAAAACCTAAACAGAAGTAGAGAAATAATATAAATGTATTTCTTTTTGTTTTGAAAAATAAATTTATCAAATAAGAACAAATTTTCAAAATAAAAAAGACCTTTACCCTTTCTTTGCCAGTCTCCTCTTTCTCAGCAAATCTAACCTTTCTTGTCAATCTCTTTTTTGTTGGCAAATCTGTGCAGATCTCGACACTTCTAGGCATTTCTTGACAGATTTGATAGGTGTATACATATTTCTAACAAATCTGTGCAGCTTCTTTCTCTTCTTCATTCATGTTTCAAGGGTAACTTCATTTGCATTTCAAAGGTTTCTCTTCTCACTCCACCACTCCCCTCTTTCTCTATGTTCTTCAATGGCAGAAAACATCTCCTTTATGATTATACGAAGGAGAGCATAACCACGCTATATCTGTTGTTAAGACAACCAATCATAAATAAAGTTCTTTATTCCTTGCTTTCAACATGCAAGCAAGTTTAATACCTACTGTGAACATATCTTGTCTCATGTTAAATATGGCCGCTTGTGTATTATAGCTGTAGTTATAAATGTCTGTTTATATATCATAGTTGTAGTTGCAAATGTCAAATCACTGTATTTTCATTTGTCTTTAGTATAGAAAAACATGTATATATAAGGAACTCTTGTATTTGTAATAAGATAAGCAATATAGAAGCTTTTAATCCCTTGTTTCTTTTTCTTTCGGTAGTATTCACATGGTATCAAAGAAAATTTTTTTTGTTTCTTTGTTTTATTTTACAACCGTCTAGTTTCAACACAATTTTCGAGCTCTCTGTTCATTGTTTCACAACCTTTCATATACCTGATCAATCTACTCATTGTGTAGATCGCAAAATAATAAACAACGTTCCAAAATAAGGCCACCCGCACTCTCACGTGCCATCCAAAACCACTATCGACACCAACATTTTTTGTTCGATGGCTTGTAGACGCGAGGGAGGAGACGACCCAAAACATCATCGTTTTTGCCCTATTCCAAACGATGTCGTTTTCTAACATAACACAGGTTTTTGCACACATTAAAACAGTGTCATTTTAACTAGTACCTAAATGTCATCGTTTTAAAGCCAGAAGCAAGTCTCATCATCCAAGGCCATGTGTCAGCCATTGATTCGTCCACATGTTGATACATGTCAACATTTTATTGGATAAGTAGGTCACATCATCATTTGAGTCAACATTCAAGTGCTCTTGATTAGTCCACATTAGCATAGATTTTCATCCAGTCAACATCCAGTTCAGCAATCTTATGGCATGTGTTGACTTCCTATTCGTCCACGCGTAGTCGGCATCAGCACCTCGTCAATTGGTTCAATTCAATTTGACTCGATTTGCTCCTAAACTCATTATTCTTCACTTTGATTGGCCATTTCATCCATTGTTTGTTCGATTTCTTTTTAACCTAGACCAGTTCCTAAAGTTTTAAGAAGCTCTAAATCCATTTTTAAGGTCAAATTGGACAAGTTCAAACTATATATATATATATATATGTTCTATTATTTTATTGCCCTAGTTCCATTATAAATGACTCTAAACTTTCTCAATACATTCCCAATTCTATCAATGTTACTTGTGATAGATCAAGCTATGATTTGTGGCCTGAAGAAAGGTACAACTTTCTTAAAAGAAGGTTTTTTTGGCGTATTGTTATTAGAGAACTATCTAAACCAACCAAAAGTGAAGATAAAGATAAAGAAAAATTTACAAAACACTTAATATCTTGAGATGAAATGAACCATCAGATTTTAACATGGTTTCATAATACATGTGTTATAAAGTGATCAAGCTTGAATTTTGACACTTTAACACAACAAAAAAGGAATGGGATTTTTAAAACATCTTCATTCTATATCTGACGATGTTAATTAGTTTCAGCTCTATCAAAAACTTCATCGAATGCAACAATAACCTGATTAGACAATCCATAGCTATGTGTCATAATTACAAGAACTAAGGGATGATTGAGCCTTTTGAGATCCAACATGACCCAACCCAGCAACAGCTACCATTTATGCAAATTTCCGTGATCATCAACATATCTGGCATCTATTAATGACTCTTCGCGATGAGTTTAAATCCATATGTAATTTTCTTCTCCATAGAAGTTCCTTGCCAACTCTTGACATTGTGATCAAATAATTAATCATCGAAAAAAGTAAACTTAATACCCTCCATATGGAAAAGTTTGTTCCCACATCTGATGTCATTCTTACTACTCATATCTCATTCTCAAATCCTCAAAATTCATTCAAGAAGTTTTTCAAAGGATCTGATGACTATTGCAAAATACCCAGTCATTATATTTCTGAATGTAGAAAGTGAGTTTGGCCGAATTCTGGACAACGTAATCCTTCCAAGTCCATTTAACTTTCCTTTATTACAGTTGCTGCCATAGAAGATCCAAATGAGAGTACATCTTTTAAATTCTCCTTAAAATAACTTCATGCTCTTCTCTAGCAACTTCAACTAGATTCCGTTATTGTCTCCTTTATTGCCTTATCTGTCATTTCAGGTTCTCCATACTCATGATACTTTAATTCTGCTTGTTGTAAGTAAATGAAATCTAATTCTTCTATTCTTCAATCTTCATAAATACCATCTATTCCACATATTGTTCATACTGTTGATAAATTTACTATATCTGTTTAGTGTATTGCCACTGCTCATTCATTATAATTGGCTTTACCTAACACTTTTTTTGTTCCCAATCTTTCTTTAAATCTCATCTTTGATGGTTAATTATGTGAACTCAGTGTTAATTTATCTTTTTTGAGTCGTAACTGTATTGTGCAAGATCCACATTTGGGTGAGATCCTTGGGATAGAGCATAAGGTCAGAAGGATGTTTGAACTTACTTCACTGCATCTTCCTTTCAAACTTATCGTTAGTGCCGTTACTTTATATCTTTGACATTCTGGTCTTAGTCATCATTCTAATTCCAAATTAGACTCCATAGATTCTAGTAGCTACTTAGGCTTTGTTAAGTCTGAATATTTTGATTGTGTTTCATGTTAACTTTTTAAAAATCCTGCTTTACCCTTTTCTTTTAATGATTATATTTCTTCAGCATTTTTTATATGATTTATTCTGCTATTGGGGTCTTACTCCCCATAATACTATGGATGGTCTATGATATTATGTTATTGTTATTGATGATTTTTCTCGTTATATATAGATTTAGCTTATGCGTCATCAATCTGAATTATTCTTTATTTACTCTCATTTTCACAATATGATTTAGACTCAATTTTCTTGTAAGATTAATGATATAATGTCATGGAATACAGAGATTCTAATTTCAACTAATTTCTTATCCACCAAGGTACTATTATTCAAAGGTCTTGTACAGGTATCTGTCAATAAAATGGTCAAGCAGAACAAAAATATAGATCTATTCTTGATATTATTCGACCCTTCCTTATATCATTTTTTTTGTCCAAAAAGTTTTTAGTAAGAAACTGCTTTTACTACTGTCTACACTACAAATTGTATTCCTTTCCCTGTTATTGGTAACATCTCTCCCTATGAACATCTTTTTAGTTGTGCTCTTAATTATTAAACTCTTAAAGTTTTTTTGTTATGCTTGATTTATTCTTTTACAATTTTATGAATACACTAAATTAGAATGACGGGTATGATTATACTATTTCTTAGGATATCAAATCGAGCACAAAGGGTTTAGATGTTGGGATCTCTTATCATAAAGACTTCGTCTCTCCTGCCATGTAACTTTTTAGGAGCATAAGATGTTTTCAAATCTTTCAAAATATAGAGTCAGTGGGCCTCTTTATCCATTCTTTTATGATCATACCATATCTCTTGTTCCTTATATTTCCCTTGTAGGTTCATTTAATAGCTCACATGGCTTTACTCCACCTCCTGATCCTATTGCGTCTCTTCTAGATGTGGATCTTCCAAGTACTGCAAATGATCTTTCTCAACCTCCACTACTCCCCCTTCATCATATTAACTGTGTAAGTCAACCTTTTGTCCATCTTCGTAATTTTCATATTTATTTCACTATTGTCTCTCTATATGAACCTTGCACCTATCGCAAGGCCAATTCTGACCCTTTATGACAGCAAACAATGATAGAAGAATTACAAACACTCATTAGCAAAAATACTTGGAATTTAGTTGACTTACCTTCAGATAAATCAGTTGTTGGTTGTAAATGAGTTTACAAAATCTAGACTTGAGCTGATGGGTCTATTGAATGATACAAAGCCCGACTTATTGCTAAGAGCTTTACACAGCAGTATGGCATTAATCATAAGGTGAAATTTGCTATGGTAACCTGTTTGACCTCTGTCTGTAGTCTCATTAATATAACTGCTAGCAAACGATGGAAGCTATTCCAAATAGATATAAACATTTCTTAATAGTGAGCTTACAGAGGAAGTATACGTGAAGCCTCTTCTTGGTTATAATTATCCTATATATAAAGTTTGTGTTCTTTACAAAGCCTTATATAGTCTTAAACAAGCTCCTCGAGTTTGGTTTGCAAAATTTAGCTCTGTTATTAGATGTATTAGTTTTCAGTTTAGTCCTTATGATCATGCTTTATTTTTTTTTCGAACTGATCAAGGCTACATACTTCTTCTTCTTTATATGGATAATATGATAATCATAGGTGATGACACATAGAGTATCTCCACTCTTCAATCTTTTCTATGTTAATAGTTTGAAAAGAAAGACTTTAGTCATCTTAGTTATTTTTTGGGCCTTGAAGTATCATCTAATGACACATATTACTACTTATCTCAAGTAAAATATAACACTGACCTTATCTCTCGTGTTGGAATCGCTGACACTAAGATTGCTAGTACTCCATTTAACCGCAACGATCATCTTTCTACTTTTGATGAGACTCTTCCGAATGATGGTAGAATTTATCGTTAGTTAGTTGCAGTCTTAAAGTATAATATTTATTTGCTTATTCATATATCATTTTTTCTCATGTATAATCTTCATAATTCTAAATGCATAAAATGACTTACATATTAAAAAAAAAAAGAAGAAGATGCAAAGAATTTTCAAACGTGTTATATTTTTGGAGATACTATTATAACAGATTTTTATGCACATCCATCAACTAAATCTCCATTAAAGGGTGAAGAGGCGGAATATAAGATTGATGATGATTAACCCTATTCACTCAATGAAAAAGAAGATGAAGTTGTAACTTCTCCTTATAGGAAAAAAAACATTATAAGAAAAAAAGGGCAAAGAAGACAAAATCTAACATTTGGTGAAAACTTGAAAATAAAGCAAGATTTAGTTAAGAAAATAATGGTAGCAACATCATCCAATACAAATAATATTAATAGAGCTTCATCATTTAATCAAAATATTAGTCCAATAATTTAATATTTAAAAATTTTACATGATTTGAGTATTGTGCTGTGCAATACGGAAAAGTGGTGAAGGCTTTTTATGATTCTCTAATTTATAAGGAGGTTTTTATAAAGATCTCATATGCAAGAAAGTTAGAATGGATAATGTATTTATATTTATATTTTCATGTTATTGCGTATTAAACTATAATTGATTTGAAAACTTTTATGTTGAGAATTCTTCCTTGATTTGAATATTTTCATTATATGTTTTTCATGAATGTTTGATATGAATTTAAATTTATGCTTCCTAATAGGTTTTGCATTTATATTTTATTGTCTTTATTAAGAACTTAATGTTTTGATATTATAGATACATAAATTTCCTATCAAATTTCAATTCAGATTCAGATGATAAAATGATCAATGCAACCATTATTTCGCGTTATATGGAAGAGAACAGGTATTTTCATTTATACCAATAACCATGCAAAACTTCTACAATATTAGGTCATAAAGTGGATAATGAAAATTTTGAATAGGAATCCTATAGTGTTTAATGGGAACTTAAAAATGTCTAAGACAATATTCTCGAATTTATGTGATGAGTTAAAAAGTATATAAGCATTAAAACGATTGGGATCGATATGGCACTAAGAGGGGGTGAATTAGTGCTTAAAAGTTTTTTTACATATCAACTATAAAACGTAATATAAATGAAAAAGCCAAATTTACCAAAAAATAATAATATAATATAAAAGTATAAAGAAAGGAGAGAATACACCATGATTTATCCTGATTCAGAGCTATCTATTTGCTCCTAATCTAGTCTCCAACACTACTGTTGAGCTTTCGTTCTTATTGCAACTTCAAGATAATAACGTCACAAGTACAATCTCTTTTCACAGGTTAAAGAAGAACCTTTCACTCGCTTCTTTTTCTCAAGATCAAGAATAACCTCTCAACCACTCGCAATAACGGTACAATTGAAGAACACTTAACTTAATTTTACTTGATAATCACAAGAGAATAAATAGATGAATGCACAACAGATATTCAAATGCCTAATACAAAAACACTCGCACAACTAAACTCACTTAATAAAAATTACTTGTAAAAGATCACGTAAGCTCTTAACAAATAACTTTATATATCACTTAAACTCTTTTTTACAAAGACCATGTAAAACACATCTATTTATACTACTAAAATTTTCATGTGTTTGTTGGACAACGGAATTTATACCCATTGTCTAACGGTCATAAGATAACGTTATAATGCATTAACATTTTTTATCGTTGTGTAATCACAAATCTCACTATATTCAGTCGACCGATCTCTTAGTTCGATCGACTGATAGACCTTCACCCGGTCAACCGATAAGCCTTTGTTTATTATTCGGTTAACCGACCATAATCATTCGGTCAATCGACCTAAAATCACACTCAGCCGAATAATCATAAACATTTCACTACATCTTATTTAGCCATTTTTGCAAAACCTACATATATATATTCAATATAATTATTTATCTTAATTACTTAATATTCTCATAAATAATTAAAACAAGTATCAAGAGGTTTATTCTTATTTAATCACATTAAAATACATAAAACCTCTTGATTATGGACCTATATGCATATTCTAAAATATGTATACATGAACGATTAAATATGAGCCTCTTGAGAACACTAAAATAAAATCAAGCAAAGTTTACATTAAACATATGTAAACTTATTCTAAACTTCTTATTCAAACTTTGAGTCTTCATATGATTCTTCGTTTTCTTCTTTAAGACTCCTTAATTGGTCAGCTTGAACTTTACCCAACCTATCTTTCAAGCACATTTAGAAACATATACATTATTAGCAAAGGTTGTTTTATCATTACCGAAATAAGGAGAAACCATCCTTGATTCAATAATCTCCCCATTAGTGATGATAAAACTAAGTAATATGATAAATACAATAAACAGTAAAATATATCATAAAACTCCCCTTAAATGTTATAAAGTCAGGGAGTAATAGTTGATAACATTTTTGGCAATTTAAAATAATATCAAATAGTTAACTCCACTTCAAATGATCAACTCTCTCATAACATATTACAAATAACAAGTGATTAACTCCCCCTTAAATGGTCAATATATTA
>JAOXYD010000134.1:16669201-16697771 GCA_028565735.1 Pinacopodium congolense
GCTGGAGTATTCCAGACCTCTTCATTCTTGTTTTCTCTCCACCAAAAACCTCTCATCTTCTCTCAATTTCTGCTGGAATTTGGATCATAAACTTTGTATGTGTTAGTTGTTTGGAAGCTGGATTTAGCTGAATTCTTGAGGTTGGATTCAAATTTTAGGAAGGTAAGGGAATACTAAACTTGGTGTCATGTTATACCATGTATGGTTGGATGTTTAAGACATACATCTACAACTTTCATGAAGGAATCGAATTTTATTTATGTCATTAAGGGGTTTGAAAATTGATTTGAAGTTGAGTTCTAGTTGTTGTTCACATTTGAGAGTAGTCTGTAGTATTTTGGGTATAACTCTCTAAATAATGAACCAAATTGCCTCAACTTTATTTCGTTAGAAACCTAAGATATAGAGGAACATTTGTATAGAAGCAAAAATTGACCAAAAACCTCATTTTCTATGTCAAACGAGCCATAAAATACTGACATAAAAACTTGTCCTGAAAAACAAACAGCAACTGTTTGAAGATAGATCGAAATTAATCTTCCCTTTTCGATCTATTTTACATATCTTTAGAGGCTGAATTTGAAGAAACTCAAAGAATAAAAGTTGTAGAGGTCAGTCTTATCTTGACCTCAGAGTAAACGGCTTAAGAAAAGAGTGCCTAAATCTCAAGTTATGCGTGTTTTCCTAATACTACCTGTGATAGACACCTGTGCAGGATGAAACCCTAACCTCAGTCTTCACTCTAGTTTACATATCCTTAGAGCACAAATCTGAAGAAACTCAAAGAATAAAATTTTTAGATATATGTCTTAGCTTTATCACAGTGAAAACGTTTTGATAAAATGGTGATTATAACTCGAGTTATACTTATTTTTCTAGTGCTGCCTGTGATAGACTCTTGTACAGAGTGAAATGCTAATTTTACTTTTTCGAGTTATTTTACATATCTTTAAAGAATGAATTTGCAGAAACTCAAAGAATAAACATTGTAGATATGTGTCTTAGCTTGATTTTAGTGAAAATTGCTTGATAAAAAAATGACTGTAACTTGAGTTATGATTGTTTTCCTAGTATTGCTTGTGCAGCAACTGTACATTGTTTAGTGTGTTTATGAATGAATGAATTCTAAAGACTTATGTATGATAATTTGGATATGGGTTTTTGTGAATTAAGAATTTCTGAGATGATATTACATTAATCTCAGACCATCAAGTGTTCGAGGAGTTTGATAATTGAGATCGTGTTGAAAATATTTTCTATTTATGTGATGTGTTGCAATATGTCCCTCACATGAAAATTCTGAAATGAATTTGCTTTGTTTGAATATTGTTAAGTCCTAGTCATGGGTATATAGGCATGCCTATAAGGGTCTGCAGCTGCTCCTGCGACACTTTAGTGTCTCCTGTTAGTGACACTTCGGTGTCTCTTGTTATGTGATACCGATCATGGTATCTCTTGAATTAGTCTCGTTACCCACTTCTGTATAAAGGATTAATAGGCTAACATGTTTTATATTCTGTTCTCTGCTTAGTTTGATATAACTAAACTTTGTTCTGAAAAAAATAAGCTCTGTTCCGATATCATACTCAACTCTGCTATTGGTGAATTTTGGTCTGAAGCAAATGTATAATTTTTTCCGATATGTTATCTTTTATTCTAAGTTGCATGATATTTTGGTTTGATTTGAAAATGGATTAGTAAGTACTGCATATGACATTTGGATTGTTTTCGAATATGTGAGTATTTTGGACGACTGTTTGGAACAGTTGTCAGTTTATACCCTGTTTAGTTTATTCCCCACTAAGCTTTATGCTTAGCATGATGGTTTTGCCCCTGTGTAGGTTCAGATAGAAAGATTTGAAGTATGGGACAATGAAAACCGCTAGGGCCAATGAAGAATGTCCTTTATTTGGGAATACATGTTTGAGTTGTATGCCATAATGTGAGATATAATGTATTTTGTTATCAATTTATAAATATTATAATACAAATGGTGTATTTGAACTTAAGGTTTGTACGATTTATTTAAGAGTTTGGAGTGTAATAATCTTAATTCAGATAAATTCAGTGTACTAGTTAACTTCTGTCTATTGTTTGTTTGAATTTTGGTAATGTTATGTATTAATTTAATATGTTTAAGTCCTATTAAGGGTTATGTGAGTGTTACAGTAAGGATAACCAGAGACCTACCCAGTTGGAGAAATACCTACCAGCTCTTAAGCAAATTTTGAAGAATCTGACTTTGAAGATCTTTTAAACGAAGTAAAGAACTAAAGTAAAAAGGGATTGTCAAAGAATTCTATGTAGCGTTTGACTTATTTTCGCATAGATTAGTGATGCCTAAGCCATCTGATAATATTTCGGATGAGTATTAGCAATATGCACTAGAATTAGAGATAAATGAAAGGAATATAGGACTGTATTAATACATAGAAGAGTTACAAGGTTGCCAAAAATAACACCCTCCCAAAGAATTTCTCTCTACCACTCCTAACAGAGGTATGATCACTCCCAACAAAGGTATATTCTCACTCAAAATCTACTCTCCCTCCTATCCACTTTTCTCCTCCTAAATACATGGGTATTACCCTAGCATCCTAACAAAATTCCTTAGTAGGCTCCACCACCTACAAAACAACTATACAAGAGGACCCCACCTAATAACAATAATAGAAACAATAATAAAAATGTCTATACTCAGCTTCTGCTTATTCAAGCCTAAACTACTCTTCTTTGCCTGGACTGTTTAGCTTTTGGTTCATTAAGCTGTTGCCCTTGTTTTTCCTCTTATATACATATTTGATTTGAGGCCTATCACCATCCTTAGTAAATATATTCTTGAAAAAGTTTAAACCTAAGATTGAATACCTAGTACTCTAGAAGTTTACAACAGGCATATGAATTGGCCAAAAAACATGAAGTATAACAATACATTGCTAAGGAAGGATCATGCTAAGGAGTGCTACTATAGGAGGTAATTTTAACAAACTTTCACTGCAGTCTTAAGTATTATTATAGAGGACTAGAACAAAAGATAACCAAAAGCCTATTAAAGAAATAAAATGGGAGAAAACTACTACTAGTAAAGAGCTAGATGACCATAAGGCTAAAGCCTTATGCTTTTAGTGTGAGGAAAGTATGTGCCTGGTCATAAAGGTAAGAGGAAGTTATTATAGATATATATGATAAAGAAGGAAATGACAGAGGAAGTTCAAGAGAATTTGTAAGAGGATTCATTAGCCAACATCTCACCATAAGCTATGGCAAGAGTAAGTGAGGCCTAGTATCAACAAATAAAGATCAAATGTAAGACTTGACGAAGAACTATACATGTGTTAATAGATAGTGGTAACACTTATAATTTTCTAAATAGGAAGTTAGTAGAAAAGGTGGATATGTATTTAGAAAGGGACACATTTTATATACATAAACTTCAAGTGATAAATGAGAGGACAAGAATACATGACTAATGCATTACTAATAGATATAGGAGGAAATGATATGGTATTGGGAGTGCAGTTGTTATCTACATTAGATGATATAGTTTGCAACCATTAGAAAGGCACCCTGAAATTTTAGTAGAGCAAGGGAAATTGTGACATTGAAAAGTGAAGAGCATCAATTTTTACAGGAAATAACTAACAAAAAAATAAAACAAAGGTTCAATAATGTAGATGATATGGTGTGCTATTTCACGATAATTATGGACAAGGGTCAAGAAGTTAGGGAAGTAAGGGTCAAAGGAGAGTATTAGAATATAAAAATGGAGCTCAAGGACAATGAATTAACAGAAGAATACAGGAATCAATTATAAAAACTAAGAGTCATTATAACAATTTGTTTGAGCTACCAAAAAGTTTACTTCTTGGAAGGTGTCGTGACTATAAAATACCATTTAAAGAGGGCATAAAAGCTATTAATATCAAGCCTTATAGGTATTTGGGGTTACAAAAAGGAGTTGTTAAAGAGTTGGTGGAAGAAATGTCAACATAAGGCATTAGTAGGCATAGTGTCAGTCCCTTCTCTACTCTTGTCATTTTGATTAAAAAAAAGGATGGAATATAAAGATTTTGTGTTGATTACAAGTCATTGCATCATTACACTATAAAGGACAATTTTCCAATTTCACTTGTAGAAGAATTATGTGATGAACTTAATAGAGCTTAATATTTTTCAAAATTGATCCCAAGACTAGGATGCCACATAATTAGAATTCATGAAGCAGAAATTCATCAAAAAAAATTTAAAACTCGTCAAAGGTATTATGAGTTTTTGATAATGTCTTATAAGATGACAAATGCACGTGCTACCTTCTAGAGCTTCGTGAACAACATGAACATCATCTTTAAGGATTGTTTAAAGAGGTTTATATTCTTTGATGATATCTTAATATACAGTCAAACCTTTAGACAACGTTTGATACATTTGAAAGTAGTACTAGAGATATGGAGGGAGTACTAACTATACATCAAATTAACCACATATTCATTTACTGATAATCAAGTGGATTATCTAGGACTTATCATTAAGGCTGAAGAAATGGCAACTGATCTCTGTAAGATAAAAAGCCATTTAAGAGTGGCCATAACCAAAAACAGGGAAGTTGTTAAGGGGATTCTTAGGATTATGTCTATACTATAAAAGGTTTATTAGAAATTATGGATTATTAAGTAAGCCTTTAACCCAGCTATTGAAGAAAGATGGTTTCAAATGGACTCAAGAAGCAACATAGGCATTTGAGGTTTTTAAAAAAAGCTCTCACCACTGCTCTAGTGTTAGCCTTAACTGATTTATCTAAGGACATCGTGTTGAAGATAAATACTTGTGGAGAAGGTTTAGGAGTTGTCCTTAAGTAAGAGGGTCACCTTATAGCTAATGTAAGTAAAATATTATATAAAATTTTACACGCACTTACTAATCTATGAGAAACAGTTTTTGGCATTAGTAATGGCAATTAAGTAATGGATTAAGACATTTTTGTGATTCAAATTTACCATCACAGTTTGAAATACTTAATGAAGAAAAGATAACTATATCTTTTTAATAATCTTAGTTTCATAAACTCATAGGATTTGATTTTTCAATACTACAAGAAAGGAGTGGACAATTCTGCAGTAGATTCTCTCTCTCGTGTCACTAGTTCAGAATTTTTTGCTCTATCTATTTCATATATTCAAACTAATCTGTTTTAAGAGACTAAGCAAAGTTGAAAGGGAGATAATGTAGTCTAAAGGATAATTATACAATTATAGAAAGGAGAATGAAAAGGCTTATCATACATTTGGAGTAATGAAAACCTGAAATGGAAGGGAAGATTGGTGGTGATTAATTCTTCTCCTCTTAGGAAAATAATTATTACTTGGTTCCATGATTCAGTTTAAAGATGTCACTCGAAGTGGGTTGGGCTTACAAAAAGCTAAGTTTATATTTCTTTTGGAAGAAATTACAGAAATATATAAGGAATTTTATGAGAAGCGGTGGTGTTTGTAAAAAAATTAAGTATGAAACAAGGGCTCTCTATGGATTGTTACAACCATGACAAATATCAATATGAATTTTGTTAAGGGACTACTAATCTCTAAATGATATTCTATCATATTTACTGTAGTGGATCATTTAAGCAAGTATGTTCACTTAATTTCTTTGCGGCATCATATGCAGCTTCAAAGTAGCTTAGGTATTCATGGACATGATAGCTAAATTATATGGAATGCCTAAGTTAGTGATTGTGATGATGTTTTCACCATTATTTTTTTAAAGGAACTATTTGGCATGCAAGGTGTTCAACTAAATTTTTCAACAACTTACCATCCCCAAACAAATAGTTAAATTGAGGTTCTCCATCGTACTTTAGAGACTTACATCAAATGTATGACTTTGTATTGTCCTCAACATTTGGTTGTCATTGGTAGAATGGTGGTATGATACATTATCATTTAGCAATTTCTATTTTCCCTTTTAAAGCTATATATATATATATATATGCTCCTCTATTATGTAATCCCTACTTAGCAAGTGATTCTCACATTTCAAATAATGAAGGATAGGAAAGCCAGAGTTCAAATTTTGAGATTTCACTTACAAAGGGCACAACACCGTATGAAGCAATTAGTTGACAAACATAGAACTGAGAAAGAATTTCAAGAGGGAGATCTAGTTTATAATAAACTGAACAGTACAACCAGCAGAGTTTGTAGCACTTCCTAGAAATTGACATCATCACTTTTTGGGCCATTCAAGATTATTAAAAGAGAGAGATCAATGGAACATTAGTTAGAATTTCCTTCCTACTATAGAATTCATCTTATTTTTCATATATCACAATTAAAGAAGAAAATCACACATCTTAGGAGTACCTCTGCGACATTTGACTAGATTGTTGAGTAGGAGAGTATTAATATGCGAGAAAATAGAGATTAGAATTGGAAGAAGAGAGGGAAGTGTGAGAAGTTGGAAATGCGAAGGAATAAGAGAAGCAACTCAAAGAGAAGCTACGAAGACTTTTAAGGAAAGAAAGAAACGATGCCTTAGAGGCTAAGAACATTAATAATAATGATACACATGTAATGATTGTATTAATATTGTGTTACCGGCTAATTTAATCATTAATTAAAAACATTTTAGTTTTACTTAAAAAAGGAAATAACTTAAAGGGAACAAGTTAGGAGCTCAGGGAGTCCCCGTGTAAAGGAAAGAGATAGAGGATTTATGTTTCTCTATATGTACAAGTAACTCATATAAATAAGAGAGTCAGAGTTGACTTCTATAGCTACTGTAGATCCCCACCTTTTAAAATTAAATTTCTTATTTCACTTTTTTATCTTTTTTTTATTTTTATCCCTATTTAAGGGTATAATTATCAATTCATATAATTTTTAATATACATTTACGTATTTACCTCTCGCTCATTTATAAATTAATATTTTTACCTTTAATATATTATATTTTTACTCTTAATACATTTACACATTAACATTTTTAACTTGAATACATTTATACTTTTACCCCTAATTTATTTATAAATTACTAAAAAAAATTAATTTTTTTGTGAAAAGACTAAGAAACTCCTAGATGGCCATGAATGGCCACCCAAATGTTGACTTCCTAGTTTATTTCTACAAATAGTAACTGTACTTGTTATTATTCTTCATGATTTCAATTAAAAATAAGATTTAATAATCTTACAATCCATTTTATAAGGGTTCAAATAAGAAAAAAGTCATTTTGTATATGAATCACTCTTTTTTTAAAATAAAAATTAAAAGAAATACATCATATCATTACTCACTCCTAATATCCATTCTTATATATGAACTACTCTGAAAAAAGATTAGTGCATGGTTCACTGTAATGATTGCCAAAAGAAATTTATAAATACAGCAAGTTATAAAAACGTTAGAGATCATCCCACATCACTTGACCTTACAAGTATTATTATCGTTGAATGTGCCTAAAAATCTGCAAACTGCCACTGTGAGCTACTATACACCGAAGAATTTTTAGAAATTTGGCGGAAACTTGCATTCCCCCTTGTATTATTTTAGCTAGCCAGGAATGTTTCTAAAGCTGGCACCACCCTATATAATATAACCTAACGAACTTTCCGAAACTTGAGGTCCTCAAATCTTTTTGGTATAAAAATTGGAAAAAAAAATTTTAATAACTAGACAAAGTCAGGCTGGCCCGTTGATGTTAAGCATCGATGCCACATTCTGCTATTAGGATCTACAGATCTGGGATAAGCAATGACTTCAGGAATGGGAAAGTAGACATAGTGAGTGTTGCATAGACCCACTGTGATTCCACTATAACCAGCAAATGCACCATGTACCTGCCAAAATCCAGATTCAGGGTGAGTATGCATCATAGAAACGGAAAATCAAGCTATGACGCAAATAAGTTATTGTGGTCACTTCTGCTCAGATTTGAACCCGGATGCTAAACCTTCGGTGGTTGCTGGTGTTAGTTTTATTAAGGTATGACAATAACAGCACTGGAAAATTAAGATAAAATGGCATAGATACAGGTCACTTTCACTTCCAGTGTTCCTGGGATTTAACTAACTTCAGTCGCTCCTAAAGGTCTTGAACTAAACTAAAAGCCATCCTGTGTGCTGAGGAAGAACCAAACCTAGTCAAGTTATAGTCTATTTGGCTTTGGTCTCAGATCCAACTTACTTTTGTCTGTGATGTTTTAAAATAAAACTGTTTTGCTTGTCAATTCCAAGGCAAGGATGTAGTTACAGAAAGAAAAAGGGATAAAAACCTCAAATCCAAAACTACCTCAAACACAATATAAAAGAATTTAGTAGCTACTTTAAAAGTTCACCAAAGAATCAAAACTAAAAGCATAACAGTATAATACAACTACTAATAATGTTTAACCATTTTATTCTAGTCTACTGACTTTTCATCAGGATAAGCCGTCAAGCTTCTCTTAATTCCAGAACATCGAAATGCCCCACATGCAAGTTTCAATAAATTGGCTTTATAAGTATTTGAACAAATAATCTCGTGCGTCGAACTCAAAGTATTTGCAGTGCTACCTTCCCTATGTGACCACAGTAAGCATTGTACCACAAAGTTATAAACAAGGGAATGAGTAAGACTCACAGCATTTTGCCCAAGAACAGTGCATAAAATTCCGTCAGATGCATTTGCACGGCATGCACGAATCATGTATGTTGGATCAATATACTTCACATCAGCATGAGCACCAATCTCCTTGAAATATTTTTTTGTCTGGTTGGCAACACAGCATAGTGTCAGTATATATAACAATAAAGTTTTTTAAAGAAAAGCCCCAAATATTAAACTGAGAATAATAAAAAATATTAACTGAAATGACATGTATACTCAAGAGAAAAGGAAAGACTAGCATATAGCTCAGAGGACCTTGTCATAGAAGAAAAACTCATTCAAAGAAAATATTCAGCCAAAGCTCAGGAACTAATACCCTGCCCTCGAATAACAAGAATATTGCACTTAATTTCTTCCCCAAAGTAGAAAGGAATCGTGATGTTTCCTAAATGATACCAAGCTATCAACCAGCATCCCGGTATAGTAATTTGAACAGAGTTCATTGCTTTAATGCAATAGAAATGTCAATTATAACAACTTGTGTCCTTAAAAATCAATTCGCTAGGAAATGAAACTACTAACCTCTTGTTGAATATGTACACCAATATCTCCAAGCACAATGTTTCCAGATGCATCCTTAGCATGAGTTTTCTCAACAAAATTCTGCATTGAAATTCAACAATGTTCTCTTTCAGGAAACATAACATAGTAAGCATGAATCTTCCATAAGGAACCCGAACTGACTCTTACTCTCCGAAAAGTGAAAAAACAAAATGAAGAGCTGGTCAAAAAAATATAAAAAATAAAGAGAGATGTGAGGTCGTATATCAGTCATTTTTGTAACTCATAAGACAGAAATTCCATGACCAGGTATGATGACTTATAAATCTGACAAAGATTGTGAATTAACGGGTGTATAAAGATAGGAAGGAAAATCATAAGTTATAAGCAAGGAATTTGGACAGGAGATATAGAGAGAGATGATAATTCCAAATTAGTTCTCATTTCCCTGCCTCACTTGTGTTTGACATCCTAGCAACCTTTCATAGTTATTAAAGATATAAAAAATGATAATAGCATTGTTTAGGAATATGATAAATATTAGACAAGAAAGCAAAAGTTCAAATCACCCTAGATTTAACTGTAATCAAAGTATCATATGTAATACCAAAGGAACCTGATGATACAAGAGATAAAGTCCATTTAAACCTGAATTATCCTCAAGTTAAAAAAAGAATTGGTAGTTACTATAGGTGTAGGATTGACTATGTGGATCAAAGACAAACGATCATTCCAGAAATGGAGTATATCTTAAGAAAAATAATGACATAATGCACCTGTCCAGCTCCCTCAGCTACACAGACCACAGCTGATCCCTTTGTCTCTATTAGGTATTTTAGATGTTTCAGAACACCATGAGGCCCATGGAGATGGAACGGCACCTTGAAAAGTCCAAATATCGATTATGGTAAGGCAGTGATTCTAAAAACAAGCTTTAAATTGTCTTGAAGTGAAAATACCTCAGGTATTAAACATATGTCAATTTGTCCACTAGCTAAGGATGCATGCATAGCTATAAACCCACTGCTACGACCCATCAGTTTCACAATGCCAATGCCATGATAAGCACTATGTGCCTGTCCATCCATAACAAAGTGAGGAACCATATTTGACATTGAAAAGGGTATAACATCAGCAACTACCAGTAGAAGAAACAATAGAAAAAAAAATCAGCTCACCTCAATGTATGCAGAATTTATTGCTCGCTGTGCTTCTTCAACGGCAGTATCAAAGCCAAAAGTTTTGTCCATCAACAAAATATCATTGTCTATAGTCTTTGGCACGCCAACTACAGCCACCTTCAACCTTCTTTTACGGCACTAAAACCAGAGTCAAAGATATAAATACTTGAGAACCACCATAAGATGCACATGGGCCAGTATCTATAGATCTAGGAACTCGCTAAATAAGATCTCCATTAAGTGCCCTAGAAATTAATTGATCAAGTAGTTTTTGGGTACAAAATGATATGGAATTGATATCATTTCATGTCAACTTCAAGATAAATGAAATTTGACATATTACATTCATGGAGCTCCACTTTTACAGTTATTATGATAACCACAACTCAGTTGCAAATAGAGCTGACAACTAGAGTTAGATTCACAACCTCTACCAAACATAACCACTTTCAACTCAAAAGATTTTGTAGCTGATACAGCAATTTCAGAGCTTTTGTTCCCAGTCCACCATTTAGTTACACATAAAGGAACTATGGACCCAACTCTGTTATGTTCTTTTGTCTACATTAATCCATTAAGAAAAACACTTCAAACAAAAAAAAAGAAACAAAAGTGCAGGTTTTCTCTTCATATTAAAATCAAATAAACAAGTACTTCACTAGGCCACTCCTTCATGATCAAAAGAAAACAAAAAACAGAAAAACAAAATGACACAGGGTCAGCAACCTCATTGTGAATTGCATTGGCACCAGCATGTGTACCATTCCCACCTAACACAAAAAGCATGTTGATTCCCCTTTCCTGGCACAATCAAGGGAAATGAATATCAGGCCACTTGATGCTCTGTCATGATGCAGTTTGATTTAGCAATGAAGAGCACAAGAATTCAAAATCTCAAGAAATATAAATGGATTGAGTACCTCCATACTGTCCACAATGTCACTAACACTGGGTCCTCCGCGTGAAACTCCTAGCAAACTTCCACCAGAAAGATGGATATTTTGAACAACTTTCCTTGATAGCTAATAATCAGAGAAAATTCTAGATAGAATTAATTTGAAGTTCATAAGAGAGGAAAAAGCTTTCTGTAGTGCTTTAATTTGCTACATAGAGTAGAGATTTCCCCTGTTAACTAAAACACCCAGATTATAATAGAAAAGAACAGTATTTACCAGTATCTCATTTAAGTCCTTGTCAGAAAATCCACGATATCCAAAAGGAATCCCCACTATCTTTTTGACACCATATATTTCAAGTGTGATGACAATCTGCTCCAGATAACACCTTGTATTAGAGAAGATGGAACCTTAAATATTTAACATAAACAAAAAGGTCAAGTTAGACCCTATCATTTGCAATAAAGTTAATGTTAGATCCCACAATTTTAGAACATTAAAAAATAATCCTAAAGTTTTAGAAACATTAAAAAAAGAAACCCTAATATTTCAAAAACGATCAAATTAATCTTTGGTTTCTGAAATGTTATAATTCTTTTGGAACGTTTTAAAACGTTAGGATTTGACTTATAGGATTTGACTTAAATTTTATTATAAACATTAGGGAGTAATTTAACCTTTTTTCCATTTAAAATATTATGTCAATTTCCAGATGTTATTAGCATATGAGGGTTTCACATTTGAGCAAATGCGTCATCATAAGTTCAAAAGAATTACTTATTGTGCAGGAAATTTTAATTTCAAGACAATAATGATGATAATTTGAATTAACCATGAGGATAAATTGCTGGCTAACATAAGGCATACTAACATGTCTGATCACATCGTTGAGCCCAGGGCATAATCCACCACATGTAACAATTGCTGCCTTCACTTCTTCTGGTTTGAAGTATATTTTCTCCCGAGGCCCAGCACGATGAACCCTGTAAGAATTTCAGCATCATATCAATCATATTATACAAGAAACTGTACATATCATGTATATTTTACTCAATTGACAGTTGTTCACCCCTTCTGTCTCGTAAATTTTATGTGATGATAGACATGCACACTTGGCACACAATGAAATGACTTAATGCATTAAAGAGCCCTTGAATTTAGTGTGTTATATGCAATAGACTCTCCAAGTTAAATGCGGTACATGAGTTTTACTTTCATTCAAGTTTAGCAGAATTCATGGTTAAAAGTGGAGAGCCTTTTTCATGCAGAGATTATTTAGTGGTAAATGCATTAGTCATATATTTTCAGTGACAAGGGAAGTGCATATACATTACTATAAATAAAATTGCAACCCTCTCAGATGGTTTTCCTGATGAAGTCATTGAGTAGTAAAGAGATAAGATCATCAATTGATGACTGTACCACAGACATTGGTCCTCAATTGATCACAAAATCAAAGTTGAACAAATTGAATTTAAAGGTCTTAATTACATAAAACCATAAGCTTTAAGGGTCTAGATGCATTGAACTTCATGACATTGGAGATAGAGTTCAGCATTTCCAACATTACATGAAATCCCATGTACCTGCTCTCAATTCAGGAATTCTGACAAACGTGAGGGATATTTACAATTCAGAAATTCTGACAAAGGAGAGAAATATTTACCATTGTTCAACCCAACTACAATCAGGATCAATGCACACAGCTCCAGCAGATGTGGGTGATGAGAAATGTATGACCTGCATTGGGAAAGAAGAAGTTTGTCACTGACCATAATACCAATGACCAGTTGACCAAAGAAATATCCCAACATTCTTTTGTGGAGCTTCACTATTCATAACTCTGATTAAACTTTGTAAATTATACCAATACCAGTTGTCATGTCTAATATAGTCCTAACACTCGTGCTTGACTGGCAAACTGATAAATGCTTCAACTATGAATTTACATTTTACTTTCCACATTGGTATTCTTTGGATATTATGTTGATCAATACCTGGAAAGCGTACATTCCAGGTGACAACACAAATGTTGATGAACGATCATCGAAAAATGAAAACAATCAAAATGTAGGCCTTCCATGCATCACAATCTTTACAATAGAGTTGCAATGGAAATTACAACTTTGCTCCAGAAGACCATATATGGAAACTTCGTATGGGTAAGGTAATATCCAATTTCACCTTCAGAATGACCCTGAATGAGAAAGTGATGCACACCACACATGTTGTGTGCAGGTAATTGGTTTTAGATCATTTAATGCGTCATGATAGCTTTCAATCTTAACAACCCATTTTCATTAAGTTGCTTTAACTTGATTCACGAGCTAGTATTAAGAGTCAAAAAACATACTTTAAGAAGCACTCTGTCGTTGTTATTTATGTATCCATGCCACTCCTCATCAGAAGGATAACCACCCGCAAAATCCTCTGTTGGTGTCCTGAGAAGATAAAGTAGTTAAGCCTATAGGACGTTGACAGAGAAACTAAGCATCTTTTTTAACAATACCACATAATAAAACGGCAAATCAAACAAAATCAAAGTAACGCCAAGATCAACGTAAATTGACATAAAGGCAAACGTGTTAGGCCCCTTAACTCTTGAGCCACGAAAGACTGGAAATAGGTTTGCTACCATCCTACCACGGAGAACCAAGAAAAAGAAGAAACTTTTCTATGAACAAAGCAAATCTAACACCTTAATTTGCTACTAAGTCAATGCCAGTTCAAAAGAAACAAATTTAACACTGCGTACTAGAAGACCACCTAATCACGTAAAAAGTCATCCAAAACCCAGAAAGCATAAAAAGCAAAGAAAGCTAAAAGATTCAGTCAAATTCAACCAGCAATTCTCCTCAACCAACTAGAAGGAAAGAGAACATCATAATCAGAATGTGACCTCATCTTGAGACAAAATGTGGAAGGAATGGACTGAGCATCAGGGAAGACGTCGGTTAAATGAGGAATATTAAACCTCCTCTCGAAATCTCTCTCGTACTTGGTCTTCCAATTCGGGTCGCTGAAGTCAATCCCCGAACTCTCGCTCCTAAATTGCGCAGAAACGCCGCACCCCTTCGCGGCCCTCACAGAACCACGGGAAGTCGGAAAAGCAAAGCCGTGAGATCGCCGATGCCGGAGGCGGGAGTTGAGGTTGGGCCAACTAATGCATGTGGCAGTGGCGGCGGCGGCTGATGCAGAGTCCATGATGGGGCGGTTTTTTATTGTTTTTGGTGAGAAACCCGCGATCAGTGATAGCGAGTTTTAGTTTTCCGCTGAGTGATCAAAGGGAAGAAGAAGGTTATGACCGTACAGGACAGAAGTGAGTTAGTGTTGTAATAAAACACAAGAACTTTTGGTGTTTTGTCTTCTGAAAAGTCTTTTGAAAAACCAATGTCTCGTCTTTCTCTTTATTTCGATAGTTTATATATACACCCACGTTTTAAAATTTTTTTCTTTTTCTTTTTACCTTTCCGTATTCAAATTTTAATTTCCCTACAAATTGTAAGCTTTACTTTTTAGGGAGAATTCTCATCTAAACATCCCGAAAGAAATAATTAATTCTCAGTAAAAATATAAATATTTTGACTGAATTTATCACCTAAAAATTATTAATTTATTAAAATATTTATTTTAAAATATCATGTTATAATATTTAATAATTTTTTATATACAAATTTAAAATAATTATTATAAATTTTACTAATATAAAAATTAACTTTATAATATTTTTTATTTAATTATCTATATTAATTAATTTTTAAAGTTATTTTATTAATATAAGGAATAATGAGTTAATTTCGACATATTTATAATTTAATATATTCAATGTAAAATAATTTTATCCTAAATGAATTACAAATTACTATTCTTTTAATTAAGTTTCTTATGCTGAAATTTCTGAAATATATAAAAATAAAAAATTAAATTTCTAGAATAACTGTTACATTTATAAAAAGTTTTATTAAATAATATAATTATAATTAAAATAATTTTAAAAGTATTAATAAATATTTTAAATAACGTTAAATATTTATAGTTTCACTTTTATTATTTTCTAATAAAATTACAATATTTTATAAAGAATCAAAACTTGAAATAAACATTTAACGTTACTATTTTTAAATATATATATATATATTGTAAGAAATGTTTCTAACTTCTTTATATTGTTATTAATAACATTTAGATATAATTTTCAAAAAAATAATATTTAGACAACTTTCAGAAAAAATAATATTTAAACGAATTTCCCCTTGTCAGATTTCGAGTGGAGTGGCTTGTTGCTTTGTAGAGCTCATGCTCACCTACCCCAAAGTACCAAAAAGGCCATGTAAGCACATGCTTCGTGGCTCGTAATACGACAAGTCGCACCCAATTTTTTTATTTTGACGTCATCACATGACCAAGGCTTTGTTGGCTATGGGCCACCACCGACTGAGTTTCCCAGGAGGGCCAGCCGGTCGCCTGGCCTAAATCTCTTCTTGTATCTCTCCTTTTTTTAGTATGTATATAATATTATTAAAATATTATTTTATTGTATATAATCATAAATATCTATGAGTGTGAATGTTTGGATAATTATTTTTTTTAATTATAATAAATATTTAAAAATTCTTACAAAAATTCTATTTTTTATTTATACATTTAAGGCTAAAAAAGAATATATCAGAATTTTATAAAATTGTCCTATTTTTAAAGAAACATATAACTTTCTTCATTCATTTATTTTATTTTTAATTTGGTGAAGATATAAGTCTAAACATAAGATTAAACATATGATGCCATAAATTTATAATATTAATAACTGATAAAAGGGAAAGCTTACAATGAGTAAATTATTTATTTATATTTCATACTTTATTCAATTTTCAAACAGCGAGATCATCACTCCCCCACGCCGCCCCAACGATTCCCTGTGGACCACAAAAGTAGGCTTAGGTGACAACTAATGGAATCTTTTATAGGACAGAAATTTGTAACCTTTTTTTAATTGTATATAAAATAAAATTTTTAACGTATTTTACAGTTTATAATTTATTTTAATGTATGTAAAATAAAATTTAAATATATTAATCATAATATATATTTATTAAAAAGAAAATAATAAGAGATCATTAATTTGGTAATCATTATGACAACATAAATATTGTAAACTAAAATATCTTTTAACATCATAAAAATCATTTATTGATACCTAGGAACAATTTAGATTATAGTAACTATAATGATCACAAAAATCATTAAATTAATGACGATGCATATATAAGTTTTGAAGAAAAATTAAAATTTTAATTGTTATTTGTTTTAAAAGTTAAAAAAAGAAATTATGATAACAAATTTAGAATATGTAATATGTAAATTATATATTTTAAATAAATTATTTAACAACTAATATTTTATAAATTTAAAGTGACTTTATTTCCCATTTGCTAACCCATCTTTTAAATTATGCCATATCTCATATGGACTTTGGGTGATATTTTGCATCCATTATAATAAGTTTTTTTAGCGGATGACAATGAATTGTGCCTTAGAAATTTGTCCATAAGATTACCCATTAACAAAATGAAATACAAGTATATGAAGCCCTTGTCCTAATATGTCCCATTTGGACCTATGAAGCGCTGGCTAGCTTTAAGCACATAATTAATAATTAATAGAGAAAGAAATTTGTTTGATCATCTTTTTTTATGTAATTAATCAGTAGTATCTCAAATAAAGATATTCAATATATTTAATTAATTAATTGATGAAAAGAAGGTTACATACCCACAAACATACCGATTGCTATCACGCGGGTAAATCCCTTACACCAACCACGTGCCCACCCAAAAAAAAAAAAAACACTCTTGTCGAACCTTAAAACACATACACACACACACACACACACACACATACAAGAAGATGGAGAAGACCCATTAGTCGTTAGAGCCCGAACTGAAGGTAACCCTTCTGACCCTTTCCTCCCTAAGCAAGGTAGGTTCCCTGAGTTCTAGCTGCACATCAATTTCTTTTTTCTCTTGTTCCAATCAAGAAGCATACCTCTACGAACAGAGGATAACTGTCTCGACTACTCCAACGTTTCTTCCTGCCAAGTACTGTCATCTAGCCATAACTGTTTAAAAAGATAATGAATTAGAACAGTTGACTTCTTTACTTTGATCTGCTACACCATTAACTCCTAATATATGGGGTTAGGGCGAGGATAATCGTAGCTAGAGAACCCAGGACTAGACAGTTCTTAAATCCCATTGCTCGATCACCCGATTGTTATAGTTGGTAGCCAATCCCCCCACCACTAGTTGCTCCTTAATCTAGCTTATGGCTTCCTATAAGAGTTGTTCTTCTGTCTTCTCCAAACCCCTAAAAATGCAATGATTCCTTTCCTTTCAAATGAGATAGACACATGATCCAAAAGCGATTAACGGTACTAATCACTGCTGACAAAGGTTCCTCCGATTCCTTACCAACCAATCTAGGACCTCCTTAAAACTACTTGGTAGGTTAGGGAAATCACAAAGAGTTGATATACACTTCCATAGAACCAAGGAGAAGTCACAGTTGAATAGTATATGGGAAGCTGATTAATTTTTTTGCATTTACACAAGTGGCACATAGAAGGGAAGTAGAGGAATTTGAGTCTGTCTATGGTAGGGAGTTTGCCCTTGACACATATCTAAAGTATGAAAGACATCTTAGGAAGGATCTTAGCATGCCAAATGAATTGGTGCCATAGTTGCTTTGGGCCTACTTCTCTTAAGCACTCCCTTCAAGATTTGTTTGAGAACAATCCAGAAGAATCAGTGAGCCACTTATAAGAATATGATAAATCAAGATTCAGATGGTAATTAGGAAAAAATTTGTCCAGATTCCAAGGAAACTTCCACTTCTGACCATTAATACATTCTTTGACCTTAAAAGAGAGTGAAAACCTGTTAATGAATTGAGGGTAGATGGGTGAGCTAATTATAGGTCCTATTTGGCTCCAATTATCAAAGAATAGATATGCATCTTCACCATTTCCTATCATACATTTCATCTGCCCAGCCATCACATCCCTTAATCTTAATAATTATCTACAGAAATGGGAATGGTAACTTCTAGCCTTTCAACCCACAAATTCCCACTTTTAAACACATGCTTGTGAGTCCATCTCACCCAAAGTGAATTAGGTTGGCTTAAAAGTCTCCAAATCCTTTTGTACATCAAAAATTTATTGCTTAATCTGACAGTGTAGATGCTCAGTCCACCTTCCTCCTTAGGTTTACATACCTCCTGCCAACAAACCTTGGACACACCTTTATTGTCTATGTCCCCAGCCTACAGAAATTTCTTGAATAGCCTCTCCAATTCTTTCATTATAACCTTGGCTCAGAAAAAGTGACTTGCCTAATAAGTGTGCATTGAGGTAAGAACTGATTTAATCAGTTATATCCTCCCTGCAAAAGACAAAGTCTTGTTAGTCCAATTGTTTAGTTTTCTATGAATCGTTTCTAACAGCTTAGTGCAATCTCTATAATGTAATCTTTGAGCTATGATAGGGAGTCCCAAATAAGAAATAGGAGGTTCTTTCACCGTAAGGCCAATAATGATGGATAGCCATCTGCTTTAAACTTGTCCAGCTTTGGAAACTATCATGAAGCTCTTGTGTCTATTTATTTCTAGGCCTGATATAAATTTAAAAGAGTTTAAAGAAGCCATTAACAAATTGAGAGATCTGTCATGAGTTCTTGAGAACAATAATAGGTCATCCGCAAAAGAGAAACTAAATAACCCCAACCTTCTGCAAATTATTTCATGTTTAAGAAATATTTTAATTATTTTTATCTACAATGGTTGGCCATCAAAAAAAGATCTTATTGTTAAATCTATAAAGAAATTAAGGTCATGTTTGTATTACTTATTTTTTTTAGTTTTTAAACAAAAAATTCAAAGATAGAAACATATTTGTTTTATTTTTATTTATAAATATAGTTATATAAATTTACAAAAATATAAATAGAAAATCATAAACAAAAATATTTGGTTTCTTTTTGTTTAATAAACAGACTTTATAAATAAATTTTATATTAAAAAATAGATATAATCTATTAACTAATATTTTTTTTTAAAGTATATGAGAGTATTTTAGTCTAAGAATTAATTTTATTTAATATTTAGTTGTCTTTACTAAATTAGATTTTTATGACACAACTAAACACATTTTATTTTTTTTAATTTCAACTAAGTATATTTCTAATTTTCTTAAAAAAAACATAAACGAAAAACAAGAATGCTCCCTTCCAACCAAACCTTGTACGACCTCAGGGACAGGGGAATTGTCCAAGGACTTACACATCAAAAATAGGGTAAATATCCACTGTATTGATTTTGCTTTAAGGGCAACCCAAAACCAAAACAACCTCCGTTGTTCCTTCCAAGTAAAGTACTAACATAAATGTTTATGACACAGTTCCATTCTTTGACCTTTCTCTTGAATAGTAATTTCATAACTCATTTCATGTACAGATATTTGGACCCTGAGCTTGAATCAGCCAACTGAATCAACTGCCTTAACTGTCATTTTATTCCTTAAATCATCTCATCCAATGTCCCCTTCTCTTACAACCATGCATGTCCCCAAGACCCCACAAGTCCAAATCTTTCAACCATTGTATAAAACTATTTTATTTGACACCTATAAATCATAACAAGACAAGTGAAAGCATAAAGTTACATAAAGAAAAAGCATTCCAGGTTCTCTCAAATTCATCCAAACTCACCATATATATATATATATATATATATATATATTCACACAGGTACCATTGATAAGGAAGAGGCGTTTCAGGTTTACAGGAAATAAACCTGAGTCCTACAATGTCCAAAGAAGAGCTGAAGATTCGAGGAGAGCTTGAGATGGATATAGAGACAGACTTGGAGCAAGAAATTAAAGATGGAATCTACCAACTTGCCATAAGATTGCACCACCTTTATCAGCAGCAGAAAGAAAGGAATGGGAGAGAAGTATCAAAATCAGATCAAAAGAAGAACAAAACACTCTCCGAAGTGAACATAACCATAAGGTTAGATGGTGGAACCAAGATTGAGATAAAAGAGAGCAAGAAGAAGATTCCCGAAAAGGGCGGACCGAAGATACAAAAACCAGACAACTTACGTGGCTTGCCACCTCGAAAAACCAAAAACTTCGATTGGGCAAAGAGTCTGAGATCGGATTCATTTGAGCCTTCTGGACTTCACATGCACCAAAAGGAAAAGAATGACGAGAAAGATCTTATCACTGTTTGTTCAAGGCATCGAAAGGTGAATCCAAATGTTTGATTCCATGAGTATTACATATTATTATATTGTTCTTGATTGGTTAATTTTCTTTTGGCATAATGTTTTTGCATTGTTATCTACGTGAGAGACATAATAAGCTTGAGATTTTCTTTTGTTCTTGTTTGATTTATATTATGATACATATGGAGATTGAAAATTGTGTATAGTTTTGTAAGGTCACTACAGTTGACTATTTTCTAATGTTATTGTGTTAAGTCATCGAGTATTGGCGATAACTAGTTAATTTGATGACGCTGAATGTAATAAGTCATATAATGTCTCAAAGATAATTTTCTATATATATGTGTGTGTGTGTGTGTGTGTATAGTGTCATATAATGTCTCAAAGATAATTTTCTATATATATATATATGTGTGTGTGTGTGTGTGTGTATAGTGTCATATAATGTCTCAAAGATAATTTTCTATATATATAGTGTTACTTATGTTTAAGTAAGTATATTTTGAGTTCTTTAACTTAATGTTGTCATTAATAAAAATTATATGTGGCATCAAAGTTGAATAGACACATTTTTTTTAATTGTGTGTCTAGTCAAAATTTTATTAATTCTGTATAATTTTTTTTTAAGGATGTTAACAAATATTTTATTATGAAGTGATTGATAAATTTTAAAGACTAATTTAAAAAAGTTTAATAATTATGAAATATTGTCAAACTGAATAATTGAAAACCTATTTAGTTCCATATTTAAAAATTCATAAAGATAAGCAGAGACAAAAAATAATTAATTAGTACTTTAATAAAAACAAAGGCCATGTTTTATTTCATTTTTAGTTTTTGTTTTTAGTTTCTGTTTTTTAAACATATAAATCAATAAAAGCATCACATAAACTAAAAAAGATAATACATTAAAATAGTACAGAAACTCCAAAAAACAACATAGAAACAAAAAATATATACAAAAATGAATGAAAAACACAAAAATAAAAATAAAAATAAAAATAAAAAATAATACCAAACATGTCCGAAGCTTAGATTTATAGTGTTTTCATGTGTGAAATTAAATATCATTTACGTCTTCAAGGGAAAAATTAAGTGTAACAAGCAATAACAAGTCAATCATATGTACCAAAAATCACTTTCTTTTCAAAATGATAGATTGACAAAATTATTACTTTTACTGAAAGATATAATAGTTCATGTTTTAAACTAATTTAATTATGAAATAATAATATTTCACGTTTTAAATTAATTTAGTAATGATATAATAGTATTTCATGTTTTAAATTAATTAAATTTTGATATACATTTGTGGATATTTTCTGCTATTTTTTCATTATTGCTTTACTTTTAATTGGAAAGTCTAGGAAGTTATGAGTTAAGACTTAACATGACTGATTTATTTTAATTATTAATAATTAATTGTAATTAATCCAGGTTATTATTTTTGTCAAGTAATGAAATTTTAAGGTCTGATCCTGATTACTTCTAAGGGTCTTTTATTAAAATTTTGAGATATTATAAACAACTTGGAAGAATAATTCGTCTCAATGTGATTGAACCGCTTTATGATTAGTAGTGAATATTAAATTAGTAGAGATGATATAGCCTCACTACTTTAGTATACAATAAGTTGGTAAGAATGAGATATTTAAGGCTTGACATTAATAGGTAGATTATATAAATCTTAATTAAAGATAAGAACAAAATAAAAACTTTTTCTTACCTTAAACTAAGTATTGTTAAATTACAAATTTTGCTCACTAAATTGCACCAATTTATTTAAAACTAACCAGATGACATATTAGGACTGCTTTGCCCAATTTGTCACTGCATCACTTACAATTGATGTAATAGCCCTAGCAATCCTCAATCTATGGCTAGATAGACTAATCTTAGGGAACACATACACTAACTTGCTTATGCTTTTCCATTTATTCATAAAGATGATAAATTGGTTCAAGTTGAATTCGATCTAATTCGAAATAGATGAAGATACATTTTAATTTTAATTTTTACATGAAAATTTTTTTAAAACTCTGATTTTTTATAATATTAAAAAAACTTTAAAAATATTCTAATATTTGTAAAACATTTTAAAAAGAACCTAACATAAAACGTTCAAAAATATTTAAAATTTAAATATTAAAATCAAATTTAAAAGGGCATATAAATTGCCGATATTATATAAATCTATTAAAAAATTACCAAATCAACATATATAAATGAAATTCGATAGAAAATTATGACAAAAATAGATTTCCTTTTAGAACTTTTTTGAATGTTTCATTGTCAAATATTATGATATTTTTTGAATTTGTATGCAAATATTAATAATTAAAACATATCTTTAACTAATTCCAAATTAATAGATTAAGTTTAACGTGACCAATTTTGAACTTAAGATTAAATATTTAGATTCGTTTGATTGATTATAATAGATTAATCAGGTTTAAACCGATTTAGGAATCCGAAACCAACAAAACCAAAATGAAATTTGACCATGTTCAAATTTGGACTCAAGCCCAGATCCTAGGCCACTTTTGACCCATTGCCAATATTAACTAGTGCCAATCTTAAGATTATGTGTTAGAAGCAGAAACTTTTACCACTTCGACAGCGCCTGTGAATGCCTAAAACAAATATAAGAGACAAATGCATGATATTACGAAGCCTGCATACTGGTAACCATTAGCATGATCAATCTCCATCTCGGATTCCAATATGCAGAACCACAATTTCCAGTATGCAGCTTTAATTGATTCTAGTACTTAATAGTTTTCCTGAATCAGCAAAACTAGCCTGTAACACTGTATACTTCTCGTAGTGTTAGTTTTGGTTACCAGAAGAAGCAACAATAGTAAGTATTATTTTTTTGACAGTAAAATTGGAAACATGAAGCAACAACTCATAACCTGCCAGTAAAACTTGAAGCATCAAACAACACCTTGCATAAAATTGGTAAACCAGCCAAAACATGCACATCTACCAAAATTTTACCTTGTATATGCAATCAGATTTCTTAGTAAACTGTGTTCTTATTTTCCTTTCCTTGCAAGTTCAAAATAACAATACTAATAATAATAACAAAAAAAATACCTTCTTCAATAATAAATTTACAGAAGAACTACTACCACCTGGACATTAAGGGAAGACATGATGGTGTGGAAGCTGAATTCATCTGGTTCCTTTTGCATGACTTCATGCGAGACCTTTTTTAGAGATGTAAGGGAAAGGATAGGCTCTTAAATTGCTTAATTCTAACCCAAAATCGGTTCATGAGTTAGAGATTTGCACTAATTTATAAATAATCTAAAATATGCACACATTACCAATGTGGGAATTCTAATACACCCTCTCACAACCTAAACAGACTAAACATCGGGTGTTGATCCTATACTAGCAAATATAAGTAACTATCTTTAACTCTGATATCATCTTAAATTACCTAATTTTAACTCAAAACTGATTCATAAATTAGAGGTTTGCACCAATTTATAAGTGATATAATATCTACATACACTACCGATGCGAGAGTCCTAATATAGGCTGGTACAAATAGGTTTGGTGTAGATTTCGAGTGGAGAGATCTTAGAAAAAAATTGGTACATTTTACTTTGATTTCTAATAAAAAAAATCCATTGCTGTTAGTGGTGATTATTATAAAGAAAATATCTAAATTTTCACTTACTCATCAATAAAGAACTTAATATATGTAATATTATTTTAAATATTTCCTCATGTGATAATCGGGCAAGTTCTTCCTCAAAACAATATAGTTTAGAATAAACTGGATGAAAGGAGATTCTAAGGGATCTTAATGGGATTCTTAGATATGAATATGCACTAAGAAGTCGATTATCCGATGTATGGTTGAAGAGTTTGGGGACAAACGTGTGCATTTGTATACATATTTAAGAACTGATTTTTGCTGCTAAAGAGCCCACATGTTCCCATCAGATCATGTTATGTAATAAACAATACACGAAAAGCACAGAAGACCAAGCTTTGAATCTTATACATCCACTTCCTCCAACATGCATGGAGTTGCAGATATTTTGGAGTTCTCATCAGAAATTCAGAAGTAACCGGTAGATAGCATAAAATGATTCAAATAATCTTTTTATGTTTTAGAATATTGAAAATATTTAAGAATATCCAAAACACATAAAAATGTTTAAATTGTTTTATACTATAGCCACTCTTTATCCGCAGGAAAATGAATAAAAAATGAAGATGGTGGGAGTTCAAAAGTAAATGTTATATAATGAGAAGAAAGCCAAAGAAACAGGCAACAGAAGCAGGTTAGTGGAGGAAGGAGGCCCCACGATTAAGCTTTTCTTCTCATTGAACATTAAAAGTTAGAAAGAGTTACAAGTGCCTTTAAGAGACAAAAACCACTCAACAAATGGAAATGATGACGATGAAGAAGAAGAAGAAGAAGCAGCAGAAGCAGAAGAAGAAAATACAACACCGTAAACCTAACCTATAAAATAAAATTCCTAACAGAAAATTTCACTGTGAGCTCAGATTCCATGGACTCAACTGAGTGATATAAATGGCAAATAGAACATAAAAGAGTTAACATAAAAACCTAGAAACATATGTTACTAGGGAAAATGCAGCTTTTCACTCGTTTATGTCCAGAAACCTTGATTTTACATGGTTCATACGTTCACACGAACGGTCATCAGACTCCATGATTAAGAACACTGACAATGAAGTTTCCATTTACCATTTTACTACACATTCTCAAGCTGAAGAGTGGAGAAGAAGAAGCCAAGACAACAATGGAACTTACAAGCTGGAAAGACTTTTCATGAAGTACTCAGATGAAAAATCTAAAAACAGTAGGTTAACAATGTTTCCTTTAAATTTTCAGTGATCCCAATAACATGAGAAGTTCCAATATAACCTTATCATCTTCCTCCTCCTAGCTGCCACCCACCCCTCCTTGACCTCTCTCTGAAAACCCAGAAATGGAAATTAAAAAAACTAGCTAAAAATCTTGACATTGTTGACAGAATTCTTATCATCATTGGAGACTATTTTTTAACATAACATGGTAAATATTTCTAGGGTTTCTTACCAATGGTGTGTTTGTTGTTATGCATCCAAACCTTAAGCACATGTCTCTTAACTCCATTCTCATTGCAGAACTGCTGCACCACATCTTCATCATGTTTCTGTATCCTCCATCCCAATGTCTCTGCAAGCCCCAACATTTTCTCTTTTTGTTCTTGTGTAAACTTAGTCCTAAACCTCTTCCTCGAAGAACCTCCACTTCCAACACCACCAAACTCACCAGCGATCGGATTATTCGAGATATCCTCTTGATCCTCCCTACCATGCCCATCAGAAGTCGATGGAAATGTCAAAGGTCTCTGTTGCTGCGGTGCTACGTGGAGGTACCCCGCTGGAGTCCGGTAATAAGGAGTGAATTGGGGAAGCTGAAGGTGGCGGTGAGAATGAGAGTAGCCGTGGAAGAAGAACTCTCCGCCACCGGTCGTCAAAGCCAAGTCGGTAGCTTCTTTGCGGTGGAAGTTACGGTGGCAGTTGCAAGCTGCGCATTTGAGGGCGTCGAGAGTGCCTTCAGCTCCGGCCGCCATGAATTCACAGCAACCGTCGACGGCGTGGCCGCCGATCCCCGCTGCATGATTTTTCAAACATTCCCTGTACCTTGGCTTATTATTAACAATACCCCCGGGGCTCGTGGTCATTTTGGCCCGATCCGAATTGCCCAACTTATCATAAGACAACTCCATCTCTTCTTCTTCTTCTTCTTCTCCTTCTTCTCCTTCTTCTACTTCCTCTTCATGCACTTCTTGATCCTCAAACTCCATGACCACCCACTCTTAGATGTTTTTGGTTCAACGGCGGGATAGTAATACATATATATATATATGGGATTTTTCACCGACTGTGACCGGTAAAACCGGTGATTTAACTGCGCGGTAAAAGTTGAGAATGTACTGTACAAGAACAGAGAATACAGAAGAGAAGAGAGAGCAGGCTCAGCAGGGGATGAGTTGGCTTTTTTATTCTTTTTTTTTTTTCAATTTGGTGCTTTGGGTTGGGCAGACGGTACGGTCTCTAAAGACGGAAATATTGGGATCCAACGCTCTTTCACGCGCCCTTTTTTAGTTCTCGGGTGAGGGAGGATTATGTGGTTAATGAGCCGGCTGAGCCAATACCAAAGCCCTGTTTGGCTTTTATTTTTTATTTTTGTATTATATTTGAATGCTTTTTAAAATTTTTGTATTGTTGTTTAAATTTTTGTGTTAAAAAATAAAAACAGAAAATCGAAATCTAAAACTAAAGATTCTCATTTTCTTTTTTAATTTTTTAAAATATAAAAATTAATTAAAATAATATAATAAATAAATAAAATAAACAGAAATCGATGAAAATAACTTATGGTGATTTTTTGTATTTTAAAAAATCGAAATTAAAATTAAAAATTAAAAGATGAATCAAATAAATCCAAATTCTGCTAAAACTTGATCGGGTTTTGAATAGGATCAAAAAGCATTAAAAAATATCCAAAATTTGAGAAGTTTTTAATTTAGGCTCAAATTTTAATTAAACCAAAATTTATTGTTTGATTTAGGATAGAATGAGGAACTCAAAAAAAATTCACTTACTTTTTTGGGTTAGAAGTTGGGTGTGACTTTGCACAGTAACAAAGGTTAAAAGATCAATTTGTTCTTAAATGTATCCACTAATATTTAAAAAATTATAATATTTTATTATATCCAAATAAAACTCTATCGTTTGACAAAACAATTAAATAAAATTTTAATATTTTTAAAATATTTAAAAAGAATCTCAATCCTAACTTTTTTGTTAATTATTTGTTAAGTACCTAATGACGTGGTATTATTTATTATATTTTTTACCGCATCATAAGAGTAAAATCCATTCTATAAACAACAAAAGATGGGGACATGGGATTAACCAAAAACCCTTACTTGTAATGACAGTGTATTTTGGTAGAGAAGTTGAAGGACAACGTGGTTCTTTCATCTCCAATTCCATAGAAATCAAGATCAAGTGGAATCGAGGTGAAAGAATCAAATAACCCTTCATTGAGGGTCATTTAGTATTGTTGATTATTGTGATTTTTAGATGTAATTTTTATATTTTTATATTAATTTTTGTATGTTATTTTTAGTTTATGTGTTTTTTTATATTATATTAGTATGCTGCCTTTTTCGGTTTCTGTGTTATTTTTATTGATTACTATCTTTAAAAAAATAAGAAGCTAAAATCTAAAACTAAATCTATACCAAATAACTCCTGAATAGTCTATCTTCATCAAAGGAACTTGATTTTCTAAATCCCCAAGTGTCTCGATCATTAGCAACTAAACCAACTACTTCTTTACGAAAATTCTTCTCCTCACCTTAAATATTTTCTCTTAAGAAACTATCTCCTATAACTTCTTTTTTAATAGAGCAAAGTTTTTAAAATTAGCACTGTACTTGTATCGATTTTCAATCTGGAATGGTATCGTATTAGTACTGATTAATATTGAAACCGGTATCAATCAAAATTTTAAAATTATAAAATGGTCTATGAATTTTATAAAATATATAAATAATCTTTGTATATATTATACACTCCCTGTAAACGTAATTTCAATATGCTTCAAATATTTAATCAATATAATAAATATAATACAATTTTTACATAATAATTATACCTATTAATATCAATTTTCACATATTTCTCAAATAAAATTAGTTTTAATTATTAAAATAAATAGTTGTTCATAAATACAATTTTGCAGTATTTTTACTTATTTTATTTATTTTAATAAAATTAAATTAAATTTTATTGAATCTATTTATAAATATTATATAAGAGATTAGAATAAAAGTATTCATCTAATTAATTTATCTTTAAGTTATATTTGAAATTTAATTATTATCAATAATAAAAATAAAATTATATTAACATTCATAACTAACTAAATTTTTTATTGATTAAAAAACTGTAAGTCCTATGGCACCCAAGAGGGGGGTGAATTGGGTATTAAAAACTTTTTACAAACTTAAAACTATCAACT
>JAOXYD010000134.1:16697871-16718787 GCA_028565735.1 Pinacopodium congolense
AAATCTAGAGAGCTTATTCTAGGTTGCCTCGTGATTAGGGATAGGTTTTCTATCGTATAGGACCTATCTAAAAATGGCAGAACTAAGGGTTTAAGAGCCTGTTTAAACCTATAGGCCAGCATCTTACACTAATAACAAATTATCTATTTCGATGATCGATTATAAGTTTATAATTCCTGATATATCTTCCACCTAACTTTCGTATTTCTTGTTTGTTTCTTCTTTATTTGTTTTTGTTTGGTCATAATATTTAGTTGATGTCTTTGCTTTTGAGGGTTTTGTTTTCTTTTTAACAACATTAGAGATAACAATTCACTCTAACTCTCTGTAGGATCGACCCTGACTTGCCCTATCTACTTAGTTAGGTTAGTTAGGTATTTTTATTATTTGGTAGCTTACAACAAACTTCACCAACAATTTAAACTCCTATCTCACATATACTTCCATAAACAAGTATCATTTTAACTATGGTATATTTTGGAGCCTTACAAATTATCATATCGAGACCTCTCAGATAACCTTTCATCTTAACAGCCCACATTTGATAGTTTTCACCATTGAAAACTGAGGATGAGAGAACCAATGTATTGTTAGAAGTTATGAGGGTTTTGAGTTTCATAGGTCTTTTCATATCAATAAGGGCTCTGATACCATGTTGAGAATTTGGGGTGGTTTAAAATTCATAGTAATATGATAAGAAAAGAAAGCTATGGGAAGAAATTGGAATGTAAATCTCTTCATTAATAAAAGTGAAATAGCATGCCTTTAAATAAGCTTTCAAATAAATTTAAACAAATTAAATCACAAAGATATGATACTAAATAATTTAAATCAAAACAAAATATCTAGATAATCTAGGAACTAATAAATAGCTAATTAAAGATTTAGTCAAAGATAATACTAATTTTGAATTATTTTTCAACAGAGTATTGATTATTGTCTTTCTACTTGGGGAGTTTAGGAGGAGCTAGAGGAAGAACATAGGAGAGATAGAGCTTTAAGAACGTCAGAGATGGCGTTGGAAGTCATTGAAGTTGAGAAAAGAAAGAGGAAAGGGAGAAAAGAAGGTTGTACAGAGTAGAAGAAGGAAAAGAAAGAAGAAAAGAGAGCAAGAGAAACAAGAGAGCTTCGGCTCACCGGGGCGAGGAGCTCACCGGAGAAGAAGGCCGAACAGGATATAGTTCGCCAGAGAAAGGAGAGCGAGGCCTTCAGTCGAGAAGAAAATAGGTAGAAGAAGATGAGTGGGGAAAAAGAAGGGATAAGGGATTTAGGCCAAAGTTTTAGTTTAGAATTGTTGGGCTTGAACATTGATTTTGATTTGGGTTTTAGTGTGGCTTTGAATTCAATTATTAGTTTGGGCCTTTAGAAAGTTTTTAGTCCATAATTTTAATTTGAACAAGGTTCGTTAAAACTAAGCTATTGAACTATTGGGCTTGGAGTTATCTAAGGTCTAAAAATTTGATTTGGGCTTACCTTAAGGTCTAGAAATTGATTTAGGCTTAAAGGTTTGATTATGGTTTTTCTTTTGGGTCTGGACCATTAAATGGGCTATGGGAATTTGGAAGTGATTTGGACTTTAAATTGTTTTGAGTTTTGGACTTAGAAATTTATTTTAGATTAGGTTGTGTTGGATTTGTTTGCATTTTGGAAATTTAGTTAAAATTTTGGACTTTTGGAGTTAGCTTTTAAGCTAGTGGGCATAAGAGATTAAAATTTTAAACTTTTGGAATTATCTTCTAAACTAGTGGGCTTAAGAGATTAAATTGAGTATTTTTGGATTCATAATTAAGCTTAGACCTTTACTTGAGTTATTTTGGGTCAAACCAAGGAAATTGGGCTTTAGGAGTTTCGGGTCAGGATTTCCTAAATTACCCTTATAATATTTAATTGATACAAATTATTATAAATTGAATGTTATGTGGATTTAATATTGAAATTTCCTTTATGATATGATTAGATTTATAATGCAATGTTAAATTGGATAATGACTTAATACTTTTTTAAAAACATGAGATTCATTTTGTGTTGATTGTTTAGATTAATTGGATTTGCAAGAAAGATATTAATAGTATGGGATGTTTTATTTGAAAAATAGAAAATTTCCTAATTATTTTATGACGTTATTTAATCCATAAATTTTGTTATGAAATAATATTTTCTTAAAGTATGAATTTGAATAAATACTAATTAATTATGGTCAATTTGCGATATGATTACTTGATTAGATATTTAAACAATATTGTCCTTTTATTGTAAAATGATGGTTTGAGAATACAAATTTTCTAATTAGCTTATAAATTTTGAATTATATTGGTTGACTAGATTGATTATTATTGTGGTGAGAAATTATTGAAATTTTCTACATTACGAGCATCTTCATTATCGAATTAGAAAAATTGAACATTTAGACATGAAATTGATGATGATTAGTGATGACATATTAAGAGAATTGAAATGATTATTAGATTGATTATCATATTGAGATTAAGGAATGAAAAAATAGCTTACTTAAGATAAGCGTATTCAGTGGTCCTAGATTTACGTGAATGAGATTGAAATTGATTGATATGATATTGATGTAGGTTAGGCCTGTATGTAGAGTAGTGTCATAACATTCTGATTTCCTGAGATGTTTCGCCTGAGGCTAGGTATTGGAGTAATACCAAGGGATCATGAGTCCCGAGGAGGCCTTGTACCGCAATTAAGTATCAGAGTAATGTCGAGATATTAGATATGATATCCTGTGCCGGATATATATATATATATATAAATGTGGATGTGATATTTGATTTATCTGCATCGAGATTGAGATTATGATTATATGAGCAGGTGGACTATTGAATATAGTCTAAGTAAAGTCCGAATAGGTGGAACAAATAGAAATTGTTAGAATTAATAAATGGAATTACATTTTGAGACCTCATGATTTTGTATCATTGCGTGGTTGGATATTATAATTAGGGTTAATATCATGGGTAGTCCCTGTAATTTTTCAAATTATCAATTTAGTCCTTATAGTTTAAAAACTATCATTTTAGTCCCTAAACTTTCTTTTTTTTTTCAATTATTAGTCCTTTATCAGATTTTGCTTATGTGGACCAATAAATTTTTGGCATGTGTCCATGCCACATCAGCAAAATCTAATAAAGGACTAATAATTAAAAAAAAAAGAAAGTTTAAGGACTAAAATGATAGTTTTTAAACCATAAGGACTAAATTGATAGTTTGGAAAACTACAGGGACTACCTATGATATTAACTCAATTAAGTTTATTACCTAATTTTTAGTTTTTAAGTCATTAATTGATTTATTTAAAATATATATCTTATATAATTTTACATACACACAAAATAGTTTATCTAATACAAAATTTGGAAGAAAATCCAGAAAATACATATTTAAGCACGAGTCAAAGGAAGATGCACTACATGATTGAGCATGAAGCAATGTTTGTCTTTTTATTCGAAACAGAAAATGCATAGATATCATTAAAAGTGCAGTGTAATATGAAGAGGTCATCGGACGTCTAATCACATCAAAATCAGAAATTGTAATCTCACCGCTGCTCTTCCTCCTCTTTCTAGGGCCTCTATGATCTAAAGCCTTCTCAAACTTTCCACAACTTTCTCGACCAATTGACTACAATTATAATGGTCCTTTCTCTTTTTACCCTATACCCTTCATAAGGGATTAAAATTAAAATGATAATGTCAAACTTTAAAATTGTCCCACATTTTATAAGAACTTAACACAAAAAATTACTTGATTAAATCCTTATAAATTTGTAATAAAATATTTTATCTACATTATTAGTCTCTTCTAAAATTTTCTAGGAAGTATATGTTATTTTCACTTCCATCACATCCCGGAAAAAGAAGTATGTCTGTTTTGGGACATATGACGTTATGTTTTACATACTTTGTGTGTCTCTTTCAATAGGAAAGTTTTGGCATCTAAGTTACTAAGTTAACGAGAGAATATATGAAATCAGTAAACAAAGGAAATATTCTCTATTGCTTAAAATTATTTCATAAATTTCAACTAAGACTAATAAACATATAATGATTCTTCTATACGATAAATCTATCATCTTTTGTTTTGTTTTTGTTTTTATAGTCAAATGCAAGACCCTAAATTCATTCATAACTCATAAGTGGATCCTGCAAGCTACCTTCTTTTTTTTTTTTCTGTTTTTCAAAATTTTGAGTTTTAGTGTATCATTAGGTTGATTACTTAATTAGACCATAATCACTCCACATATTATAATGATGTTAAATTGACTGGGCTTCAATTAGGTTTAAATTAAAAGGGTCACCTGAAAAATAGCAATACATACAAAATATTTTTAAGACACATTAAGCAAATTTAGATAAATATCTTTTGATTGTTCATCATTACATTTTATCATGTAACAAATTAATTTGTTTTCGTTGATAAAAAAGTAGAAACTTATATTGGATGTTTAAGAATTTAAAGAGAATTTTTCGTAAAAAAAAAAATTCAACAAATCATAACTAATTAGAGAGATAGAGAGAATTGCGGAGAAAAGATGAAGTAGATGGTGACAAGACAAGTAAAGAGTTGGAGTGTGGGACGATCTTCAATTTCAACTGCAATATTTCATGTCAGCCTTTTTCTTTCTTTACTTTTTTTTTTTCCATTTCTATCACCTTTGGTTTTTTCCTTTCATGCAAAAAAAAACTATGCCAATATAATAAGGAAAAAATTCATTTCATTTGAAATCTTTTTGCTCGTATATAAGGTATTTGATCATTCTTTCTTGCAAGAAGCAAAATGAAAAAGAGAGAATAAAATTTTTATTTCTTTATTGCATGTTCAAAGAAAATGTTGCAAAATTTACCCTTTTACTTTTTTTTATTGTAAAATAATGAAAAGAAACAATTTTGTACCAAGAAAAACGAAAAGTAAGTCAGAATCAAAAGGTTTTTTTTTTTTTAATCAATGGAGTTATAATGAGAACCACTAAGGGAAACTAAGGGTGAAGGACACTTGGAATTGTACAAATCCCACCGACTCTGGTTTGGTTGACTTTTTGGTATGAGTAGTGTCCTTGCTTTCTTTCATGAAACTCTCCTATTCATCATTCCTTTTTATTTCATTTATCTCTCCTTTTTTAAAAAACCTTTTTTACACCTCATGATTCACTATAATTAGAGAACTTCTGAATTATAAGATCAAAGTTCTTGTCGGGCATAATTCAAGATTAATAATCACTGATTAACATTCCAATACATATAATTGAAAACATTTCAATGAGATGAATAAATAAAGTAAAAGGTAAGTGTGGACTATCGGTTTAGAGAAAGAAAATTTTAAGATGGTTTATGGATTTTGGAAATGTCACATGGGGTGAAAAATTAAGTGTGAATTATTTTTAGAAGATGTTGAGAAGAATCGAGAGAATACAGAAAGGAAAATTATATCTCACTATTATTATTTATCAAAACTCTATTACAACCTGACATTTATATGGTCAACTACAAGATAATTAATAAAATCGTATTGCTGCTATACAAATAAATGAAAGACCAAATTCTTTGTTAACCCCATACAATACAATGTTAACCGCCTCTCCTCAAGTTGGAGTTAGTGGAGAGACATCCACTAAGTTCAACTTGGACATAAATGTAGAGAAAAGTGGAGTTGGCAGCACTTTGGTGAAAAAAATGAGCAATTTGATCATTGTTAGAAACATGCATGGGGGCAATAAAATCATACTTAAATTGATCTCACACTACATGACAATTAATATCCAAATGCTTGATCCTCTTATGAAAGTCGGATTAGCAGTAATGTGTAATGTAACCTAATTATCATACCAAAATGGAATAGGGGTATGAAGTAATATCCAAAAAATCCTTAAGTAAATACAAAAAACTCACAAACAATAGATGTCATACTACAATATTCAGCCTCGACTGATGAATGGGACACCGTAGATTACTTCTTGGTCTTCCAAGAAACTAAGGCAGATCAAAACAAGACACAATAGCCTGTTAAAGAGCATTTAGAATCAGTGCAGGCTGCTCAATTTACATCAGAAAATGCTCTAAAACGAAAGTCATTAGAGGCTGGAAAAAATAAGCCTTTTGATGGACAAACTTTTAGATAACACAGTAAATGCACATCTGCATTCCAATGATGCTGACATGGATGCTACAAAAACTGGCTTAATTGTTGCACACTGAGAAATATCAAGCCTAGTAAAACTCAAATATAATAACCTACCTAATAGACATCGATAAGGGCCAGGATCAGGCAGAACTCCACTGCTAATAGCAGTTAATTGAGTTCCAGGAGGCAAGGGAGCCTTGACAGACATGGAATGAAGAAAATCTGCATCTATTAGAATATTTAGAACATACTTCCTTTGATTCACAATTGTACCATGCTCAGATCTAGCAATTTTCATTCCTAAAAAGTATTATGCATGTCCTAAATCCTTAATAATGAATTGATCATATAAAAATTGTTTAACAACAATAAAGGCAACCTCAGAAGGACCAGTCAGTAACACATCATCAACATAAACGATCAAAACTATAAAATAATCCCTAGCAGGTTTAAAAAAAAAGTAATGATTTTTTTAGACTGCTAAAAACCATAAAATTGCAGCTTACTGGTAAATTCCAAATTCCATTGACGAGATGTCTGCTTAAGGTCATACAAAGACCTCTTCAGTTGACAAACTTGACTAGGAGTAGCAGAAGTATAACCTTCTGGTAGAAGCATATAGACATCTTCATTTAAGAAACCATGCAGAAAAAACATTATTGATGTCAAATTGATAGATTAGCTAAGAATAAGAGACATCAACTGCCAGAAACACTCTGACAGTCACTGCCTTTGCCACAGGTGACAATATATCAGTATAATCCACTCCCTCAAGCTGGCTGTAGCCTTTGGCTACTAACCTAGTCTTATATGTGTCTACACTCCCATCTGGTTTCAGTTTAAATTTGTAAATCTATTTAAAACCAATAGCTTTCTTATCCGGTGGCAAATTAGTTAAATCTTAGGTATTTTTTTTTCTAAAGTAGTTAATTCATACTACATGGCTTGAACCCACGGATTATGCAATAATGCTTTATTATAAGAAATAAGTTCTTGAACAGTTGACAAGTGAGCCAAAAATGAAATGTGTGTAGTAGAAAAAATAATATTAGATGGATTGAAAAAATTGGAAATTGAAGAATCTGAAGCCAAATGAGCAACAATCTGATTATAAACAAAGTCATTTGACCATATAGGTTTAGAAGAAATACAAGTGGAACGTCGTAATTGGGGGGAAGAAACCTGAGTAGATGAACTAGGTAAAACAGATAATGGTAAACTGAAGTCAGATGATGGTATAACATGCACTAAATTAGTAATTGAATCTGAAATAAGCATAGGTAAAGGTGGATCAAAAGTTGCAGACTTGGAAAATGTGTAAGGAAAAATATGATCATGAAATACAACATCCCTAGAACACAATGTTATATGAGAATCAAGATCAAACAATTTGAAAGCCTTTTGACCCTAATTATAACCAATAAAAACACATCGATGAGCCCTTGGGGTAAATTTGTCTTTATGTGAAAAGACATTAGTTGAAAAACATAAGCAACAAAATGTCTGAAACATAGTATAAGAAGGGGAATGTCCATAAAGGACCTTATAAGGAGATTTTTAGTGTAAAATTAGAGTGGGTGATCTATTAAAAATGTGAGTGGTAGTCAACGGTGAATCCCCCCAAAAAATTCTAGGTAGAGAAGCCTGGATCATTAGTACTCTAGCATCCTGAAGAAGATGTTTATGCTTGTGTTCAACAACCCTATTTTGTTGTAGGGTATAAATACAAGATTTTTGGTGAACTATCCTAAGATCCTTAAACAAGACTTGATAATTGCACTTAAAAACTCATATCCATTATCAGAACGAACTACTTTGATAGTAGTTTGAAACCAATTTTGGATCACATGGCAGAAGGTTTGCAAAAGATTGGAAGTTTGAATTTTATGGTACATAAGGAAAGTCCAAGTTGCTATACTATATTCATATATTATAGTAAGAATATAATGTTCTCTTGAAATAGATTCTTGTCTATAGGGACTTCAAATATCCACATGAATAAGATCAAATATATGAGTAGTTTGAATGAAACTAGATGGAAAAGGTAACCTTTATTGTTTGGAAAGAGGAAAAATAGTACAAATAGAATCATCAACTGAATTTGTATTCATGTTCAAAGGAATACGTTTCAGTACATGGAAAGAAGAATGTCCTAAACGTTTATGTCATAGATGAACATCAGAATCAACATTATCATGTATTGAAGTAACAAATGAAGAAAAAAATTGTGTAATAGTATTGACTAAAAAAGAATACCTATATAAAATATATAGTTTTCCCACTAATCTCCCTATGCCCAAAATCTCCTTAGTCTTCAGGTCCTGTAATGTACAGTGGGAGGGGAAAAACTCAAACTTAACCCCTACAATAGTACTTAACTTATTGACAGATAGTAAGTTGAACTTAAAGCTAGGAATATAAAGCACGTCAGTTAAAACAAGATTATGTCGAAGCTGAACATTACCTATGTGTGTATAAGCTTAACTGACCCGTTAGGTAAGTATACAGGTATGCAATTAGCTGGTTTCCAAGGATTGGTCCGAAGAGAAAACTTAGTACACATATGGTAAGATGCACCGGTTTCAACTATCTATGATTATATCCTATAACATCAAAGCAAGATAATGCACGATTAAAAAGGGTACTTACCATGTCATCCAGCAGTGCATAGTTGACCTTCACTGGATCCAAAAGGCTTGTCCCCTTCATCAACTTCATGACTTTTGCCTTCACTAAATCTGAAATCAATGTGGTATGCTCCTTCTGATCTTCATCCTTAAAACTCAACAGCATTTGGCATAAAGGGCCTTTATTACCAGTCAAATCCCTTTTCTTTTGTTCTATCAAATTCTTGTACCATTCTAAAACCCCATAAATTTTAAAACAACTTTCCCTGTTATGACCATTCTTATCACAGAAGGCACAATGCAAAAACTTCTTATCAATAACTCATTTCTTCCTATTTCCAGTTTGACTATTTATATCCTTCTTTGAATCCTGAGTTTGGGCTCAGTAATATGGAATCTCTCAACAACTCTTGTTCCTTTATGAGGTCATATCGGGATAAGTAGGCCCAAGCCCTTCCCTCCCCCCTGACCGAGGCTGACAAATAGTAGTTTAGGTTGTAAAAGAGAGGCACCAGCCCCCCACCCTCACTAGGATTTTGCTTTCCTTATTTACGTGTGTACTGCGTCAGCATTGTTGACCTATGATTAACTGCATCAATCGACTAGAGAGCGGGGTTATTCTTCTTCTAGAGAGGCAAAGTCATGTTGTCCCCTCTACTGATCGAACCCTCAGTTTGGAGGTCTTCATCAACATGTTATGAGGCTCCCGTCTTCGGTGGGTTATCATGACTTGACTTAGAAAGGCGAACATCTGGGTAAGGGAAAGCACAATGAGCCTAGTGTAAATGACCCAGAAGCAAAAGCTAAATTAGTTGAACGCTATAATGTAGAATATGCGCGGGATGCGATTCTTAATATCCAATGTCCTGGGGTCCTAGGGACTCATTTTGACGCAGTAGCTTCGTCAAAGGTAGTCCTCTTACCTTGTTTAGCTCTTGAAGGCATAGTTAGGAGGATGGTCTAAATCTAAGTTCAATCCTGGTCTTTCCCCTTCTAAGGAGTGCTCGCTTCTCTTTATGTTGTGTTTATTAGCATTCCCTTGCACTATGTTCAATGGAGTATGTTAGTCCAACATGTACTTCTCTCTGTTTTCAACCCTCAGTATCATAAAACATGCACGATTAATAGTAGGCAGTGGTTCCATCACTAAAATCTGATTCCGTATATGATCATAACCCTCATTAAGACCCATAAAAAATTGCATAAACATATTCAAAGATGTTAAATCAACAACAATTTTTGATGAATCACAAGTACATTGAGGTATTGGCTTCAAACAAATCAGTTCATTTTACAATCTTTTAAGCCTAGTAAAGTAAGCAACTATAGATTGTGTGCCCTGAGATATAGAACCTATCTCCCTTTGAATTTGATAAATGATAAAGTAGAGGCCCATTACATTCACCATATCGTTCTTCAAGTTCCATCCATAACTCACTAGCAATATTAGAGTATATAAATACTTCCACAATCTCTTTCGAAATTAAATTTAATAACTAAGACATAACCATGCAATCTACACATATCTAATCATCATAATCTGTAGAAGCCAGACTAGGCTTTACACAATGACCATTTATAAACCCTAATTTCAGTTTAACCTCAAGAGCAATCTTAATAGAATGACTTTAAAATAGAAAATTGTTACGATATAAATGTGTTATGACTAACATCATACTTGGATGATTAGACATCTGCAAAAATAAGGCGTCTCTGACACAATATAATTGCACAACAAGACTACTGTCGATAGCCGATTCACTTCATATAGATGCTCCATTTCGATCAAAAACACCAAGTCGAGATAGTATTTTCACCGATCTTCAAAAACCCTAAAGAAATCTCAACAATTGTTGCTTCAATCAAACTAGAAAATTGTTAGACATAGAAGCGTCTAGATGTCTCTAATACCATGAGAATAATCGAGAGAGTACAGAAAGGTAAATAATATCTCACTGTTATTATTTATCAAAACTTCGTTAATAATCGTTTACGTCCTGACTTATATATGGTCAACTACAAGACAGTCAATAAAACCATAAACGACACAATATTGGTGCTATACAAATAAATAAAAGACCAAATTCTTTATTAATAGATGTTTCCAAATGATTCACAATTACTCTTTACGAATTTTCAAATATTGAAATTTTAGATTTGAATCATATGAATTCTTAAAGATTTTCTGATATTATGATTTTTAATAAAATTTTGAATTGATTCAAATCAAAACCATTATTTAATGTTAAAGTATTAGTTTCTTCAATAATTTTTAACCATTACTTAGTGTTTTAAAAACCCTTTCAGTTTGACCGATTCAACCTCATTAACCATAAACCTTTCAGTTGACTAGTACAATTTTATATAAAAATCTTTTAGTAAAAAAGCCTTTCAGTTTTTGTTTAACTTTCTGATTTAAACAGTTATAAATCAAGCGGTCAAATTGGTTAATTATTGATTATATTAATTATACTAACTTTTAAATTAAAAAAAAGAAGAATCATTACTTGATCTTGATTATAATAAATTTAAAAGAGTAATTTATAATTTCATAATTACTTATTTATAATTTATTTAAATACAATAGAAAATATTAATGCAAATATTTAAAATATAAGTGTGATTTACAACTCTTTATATAATATTAACAGATTTTAATTTTTAAATAAAAATAAAATACAATCTCATTTAAAAATAGAATTTTAATTATTACTATTATTAATTTAACGTTTAAACTTTAAAACTGATAGTTCAGCCGATCGGAAAAGTTTCTATTACTTGTGATTAAAAGTTTATCTTTTGAACATCTAGGAATAATAATTACATGTTCTCTTAAAAGGATTTATTAAAAAAAAAGATGGGGGGGGGGGGGATTGAATTGAAAAAGATAAAGAAGCGAACCAGCTCCTAAAATTGGGCTGACAAAGTCAAATGTTTACGCAGCTAGAGCATCAAGCTATCACTTAAATGGAAGATATTTTCTTCACTCTTCAGTAATAGTACTGCTTTATAAGTTCTTGAAAACCCTTTTCCAGTCCCTTTCTTTTTTCCCGTTGCAGAGAGAATATAATTATAAAAATTTCAATTAAATGCATCAACTTTTTCCCTCTCAGGTATCTGAATATTGTACTTTCGTCCATCTGTCATGGCTTTTTTATTTTGAAATGTTCTGAAAATTATGTACTTTTGCACGTTTTTTTTTGTTTAATATTTTGTGACGAGAAATTTATGATGCCACACTGTCATCATTCTTCTGTAAACATTAACTCTTCTTGTTACTGCTCTTATCTCACTGATCTATCATTGGTTTCTCATCTCAAAATTGTTTGGTTCCTTTAAGTTGAAATTTATTTTGATCGAGGTAATTGAATTTTTAAGTGCTGAGATCTAAATTCAGGTTTGTCGTTTTTAATGTTAGAGCTTTTAAATTTAATTTTTAAAAATTATTTTGAATAAATTAAAAGCCTCTAATTATTATGACTTATTTTCTTTTTATTTTTATTTTTAAGCACAATAATCAATAACAAAAATATGTTTGCTTTATTTTTATTTGCAAACATAGTTTATAAATTTACATAAATATAAAGAGAAAATCATGAATAAGAAATTTTAATTTCTTTATATTTAATAAATATGTTTTATAAATAGATATTTTTATATTAAATTATTGACATAATTTATTAATTAACATATATTTATAAGGAACAAAAGAGTATTTTAATATTCAAAATTTAATTTATTTCATATTTAATTCTCGTCATTAAATTAGTTATGTTATGAAATATTTTAATTAAATAGTTTTTTAATTTTTATTATAAATTTCAATCAAATAAAATAAAAACAAAAAATAAAGAATAAAAATTACAATTAAAAAAATAAAAATGACACCAAACTCTCTTAAATTATTAAATTTCTGAAACTATAATTCATCAATGATTATGTATATTAGTGCTAGTACCATATGAGATGGATTTTGTGGTTTAAGAGGATGATGTCAATTACAAACGTGATCTACACCAGATTTACTATGGAACATACGGGAGTGAAAGTGAAAGTGAATTATTGAGAAGTGACATTTTGAAGATGTTTGTGGGTCATCTAAATCTCCTTTGGATATCCAATCTTAAAACATGCTTTATGAACAGTTTCAAGGGCTAGACATTGTTGTGGAATTTCAATCTGAATGATCTTCGATGAGGTTAGTGCAAATCAATTAATCAAGACCGAAAGCTGAAAGACAAATTGTCTAATTCCTCCCAATAAATGTAAATGATAGTATTATTTTTGCCAATTAGAATATTTCATATTGAATTTATTATTTGCTACCAACTTCACCTCTAAATATACATAAGGTGAAAATATTGCAATTAATCTAAAATTTTAAAGAGATAACAGTAGACTACATTATGAATTGTTAACATTATTCAAATCGAATTTTTTAACTCAATTATAAGTTATAACTCGTCAAATAACTTGTCTAAATTATGAAGTTTGATGATATCTATTATATTTACTTAATATATATTTTAAAAAATAATGATTGCTGACTGTAATGTTAAAAAAAAAGGTCAAAGAATTCAGAAGTGTAATCAGACAAGTGTGATGTGTGGGGCTCAACACACAAATCATCTACCAAGCTAATGTATTTAGAGTCTTGTCCTACAACCACCGGCCTACAAGAAGGAGATTACACACATCTTTGTTCATGGCCATCATTATAGCAAATCAAATATTAGTCAAAAAGAAAAACATAAACAAACTTAATTTTCGATCATTACTTTGAAATGGGAAATTTTAACAAGATGAAGGAAATTTTTAGTTCAAGGTGTAGGGTATATTTAGTTAGATTGTTAGTTTTAGTTTTTTGTTGTGATTGTTATATTTTTGTATTAAATATTATAATTTTTTTTCGATTTCTGTACTGTATTAATATATTCTCTTTATCGATTTTTGTGTTTTAAAAAATAAGAAACGAAAACTAAAAATTAAAGTGAAACTAAACATGCCCTTAGTATTTGTGGTAAATCCTCCTTATAATTAGTCATGTATTTATATTCCAACTCTAATTTTCTAGCAAATACAACTCTTAAGAGAAACAATAAAATCTCTCTATTAGCCCTTTGTATTAAGGGAATAAAACCAATTGATAAGCCTTAAGATTCAATCAAAGAAAAGAATAAATCAATCTTCTTTCTTTCTTTCTTTTCCAAGTCTTTATTTAGCTAAAGGCTAGTGATTAGGCAAATCATGGCAAAGAGGTTTAAGGTAACAATAAACTTCCATATTAAAGTGCGAAAGGATACTAAAAGGAATATTGGGTCACAGATCATACACTAATTAATCAATGATAAAGGAGTCTTAGTGGCAATAACAATTATGATACCCCAAAGAAAAGTAAGCTATCAATCCACTAGAACACCATCGTGTTGCATCCATGGAAGCTATTCTGTAGTAAAACTGACGTCAATAGTATTGATTTCAATGCTTTAAGATGCTTATGGGGCCAAGACTTTGGTAGGAAAAGTGAGTAATATGTGTTAAGAAGGGTTCGAAATCCTTAAGAGTAACTTATAATTCAAGGCAACTATGATATTTGGACAATTTTTTTTTTTCCATGGCCTATATATACCTATTGATAGAGTAACCATATCCATATGGGTGCATTTGTCTTTCTGGAGTATGGATACTTCCTTCACTTCTCGGGTAGATGGTAAAAAGAAAGAAGAAAAAAAAAATGCAAACCAATAATTATCATACCTCTTGATCTAGGTCTATCGTCTCAATGTTGCTAGTTACTTGTCATCAAAATAATGTAGTAGAATGAAGCTTAAGATGTAAGGGAGTAGTAGGTAAGAGTGTAATGAGTATTACATAAAGGATTGATGTAATGATTTGCTTCTCGTAGCATTCTTTATGTGAAGTGATCGTTAAATTTGACATCGAAAAAAATTTTAAAAAGTAAAGTTTTATAAATTTATATATAAAAAAATATATCTAAGGGAGTAGGAGGTTTAGTGTAATGAGTATTACATAAAGGATTGATGTAATTATTTATTGCATGTAGCATTCTTTATGTGAAGTGATTGTCATATTTTATGCCCCAAAAAAAAAGTTTTATAAATTTATAGACAAAAAGAGATCTCATCAATTCTTAACTAGATAATTTTAAAATTTAAAATTTATTTAATCTAAATTAAAATTATTGTTTAGTCAATCATAACATTGCAAATAATACCCGAGAATCAAAGATTCATTTAATCCATTTTACTAAAAAAAGTGAATTTGTATCTACTATGCACTTCTTTGCATTACGATTTTTAGAGAACCAAATTAAGGAATGAATGGCTCATTATGCTATAACTAAAATCACTTTAAGATGGTCACTTTCCTATTAACAAATCTCAAAATGATTTGAACATGATAATTGGTAAGTAATCTATATTTATTAATTATGCCGAACACTTTTTATGATTTAATTTTTATTTCTATCTTATATAATATAAAATTTTATATTTAAATATTTGATATTTATAAGTAATAAAAATAAAGATATAATTGTTAATATGTTAAATTTATATTATTATTGATTTTTTAGACATAATTAAAGTAAAATTTAAAATATATGGTACAATATATAAGAGAATTATTCTGCAAAATTTTAAAATTTTAAAATTAATTTATAATTTTAAAAAATTATCTGATAAGGAGATTTTTCTGTAAATTTTTAAATTTTAAAAATTAATTTATAATTTTAAAAAATTATTTAAAACAATATTTATATTATAATATTATAATATTATATTAAAACTATATTCGATACCGATATTTAAAACCTTGATAAATTCATTGTAAATGGTCACTTTCCTATTAACAAATCTCAAAACGATTTGGCCATGATTAAAGTGAAATATTTATTTGAAATCTTAACTACTACTTAACACCCCTTTGTTAGATCAAATTAAAAATGTATAAATGTATGATTTATGTAATTATCCATTCATTAACGTTATGATCTCAGGGTCAGGTCCGCCTTTTTAAGATTATAACGGAAGAAAAAGATGTAAATCACATCGTTTCAAGATAACCAAATAACTGATTAAAATGATGAATCATTTATAATAGTTCATGCCAAAAAAAATAAACTCAACGAACAGGGGCAAAGTTGCGTAAACAAAGATGAACAAAAAACTGCAAGAGTAACGGCCTATCACAGAGGACTCGCACATCATCAAGTTTTGGGATGGGTTAATTCTTCCAATGTATAGTACAAAAATTATCACGGCTTTTGCTACTATAACCTTCTTAACCACGAATCACCTGAAAAAAAAATTGTACAAATGGAAAGTATAACAGAGCTAACTAAAATCGAAAATTTAGTGGTATATTTATAAATATACAGTCAACATATACAGTCAAAATATATACATAAACTCTACAATTTATTTCCAGAGAGACTTACCAAAGAACTGCAGCATGCGCCGAGATCTTCGTTGGTAGCAAATACTGAAAACTAGTAGCAAGATCCAGAACATGGAAAAAAAAAAAGCACTAAATAGTATCAAACAGTTTGTGATTCATGGGCTTGAATAGCATCTTGTAGACATTGTACAGCACCATTGTAATTCAGGAAACCCATGAACCAAAATTCATGATTATCAGCTGAGATAACTTGGATGTATTTCTCGGCAGGATTTGCTCTGCTCGAAGAAGGATTGACCGCTTTAAGTTGATGCAATGGGATGACAACCTATTTCACAGAAGAAAATAATAGTAAGTCAAAGTATGGAAGGAATAACAGCTATATGCTTCGAGACCAGGAATGCCAAATAATACAATAGTTAGGGAGAAATAAAACAATACACCAAGGAGCTGGAACCAATAATTACAGAGATAATTATAAAGATAAGGTGCCAATTACACAATCATCATTTTAGTGGTCTTCATGACTATTATGATCGATAATGCTCCAAATATCTTTGTAGATTAACTAATGACTTGAAGATTGTAAGAATAATTTAGGCAATATCAGTCATGATGACCATAAGTACCACCAACTGATGGCTCCTTGATTTTCCTAAAGATAAAAGTCCCAACAAGTTACCAGTAGAGCTTCCCCTCCCTACCTGCCAACCCTCAACTAAACACTTATAAAAGAGGGCAGATGTTAAATCACACCAAAAAGCAATTCAATGACGAGCATCACCAAATCATATATGGTTTGACATAAACTATGGATGGAACAAATATTAAATCTCATATGGAAATTTTTCTTACACGTATTTCTCTCCAGTAACTTGTAAAAGTATTAAAATATGACACAACTCTAAAGGTAGCTCGCTCCTTCTCTGCATATATATGCATAAGAATAAAAAAATATATTTTTAAATATCTATTAAGTAAAAAGATTATTAATGACTTTACAGACCAATTAAGTCTCCTCCCAAGCCCTATAAGAAATTTATTTATCCAATTTCGTAACGAACTGCAAACAAAAGATACAACAGAATTCCATTCCTTTGTTAAAAATGCAGAACATAGTCCCCTACAAGACATCATGCCTCTTGTATGGTGAAAGATATCGAACCATAACAATGCCTTTTTCACATCTACTTTTAAACTCCATAGATCAATCAAAGACATCAAGTCATGTACATTAATTGACCCAATGACAAAGACTATCAAAATAGGTTTTCAGTAGAATTTGCACCCGATAAGCCCTCCCTCTTCTTTCTTTCAAAAGCAAAACATAAAGACTTCTCTTTCTGATTCTTAATATTTTGACACAGAATCTATTCCAATATTTAAACTTGAGCACCACCTAAACTGAATCCCATCACTGCCACCTCCTACCCAAAAACAAAAAGATTATGCAGGAATATTGGAAGTACAAGATATCAAAGAGCAAGAGAAAAGAGGTTTACAAAACTCTCAACAAGTGTCCAAAGCTTATGTATACAATATATCAATGCAAATAACCTATTGGTCGTCTACATCGCATCATGTTGCAAATATAAACCTAATGACTGTATCTTTGATACCCCAAATAAGGTTTTCTGATCACATGAGATGGCAGTGCATCTATGATAAAATACCTTATAATAGCTCCATTCAGTTTGTTCACCGGATTTATAAGACAGAGGATTATCACTGCAAAATGCAAGCTTTGCCGTAGATACGTATAAAACCCCCATAACAGGACCAGCTGATGTCGACAAGTAACACGCAAATGAATTTTGGAGTATCTCTTCAGGGACTGTCTCAAATGTCTGTCTGAAGATCTTCTCATAACCACCTTCAGCTAGGACTTTTGTTCCTTGGGCAAGTCTTCCCAGAGCAGCCTCAGTAAAGCTAGGTGATGTTTTCACTAATTTGAGGTAAAGGAAGAGAATTTTGTGACATTCTCTAACGAAATAAAATCACACTTACTTAAAGTATCGGGGAAGAATTCCAAAACTATAAAACATATCATAGTCAACCAATGAAAATTTCACATCAAGGTCCAGTTGCACATCTCTCTAAAAATTTCACTGAGAACTTAAATAAATATTACTAGAAAATTGGATGTAAAATCCCCATATTCATATAGTGATGATCTAGTGAATCTCAACTACAAGATATCACAACAAACATGTTTCTTGGTTGGGGGAAAAGACAGGAAAAAAAATTCCTGTTCTCCTAACCAGTTAATTTTATTGGTTTAAAATTTCCAGAATTTTGGAAAATTGCGTACCAGAAAAACATGGAAAATTTTCCAATGCATACTAAAAAGGCTACCAAAAATTCCATGATTCACAGTCCATAACCACAACCTTCGATCAGATCTCTTCAATCTACCAAATTTAGCTATTATGTTCTTCTAAAATGTTACTGAAAATCAAATTTCCAATCATTGACAACTCAAAACAATAGATAAAACCCAGTCCCTACCGGTGCATCTAGTCGTTGAAGTATCGTCACAACATCAAAGTCACACTGAATGAATTTCACAAGCATACTACCTTTTAACCTAAGTTGCCGAAACAATAATAATTAGATGAATTTATCAGAATTAAATCAACAGTCAATCATCCGCATCATACAAAAGACAAAGAGAAACAAAAGGTAGTTGCAATTGCCGATTAATCAATTACTTACAGTGCTGCCACGTGTTCCCAGCGAGATCTTCAGCTTTCCTACTCGCTTCTCCAACCTTCTTTCCCCATCTTCCTAGCACGTCCTTCACGGTCCCCATCCTCTCTGCTCAAATAATAACACAAATAAGATTTGAAAAAGCACAAACAATAAACACAAATCAGAATGTCACAAATTTACATTAACCTTTGAACGATAAGGAAGGTGAAGATGACGCCGGAGAAGAAGAAATGTAGGGATTAGTTCCATCGAAAAAAGCATTTCTTCTCTCATCGCAACTATTGCTATTGTTTTGAGACTCGCTCAACAAATCGGCGCTCCAGCGTACAGACTTCCTTGCGGATCCATTAGGGCTGGCAGCTTGCAACTGCTCGCTTTCTGCGGCCGAAGTCTGCGATTCCGATCCAGCAACGGATGTGACTTTGTTCGGCTCTACGTTTGGAACATCGTCTATTTTCAGATCCTCAAGAGTCTGATTGCGTTGAGGATCCTTATCGGCGGATTTAGGTTTCCGCTCCGTCTCCAACTCGGGGAGGGGTTCCATGTTCTAGAAGATCCGGTTGCGGTGGCGCGTGAATTTGAAGGTAAGTAAATGTTGTTATATAAAATATAAATATAAATATATTATTTTTGGCTTTTGTTATTTTTATATTTTATTTTTCATCGCAAAAAGCCTAAGCTTTGTTTGGATGAATATTGGTGGATTCCCGGAACTGAACGGGAAATCGATTCTCGTTAAGAGCAAAGTCCAAAGTAAGGCCCAAACAAACAGTCAGTCCGTACTCGATCGATGATATGATTGAAAATTGGCTGAAGAGAAAATGCGTAATGCGACAAAAATAGGACTTATGTGGAATTTTAGGCTAAAGCATAAGTACGTTTGGTATCACTTCACGTTTTTATTTTTTATTTTTATTTATATATATGTGTATTAATTTGATATTATTATTAATTTTATGTTATTTTTTGAGTTTTTATACTGTATTAATATATTGTCTTTGTTTGTTTCTGTGTTATTTTTATTTGTTTTTATGTTTTTAAAAACAAGAAACAAAAATAAGAAATGACAATGATACCAAATAAGCCCTGTGATTTTGGTTTCTTGTTTTTTAGTATAAAATTTGAAAAAAATAACACACTAATATAATATAAAAATTAAAAAAAACTAACATAAAATTAATACAAACATAAAAACTACAAATAAAAATTACAATCAATAAAAATAACAAACATCCCTTTATTATTTTGTACTCCCAAATTTAAATTTTTTAAATTAATTATTCTTTTATAATTATATGAATACTAACCTAACATCAAGTTTCATTTAGTTTAATTTTGGCAAATGGGTAAAAGGTACAATTTACCCTCTAACATTTTTTTAAAGGTTTAACTTACCTCTAACGTTTATAAGGGTATTACTTTATCCCTTAACGTTTGTAAAATGATACATTTTACCCCTTAACGTTTACAAAATAGTGTAAATTATTTCTTCAATATTAATTTTATTAAAATTTTGTTAAATACTTTTTTAATGATTTGTTAATAGTTCATTTATAGAATATTAACGAAATTAACATTTATTTAATAAGATCTTAATGGAATTAATGTTAAGGAAGTAAAATTTACTAATTTGTAAACGTTATGAGGCAATATATATCATTTTGTAATGTTACGAGACAAATTACATCATTTTTACAAACGTTAGGGAGTAAAGTAATACCTTCAAAAATATTAAGAATCAAATTAAACTATTTCTCAAATATTAAAGGGTAAAGTGAAACTTTTGCCTTAAATTTTTTTGTATATGATGACATGCATCGTCTTTTAATTTAAATTTTGTGTATAAATGATGAATTAATAATTGCGTAGAATTATCAATGTGTGATTTTTCTCTAACAATAGAAAATTGGCAATTATTAAGGAGTCGTTTGATTCAATTTTTATTTTTAATTTTTAGTTTTAGTTATTTTTTGTTGTTTTTTATTTTAGTGATCAGTTTTGTGTTATTTTTTCATATTTATAT
>JAOXYD010000134.1:16718887-16736464 GCA_028565735.1 Pinacopodium congolense
TCTAATCTTCATGTTTAAGCTCCATAATGCAAAGTAAACATAATAACACATAAATAGAACATTTAAGCACTAAAATATGGTTCAATTAACATCAAATAACATTCAAGAATACTACAAATTTAACCTCTAACATTGACTTATTTAATTTACACACTAACTTTTCTTTTTTTGTGGTTTTAAAACCTTTCGATTGGTCCATATACACTTCTTCTTCCAAGTCACTATTGAGAAAGGCAGTCTTTACGCCCATTTAATGAAACCCCAAATTATAATGAGTCACTAGAGCCATAACAACTTTTAATAAGTCTTCTTTGAAATTGGAGAGAATGTCTCCTTATAATCAATGCCATCCTTTTAAGTATAACCTTTAGCAATAAGTTTGATTTTATACCTATCAATGTTGCCTTACGAGTCACATTTGGTCTTAAAGACATATTTGTAACCTACTTTCTTTGCACCTTTTGACAATATAACTAATATTCAAACTTTGTTTTCATCCATTGATTTCTACTCTTCTTTCATAGCAGTGAACCACTTTTCAAAATTGTTACATTTCATAACTTGTTTGAACGATACTGGATCTTGATCAATCCTTAAGTCACATTCATGTTCAAGTGAATAAACTTTGAAGTTATTCTAAATAACTGGTCTTCTCTACTTTACAAACTTTCTTAATACTATTTCTTGTGTCATAACTTGATCATTTGTAACTTACGCATCTATGGCTAATTCTTCATTAACATGGTCAATTTGTAGAATTGGAACATTTATTCATTGTTCTGGTATATTGCATATTCGTAATGCAACAAAAGGAGTAACAACTGGGAAATAACACTTAATGGAGGGGTTTCTATTCAACTCTCTTGAATATATACTTTTTGTAGTTCCACACTCCTACTAATTTGACCATTCTCAATGAACTAAGCATTACCAAACTCAAATATTCTCATACTATGGTTAGAACAGTAAAATTTGTACTCCTTTAACTTTTCTAGATAATTGATGAAATAACCACTAATGGTTCTCGCATTGATCTTCTTTTCATATGGATTATATAGCCTTACTTCTACCGGACAACCCTAAATATGAAGGTGTTGTAAACTAAATTTCCTTCCTGTCCACAGTTCATAAGGTGTCTTAGGAATTGCATTATTATAAACCCTATTAAATAAATACACAACTGTCTTTAATGTATGCATCCACAACGATAAAGATATAGTATTATAACTTAACATACATCTAACTATGTCTATAAGAGTACGATTCCTCTTTTCAACTATACTATTTTGTTGCAGTTTACTAGGTACTGTGTATTATACACAGATGTCTCGACTTGAAAGAATTTTGTAAATAGACCTTAACATTGTCCATTTTCCTTAAATTTGTCATAATATTCACTACTTCTATCTATCCTCACTATCTTTACTTTTCTATTTAGTTGCCTCTCAGCCTCATTAATAAACAATTCTAGGATATCTACAGATTGAGATTTTTCATGCAATAAATAAATATAAATATATCATAAGAAGTCATCAATAAAGGTGATAAAATACATTTCACCACCTACAAGAAGGAATGTCAAAGGACCACAGATATTAGTGTTTATTAATTCAAGTGTTCACTACTTTTGTGGCTGAATACTTTGATATGTGTTTGGTTTGCTTACCTTTAATGCAATTCACACATATATCTAGTCAATAAAATCCAATCGAGGTGAGATGTCATTTTTTACTATCTTCCGTACTCTTTCTTTGGATATGTGACCTAACTTTTTATGCCACAAAAAAGTAGAGCACTCATTATGTGCACTACATTTATTTCCTATAATATGATCAACTTGACATAGAGATTCAGCAAAATCAACACCAATATTGAAACGATATAAACAATCTATTAAATTACCTAACTATAATAGTACTTGTATTCATATAGTGAAAAAAAACATCATTTTCAATCTTAAACTGAAATCCTACATCATCGAACTTTGTAATAAAAACTAAATTTCTAGCACATTCAATAACATAAGATACTTTTCTAGATTTAAGTGACATCAAGTGTCTAAAATATACTTTTCTAGATTTAAGTGACATCAAGTGTCTAAAATCAATCTATATGTTTGGATGCCCTTTATTCGTACCTTCCTTTTGTTCCCCATATAAAAGAAATTATTAGTTCTGTTTATAGGCTAAATTGTAAGGAATCCTTGTATAACATGCAACACATAAATAGTTGTACCAGAATCTAACCACCAAGTATTATTAAGCACTTTAATAAGGTTTGATTCAAAATATAATATAAGAAAATGTTCAAACCAAGCCTTCCTCTTAGGACAATCTCTTTTGAAGTGATAAGGTTTCTTACAGAAATGGCACATCAAATCCTTATGGATTTATCCCTCATTAACCTTTCTGAAAGCCTTGTCCTTATCTTTGTTCTTCTTTCCTATTTTGTTTTTACTGCTATTGGTTTCTTAATGAAACACGAGATGATTGAAGTGCTCCTTCATTTTTTTCAATATCCCTTCCTCCTGAAACAGCATGATCTTAATCTTTGGAAGATTCCATTTTCCCTTAAGGATGTTATAATTCAACTGAAACTGACCAAACTCAAGAGGAAGTAAGTTGATAATAAAATGTACTTGGAAGAGCTCACTCACATCCATACCCATCGCTTTTAGTTTAGCTGCTAAATTCGACATATGTGTTATATAATCATGAATAGACTGTGACCAATCAAACTTTTTGGTTGTTAACTTACTTATTAAGGTCCCTATTATGGGTTTGTCAGCTATTTTTGATTGAGAATATTCCTTAATTCTCGACATGAACTCTTTTGTATTATCCGTTTTAGGTATTAACAGCCTAATTTTTTTGCATTCATCATTTGCATCAAGTTCAAGTTCAAGTTCATCCTATTAAACTATTCTTAAGCCTCGTAATAAGCCTTGTTAGCTTTAGAACTAGTCTTAGTTATGGTTGTGAGCCTTACATCTAAAACTATGGTCGAATTCAAATCTATTTCACCTAGTTGAAACTGGATTTGTTCAGACCAATCCGCATAATTCAGACCATTAAACTTGGTAAGCCCATTTCCTAAAGCGAACAATTTAGTAAATGCTGCAAACATAACATATTGCTCACACCATAAGGCTTTGAGAAAACCTAAATGGATTCAAACTAACTAATAAGTTTGATTATGCATTTAAATTCTCATTTGGGTGATATTTAAATACATACATGTAACCTATAATAATGTCAATAAAATTTACTATAATAGACAATTAATCATATTTTAATCAACATGTATGTTATATTTGGATATACAATCATATTACCTAAATATGTTGATAGGTCCCTTTAATATCATTAATCATAAGTAATGATCTACTTTTAGGTGACCTCTTAACGTTACAATTAATGATTTCAATTATTCAGTTCAACCTCTATGTCATTTAATAGCATCACATCAACACGAACAAATGAAAATTTTAAAATTAAATGTCTAATTTTCAAGCAATATTTTAAAAATTGGTACTGTGCCGCTACTTGTTTTCACTTAGGAAGGGTATCGTATCGATATCAGTCAACTTTTTAAAATTATACAATGGTCATTGAATTACATAAAATCTGTAAAATAGTCATGTATATATTATGTATTCCCTATAAATATAAGTTTAATTTGTTTCAAACATTTAATTAATATAATATAATTTTCATAAAATATTTATACCTTATGAGCTAATATGAAATTAGGGTTTGTTGATGAAACCTATGAGAAACCGAGCATAGATTCAGGTGAATGTGATAAATGGATTTGAACTGATTACATGGTTAGGTCTTAGATTTTTAACTCAATTTCCAAATAAATTGTTGAAGCCTTCATAAATATTGATTCGGTTAGGGGACTGTGGTTAGATATAAAAGGGATTAAATGAGAGTTATGATATAGTGAGGAACCAGATATTGGTTATGGACCCATTGATCACTGTAAATAAGGCATATTCTATGATTCTACTAGTAGAAAAATATAGGGAAATTCACTTGGGTTTTATTGATGGAATAGAAAACAATGCACTATTAGCTAATGTGCTAAATAGTAAGAGAGTTACTGATAGGGGGGGAGTGGGGGGAAACTAATATGAAATATAAGGGATGTGATATAGATAAGAGTGAATGGTTTTGCAATTATTGTAAAAAAATGGACACTAAAAAAATAGTTGCTTCAAGTTGCATGGAGTACCTGAATGGTATAAAGACCTTTAACAGAAGAGAGGGAAAGGGTTTGCTAAGACCTTTGCAGTCAGTGTATCTAATACTACTCCTGCTAAAGGGATGCGGACAGCAGATGGAGGAGGTCTCCAGAATCCTATTCTGGGAGAGGTGGATAGACAAGAGTTGTTGATGCCGCTGAAGAATAAAGATGTCAATGAGCCTATAATGGTCAACTTTTCACACATAAATGACTTTGCAGTTACTACTAATTCCTTTAAAACTTTTTCTTGTATGGATAGCATTGAGTCTGTTGTTTGTATATTGGATACGGGAGCTTCAAATCATATGTGTATAAATATTAAATTGTTGCATAAACCAACTGTGATTGATACTTTTACACATGTATACTTACCTGATGGTACCTTGAATTATGTCCATCATGTTGGAGATGTTTTTCTTCATATGAATCTTGTCTTAACTAAAACTTTACATATATATAACTTGTTATTTTTTAATAAACTAGCCACCACAACCTCCATTACTTTTACATTTTTCCCTACCTACTGCATTTTGCAGGACTTGAAGATTAACAAAATTATGGATGTTGGTAAGGTAGTATGACATTTATATGTTCTTTATGCACAATCCTTTTATGCCAATATAATAAAACAACATTCTTTGTGTCATGATAGACCTCAATCTGATTATGTTCATTCTACTTCTTTGTATCTGCTTCTAAATGGTAATTTAAAGTCAGATTTAATGGCTGTTAAGCATTTCTACATAATGCTTTCACTATTAAAGACCTTGGTCCAATTACATATTTCCTTGACTTGGAAATTGCCAAGTCTACTGCAGGTACTTCCATTAGTCAGTGCAAATATATCTTAAATATCTTGCAGGAGGCTCGTTTAACTGATGTCAAACTAGTTTCCACACCTCTACTTAAGGGATTAAAGCTGTCAGTGTCTTTTGGTTCTTTGTTATCTGATCTGAGTCCTTATAGAAAGTTGATTGGTCATCTTTTGTATTTGAGTTTTATAAGACCCTATATAACATTTGCAGTGCAACAGTTGAGCTAGTTTCTGCAGGCTTCTCATGATTTGCACTTAAATGCTACTTTACATCTCCTGAGATATCTTAACGGATGTCCTTCTCAATGACTTTTCTTTCCTATATCGATTGATTTTTGCCTTAAAGCTTTTTGCGATGTAGATTGGGTGTCTTACACAGATTTTAGGCACTCTTTATTGGGTTTATGTGTTTTTCTAGGTTCTACTTTTATTTCTTGGAAAACAAAGAAGCAAACCACTGTCTCTAGATCTTCTGCTAAAGTTGAATATTGAAGTATAACTTCTACTGTTTGTGAATTACGTTAGATTTCCTATCTTTTAACAGATTTGCATGTTGTTTTTCCCCAGTCCTATATTCTTATAGTGTGACAATAAGACTGCCCTTCATATTACTGTCAATCCCATCTTTCGTAAACAGATGAAGTGTTTTGATATTGATTGTCATCTAGTTCGAGATCAGTATATGCTTGGTTTTATTCTTCCTCTTTATGTTGCTTCTAAAGATCAATTGACAAATTTGTATATTAAACCTTTAGTTGCCCATGCTTTTTCATATTTACTATCTAAGTTGGGTTTGTGTCATGTTTGTTAAGCTCCAATTTGAGAGAGGATGTAAATATTATTTTTTATGTCTATACTCTACTGTTTTGATGTTATGATTTAGTGTCTAAACTCTGCCGTTTTGTTTATGGTTATGTTTTATACCGTACAACGTTTTACTTTATTTAATCTTAATTATTGTAAAAGGTATATAAGGTACAGTTGGTGTATTATGTAAATTGAGATATCAGAAATAAAGTCCATCGTTTTTTTTTGTAGTTCTTTCTTCTTTACTGTACAGATATCTCTTCGATCAAAATACAAAATGTAACTTTAAGTGTAATTTCGTGGCTGAGTGTCCATTACTTTCATTTCGAGTAAGTTGAATTGGGCTAGGTTTGATTAAGTCAATGCGGTCGATTTCATTAACTTCATGAGTGGGTTAAATATGTTTTCTGCTTTGGACTCTTTGACTACAAATCGGGTTGAACCGCATTTCGCATACTGCCCAACCCAACAATTGGGCAGCTTTTGTGGCTAAATGTTTCTGATTACCTAACACGAGAAAGGGTATAAATATTACGTCAGTTGTGCTTGCTTTTGTGTATTAGTAAAAGGGGGACCTAGTCCATAGTCCATAGATAGGCGTGATGGATTAGTTTAACTTACTTTGAACCATTCGTAAGTTTGTTGGGAACGAACGAATTATTCATTGCACCTTAGTAGTTTAACGGCACATTTTCCTCCTCTTCGGGAGCCAGAAACCTGGAACTTTTACATGGTCCAATTATGAGCACTCTTGTAATATATTTAAAATATTTAAAAATATTTAATTTTAAAATGTAATTGTGGTCATTAATGATTTTAATAACTAAGGAGACATTCATTTTTTATTATAATTTTGATTTTCTGTTTTATATTTTTCTAAACACAAAAATATAAAATAATATAAAAATTTTACAAAATAACATATAAATATAATACAAAAATAAAAAATACACTAAAATAAAAATAAAAAATTAAAACAGAAAATTAAATCAAACGAATCTTGAATAAATCAAAGGTTTTGGTGAGAAATATAAAGGGAATTGTTTCTATTTATCTTGTGAAGGAGTCTCATTTCTTTTTCTACAGGGTGAGTCGTGATCATGGATTTATATTGAATTTCGCATGTGTTTAAATTTCGAAACCTTTTACTATATGTATAAGACGCATTCTATGAGAATAATACTGTAAGGAAAGGAAATATGTATTATAAGAGAGGTTCAGAGAAAAGCTGTCTAATGTGTGTTGTAAAAAATAAAAAGAAATGTTTGGTTTAAATTTTTTATTTTAATTTCATATTTTAAAAATATTACTTACTCTCTCATAATAATTTTTTGGCTATCATAAAATTCTTTTATTATTTCTTTGTTGTCTTTTTGATAGTTTTATCTTATTAATAGAAATGTATTTGATAGAAATTGATATAAAATGAAGAAAAAATAAGTGAGTAAATAGCAGAATTATGTCTTTAAAATATAAAAATAGAGTTTATTTTTCAATTATAATTATTTTGTATTTATCTTTATTATTATTATTATATATAAAGATTATTTTTTATAGTATTGCAGTATATAGTTAGGATATTACAGTTGATATTAATATAGTGATGGAGAGTTTTTTATTTAAATTGAATTAATTATTTTCTTTATTTTTGTCATTGCATATATGTTAATTTTTTAATCTATTCTACCCAAAATCAATATCGTAATGAAAATTCAAACTTTTAATGTCATATCATTTTTAAATTTATTAATAAATATAAATTAATAGAATATAATAAAATAATTAGATGTCAATTAAATGATATTATAAAAAGTTAAATGATAATTTTTAAATAAAAATGAAAAAAAAACTAAAAAGGATGAAATGTAATTAACATAAAAAAAGAAATACCAAAAGTCTTATTTTGCCAGGCTGGTTCCTTGGATCTTTCCTCTTTCAGAAATTTGCCCTGTGCTTGAGCCGTATCAAATTTAACTTCAGTTGAATTTGCAGTTTCTCTGAACCACTCTTAAAGGGTAAGAAGCTGCCATCCTTTTCACAGCTGTCATTTCCTAGTCTTCCAAGTTAATTTCATGTGGACAGCTATTAATCTTCTATTTCGCAATGTATTCCATCAGAGCGTGCAATTCACGTGTCACCGACAGTATTAGAAAGGAACGTACGTAGCAATTTCCTTAAATTGGTTGTAAAAATATTTAAAATATTTTTTTAATTTTAAATCATATATTAGTTTTTAAAAGATTTTGGAAATTTATTCTTGTAATAAATATTAATGATATGAGTAAGTAGACTATAGCATTAAATCTTATAAAAAACTTTAAAAAGTTATTTAAAAAGTTTTTTAGGATTTATGGTTTAAGAGTTGTTTAGTTTTATTTTTTATTTTTTGTGATTTATCAGTTTTTGTATTTTTTGTATTTTATACTTTTTTCAACTTTTATGTTGTATTTATGTGTTAATTTTTTTAATTTTTAATTTTATATTTAAAAAATAAAAACAAAAAAATTAAAAGCAGAAACGAAAGCAAACAGGGCTTAAATTAATGACTTTACGTACCACGACAAAATATGATCAGTAAGCAACATCATATCTTACCAAAACGAAATAAATTATAGTCACATGTCCCATTTTTTCTCAAATCCTCCAATTATTGCCAGCTTTCGCCAGCGACTTACGTGGGTTGACTAAATTATTGGGATTAAATCCTCGCCGGCTTTAATCCTAGTTCACACATCGACTATGCAATGGCCTTCTATGTTCGACACGTGTCTTCGATCCCCTCGAAAGCCACATTCCTTTAAGGCAGTGAATTGTATATATTTTAGGACAGCAACTTGTACATCTCTCTTCACGTTAGTTGCTCTCCATTTGTAACGGTTACTTTCTTTCGATTTTCCAATTCTCTCTTCCCCATAAAACGGCTCTGTTATCTAAACCACAATCTAATAATCAAATCTGATGTACGATACACAACCATCAAGGTTGGTAACTTCTAAGGTCTAAAGTTAACTTACAACCGTCATCACGAAGGCCATGATCAAATGATTAAATGGGTATTTGCCACGTGTTCAGAATTATATCCTAGATTGAGTTTAGTATGCTTACAAGTTCTTTGTTACTAAAAAAGTCACTTTGTTTGGTTTTTAATGGACGATTAATTAGTGGAGTTCACTTTTCAGGTATTTATCAACTAAAAAAAAGCTTAGGATCAAGTTGCATTTAGAAGATTCTTTCTTTTTTTTAGGGTTTGTTGGTATGATTAATGTTTTAAGTTTTGATTTTTTATTTTGTTAAACACAAAAATTGAAAAAAAATAGAGCATTAATAAAACACAGAAATTGATGATAAAATATAAAAATTATAACTAAAAATTATAATTTATAATAATAACAAATGATCCCTAATATTTTGGAAGTAATAAAAATAGCGATATCCTGAGTTTGTAAGTGTTGATTGGATCAATTTTGTCATTTAATTTAAGAGCCTATTTGTAACTCATTTTATTTTAGGTTTATTTTTTTCATTTTTTTTAAACATAATGACATAAGCATGTTTGTTTTACTTATTTTATAAATACAGTTTTTAATTAATAAAAATATAAAATATATATTTTATATATTTTATTAATATATATTTTACTTTAAATATAATTTATTAATTAATATCTATTTCATTATATATGAAAATATTTTAATTTAAAATTTAAAATTTATTTTTTAATTAATAGTCGATACTAAATTAATTTTTATAACAAATCTCAATTAAATATGTTTTTATTTTCAGGTTTTATTATAAATCTCTATCAAATGGCTTTTATGTTATTAATTGATTAAGATTTTATTTAAAATATATATATTTTATAGATTATTACATGTATTTAATAACTTATTCAATATAACCCTAAAACATAGAGACTGCAGATTTTATTATTTAAAAAATTATTTTTTTTTAATAATGTAAAACCAATGTCAGCGAAATTGATATATGTGCTTAAAAACTAAAAAATTACGCAAGAATTGAAGCAGCAATTTGAGCAACAGAGTCCACCACGCAATGTCTAGATGTTGAAAGGGTTAACGCGGAGTGAGAGTAGAAGGTTAAAAATTACGCGGAGGGTTATCAATTTTTATATTTTAAAAATTAAAAATTAAACTAAGCAGCCCTTAACTTATTATTACATGTATTTAATAACTTCTTCAATATAAACTTAAAACATGGAGACTGCAGATTTTATTATTTAAAAAATGATTTTTTTAATAATGTAAAACCTATGTCAGCGAAATTGATATATGTGCTTAAAAACTAAAAAATTACGCAAGAATTTCTCGACTACCCTAGAAGGCACAAAATGTGAATAAAAGATTAGAGTAGAAGGTTGAAGCAGCAATTTGAGCAACAGAGTCGACCACGCAATGTCTAGATGTTGAAAGGGTTAACGCGGAGTGAGAGACCCGTGAAAGGGAAGTTCACCAAATGACCAAATTCCATAAATATATTCTCCTTTTTTTATTTGTCAAACAACGGTTCGTAGAAAGAGACATCTCACTTACTCTTTTGGCCACCGACACCTGTCATAAATTAACGATAATTCCAACAAAGTCCAGGTCAAACGAGGCACGAAAACTCATATTTAATGACCGATGAAGCCACGTGTCTTCTAATGTTTGGTGGAGTTTCCACTATTCAAAAGAAAATTCACCTCCATCCACCACCACATGTTATATATATACTACTTATCTTTAACAAATAAGCCCAACTAAATTAAAATTTGCACAAAAAATTAAAAGAAGTTTAATATTTAATAACATTTTTAAAAATTAACATTTTATAAAGCATTGACAAAGACTTTAATATTAAACACAAGTATGTCATATTAACAGTTTAGGGCTTGTTTGGTATAGGTATAATTTTGTGTTTTAATTTTTTATTTTGTTAAATATAAAAATTGAAAAAAATAACAAACTAATATAATATATAAATTAAGAATAATACACAAAAATTAATTTAAATATATAAAAATTATAATTAAAAATTACAATAAACAATAATACCAAACGATCCCTTAAATTTTAAAAAACAATTGTAACTTCATAACATTTTATAATAAAAATTATTAGTGATAATTACGAATAAAAATACCCAAAATAATTCCCTTATCTAAAATACCTTAACGTGTGAGGAATTTAGACAATTTCATGTTAGACTCGTAACTACCGTGAAAGGGGACCAAACATTTCCTTATAAATATACGGTAATGATTTGAGGAATCTCGTATTATAATACAAATTATTGAGTGATTATTCGCTGGCCCTTCAGCTTCTTAATTTCTCCACTCCTTTTTATATCTGCCCTTCTCTGTTCAATCACTTCGCTACTAAACTCTCTAGTTCATCTCTCTCTCTCTCTCTCTCGGGGTATCTCTTTTCTCTGATTCTTAGGATACAAAGCTTTAATCTTTGCCTCAAACATGAGTTCTTCTACCATGTTTAAGGTTTTCATGATCTTGGGTCTCTTGGCCGCTTCTTCCATGGCGCAAGCACCAGGTCCTGCACCTACTTCGCCGCCATCAACACCAAAGGCAGCTCCAACCCCTTCTCCAAAGGCAGCTCCAACTCCGTCTCCAAAGGCCGCCCCGACTCCATCTCAAAAGGCAACGCCGACTCCATCTCCAACCCCAACTCCAACTCCAACTCCTTCCCCATCTTCTCCGGCACCAACCCCGTCATCACCCACGGCCCCAACTCCCGCACCCGCGTCAACTACACCATCTTCTGCACCTACCCCAGGCGCCTCCTCTCCACCGGCTCCTCCCGCGTCCACCCCCGCCCCTAGCTCACAGAGTCCTGGTACCCCACCTCCTGGTACCACACCTTCTGGAACTCCCTCCCCACCGTCTAGTGCCGCCTTTGCTGTTGACAGAGCCGTCGTCGCCGGAACTGCGCTTGCAGGAACTTTCTTGGCCTTCGTTTTGGCTTAGAAAGCGACTCCATTTCTGTATTGAGCTTCAGCTTTTAGGACCTTTTTTGGGGTTGATGATGAGATCCATTGTTCGTTCGTTGACTTATGATTAGCTTTTATTGTTATTATTCTTCTTTTTTATTTGTTTTTATTTGTGATTGATGATTCCATATTGAGATTTTGACGATGATTGATTATTTGTGATGACACCTGTATGATCAGACGGTGCGGAGGGGTGGACGCGTGTAGAAAAAAGGGGACTCTGGTGTATATCAAATAAATAGTTGAATAAAACTGTTTGGTATTCTTTTTTGTGTTTACTCTAATTTTCTCTTTATAGCTCCTACTGGGGCAACCACATTTGTGTGTAACATTACATTATTTGAATTTTCCATTCAGTGAATTCAATTATTAATTTATATTGATTAAATTGGGAGTATTTAAGTGATAAGGTTTAGTGGACTGTCTATTAAAAATTGAAAATGTTATCAAAACGAATATATTACAAGGCATGGCATGTGCAGTACGCGTAGATTCATGGTCTTGTTCGATTTACCAAATTATTTTATGATGGAAGTCAGGTTTATGTATTGACTCTCCAAGTGTGAAGATTGAAATTGCCGCAGCATTAAGAAAATGACATTAAAAGCTACGATTAAGGATAATATTCTAATAAGCATGAGTATCACTTTCGTTTTGGTGTGTGGTGTGAGTCCAATTAGAATGATTCAACTTGCGTAAACCTCCAAACACCTTCTAATGAATAATTATAAATAGATATTCGTATAATTTTCTCCTTTACTTTATAGAAGAACACAGAGAATTGAAAATATATTTCAATATAAAGTATTGAAGAGATTTTGAATTGATATTTATTTTACAGAGTTAAAACATGTACTTGTACATGAAAATACACAAGTTGATAACTATGAATTAGAACTAATAACAAGAAGTCTATCTTAATCATTTTCAATCATAATCTTCGAATATCACACTATCATGCTTCGTAAAAAAAAAGTATGTAAAAAATTTAATATTTTGTTAAATAAATACATTTTTATAAAAAATTTTGTTAACAATATTTTATGGATATGGTTGGTCAAAAAAGTCGACTAATTTAAACATACATTTTTTATTTGGCTTATATAAAAAATGTAGTTTAATATCGTATATTTTATACTTTATTAAATAAACAAACTCTTGTTAATTCTTAATTTAAAATATAAAGGGAGGAAATTATTAAATTAAAATTTTTTATGGATGAAATCAAAATTATAGACGATGCATGTTTCTATCCTTGTTAAATATAAGATGTTCAAGTGTTTTGACTTTGTTGCCATAACACATTTATTCAAATGCCATGGACCGCGCCTATCGTACACCATATGATAAGGGATCGCGTATTTTCTGAGGCTCCTAAGCTCCTATGATTCAATTGACTTCCTTATATCTATTCACAAAATGCATCAATTCACAAAAGCTTATATAGGGAATTCAATTAGAATTAAAAAAATTTATTTAACTTTAACTGGTAAATTCACTTAATAAATTATTTAAAACACGTAATTGATAAATTCTATGAATTTATAAAATTTTATTCGAAGTTGTATGTAAAATTATAGATATGAGAAAATATAAAGAAACTTCAAAATTTTCAAAAATAAAAGTGCATCTTCTTATGATATTTTAGTATTTAAAAAACTTAATTGATAAATTTTATATATTTTTAAAATTTTATTCTATGTATATGACTTATAGGTACGAGAAAATATAAATAAATTTTAAAGTTTTCTTAAAATATAAAAAATAGTATCTTTTTGAGGTACCTATTACTGAAGCAGTTTAAATAAATTCAATTTTTATTTTTTATGTATTTATTTATTTTTCGATTTGTGTATTTTATTTTAATTTTTATGTTAAAAGCAAGTCCTAATCTACTAGCCACCATAGTTGACTAGCTAAGACTTGGAAGAGGGTGAAGTAATGAAGTATCCTCCAAGTTTGGGCTGAAAGAATGAAGTATCCTCCAAGTTTTGAAACAGAATGTAGTCATGGCCCATCAAAATCCAATGACCCACTTGGATTTTCCTTATCAAAATTCACTTTGAACTTTGAAATGTTTGAATCTATTTGGTTCTAAATTGCTGATTAATTAAGTAAATCATTTCATTTATAAATTACTATATGTATTTAGGTACTTTATTTGATTTTGAATTACTATACATATTATCTACGAATTATTATATGTATAGAGATTTATATAATACATATTAAAAATAATAATTACAAATATTATAATATTATATTGGTTCTGGTGAAACAAATCATAAATATGTATAAGCTGCCTCAGCAAGTGATAAGCTGAAATACTCTTGAATGTTGAAAAGTAAAAGTATACAAAGCTTGAAAGCTTCCAACAAGGCGCAGAAGCTAGCAAGAACATATTTGGCTACATATTTTTGTCCTGATCCTGAGGAATACCGACTTTTTTCAAACAACTTTGTCAAGTTATTCATTAATTAATTCCACATGTTGGAAAGGACTGCCTACTTATTTCAAACAACTTTGTCAAGTTATTCATTAGTTAATTCCACACGATGGTCCAACATGTGAATAAAAGTTAATCTCAAGCAATTATTGTAAGTTGAAAAACTCCATTCATCATTTAAGGTTAATGATGCTTTAGTTGGGTTGTAAATGATAGTTTTTTATTGTGATTATTGTGTTTTCTTTTTCAAATTTTATATTATATTAGTATTTTTTATTTTTGTGTTTAAAATAATAAGAAATCAAAATAAAAAATCAAATCTTAAGTAAACATAGTTTTATTATAAATTTTTTCTTGTTTTTTTTTATTTTTTATAATAGGACTCATAACTATTATCATTAAATAACACTTAAAAATAAATAGTACCCCACACTAGTTATATATTTTAAATGAATTACTTGATAAATTTATACATGCAAAAAAAAGAAAATTTCAATTAATTAATAAACAATAAATTTTAATACAAAACAAACTCTTACAAAATTGAAAATTCTATGTATCTTAAACCATCTGAATTTTAGTGATGATTAATGATAGAAAAACTCATAACAATTATCATTAAATAAATACTTAGAACTACATAATAATGTCCTAATTATCTATTTTAAATAATTTACTAGATGAACTCACATATTCAAACTAATTATACAGTGAAAAAGGACCGCATCTTTTTAAAACTAGAAATTTCGAAATTTGAAGTGACGTAACATTGATTTCTCCTGAATCAAATTGATTTGTCCCAAGATTGTTCTGCCTATCAATTTGAGTGACCCTCAAGAAACTCCAAATTATTATATTAGAGACGTTTACAATTTGCAAGAAGAGTCATTTTATAAGTTCTTGACCAGGAATGTAGCTTTCCAACATTGTATGTATTTTCTTTTTCAACAATCAGATCTTACAATCTGTCACTAATAATGCAATGAGATCTATCATGAATCAGTAGTTTTTGATTGGCCGTTGGTCCATACATATTTGTCACTATTGCCTCGTCAAATTCATAAAAGTTTATATGCCAAAGTGGAAGAATTGAGGATTGGCTGGCTCCCAAGGGAATAAACGCCATCTAGCATAAATACGACCCAGGCATATGATTCGAGAGTTACTAATATTCATCATTATTTTAAATAATATTAATATTGATACTCACTGATAATTTCTACAATAGAGTCAACGAACATTTTCTATATATAATTGAAGCTGATGCAATACTGAAAATTAGTGTTTTGCTGTTTCTAGATCTCTTATAAAACAACACGTTCCAACCATTCATATTAAAGCAACTAACTAATGTGGAGGAGTAGTATTAATGTACCTCTAGCTTTCCATTAATAATGATTAAGAAATTAAGTATATACTTGATATGTTTAATATCTTTCCTTACCCCACGTATTGGATGTGGCATTGGTAAGTAGTAAATTGAGCGCTTTAGATTTTGAGAATTAAATGAGGACGTCATTTTTTAATTATTTTTATAGTGGTTTGATGTCTGAAGAAAAAGTAAAATTATTAAAAGTATGTTTAGTTGGGTTGTAGATTGTAATTTTTTATTGTAATTATTGTGTTTTTGTATTGATTGCTATACTTTTTTTTTCAATTCTTTTGTTGTATTAGTGTGTTTTCTTTATCGATTTTTGTATTTTAAAAAATAAGAAACTAAAATTAAAAAGCAAAACGAATCTAAACAGGGCTTAACACAACTAATCACAATATGTAAAATTTTCATCAAATATCGAGTTTTGCAAATTGATATAAATGCACATGAACGTATGGAAATAAAAGGATAGCAAAATCTTTATATTCTAAAAATGAATTTTACTTTTTAAGGTTCGAGAAATAAGCAACTGCAGCTCTATACTTACATGAGTATGAGCCCGTTAAATTTTAATTTTTTTCCTTAATTACTTAAAAATATACATATGTGTGATCAAATTCACAGAGGAGCATAATTAAATCCTATACTAATTTCCAAAGATACTCTCACAAAAAATGAAAAGAAAAGCAACAAAATAAAAAAAAAATCTATTTACGGCCACAACGTAGTTTCTAGATTTACATACGGATACCTATTCATTACTGTCTTCACTTGTGCAGTAGATATCGTATAGTTCCAAAAATAAGGTGCGGTGTGCAGTGACCTCAAGTGTATAAAACTTTGAGAGAGAGAGAGAGAGAGAGTTGTGAGAGTTGCAGAAAGACCGACTCAGCCCCCAACCCCACATGTGTTCTTGTACTTCCTCGAAAATGAGATAAGGGTTGCCTTCAAATGGTGTTGGTAAAAGCCGTGATCGATCCAACGTCTTTTTGCTTATTAAAACGAATGTAAATAGACCGAATTAAGGACTTAAAAAAGGACAACTCTTTCTCTCCGTCTCTTCTTTGTGTTTTTCCAAGGAACCATGGCGTTAGAAGAAGCCAAGGTTTCCTTGCTAGAAGATTTGGTTCTTCAGAAAGATGGTCATCAAAAGCTTACGACGAGAGTTTGGATTGAGTCGAAGAAGCTGTGGCACATAGTTGGTCCGGCAATATTCAGTCGTGTTGCTTCTTACTCCATGCTTGTAATCACTCAAGCTTTCGCCGGCCATTTAGGGGACCTCGAACTTGCTGCTATCTCCATTGCCAATAATGTTGTTGTTGGCTTAGACTTTGGTCTTTTGGTATGTTCACTATACTTTTGTACTTTCTGTTCTTCCAACTGTGTCTGATAAGTCGATTTTTTGTCAGTTGGGTATGGCCAGTGCATTGGAGACACTTTGCGGGCAAGCTTTTGGGGCCAAAAAGTACTACATGTTGGGTGTCTACATGCAACGTTCTTGGATCGTCATGTTCATTTGTTGTATCCTCCTCTTGCCTCTATATCTCTTCGCAACTCCGTTGCTTAAGTTCTTGGGACAACCCGACGATATTGCAGAGCTCTCAGGGAGAGTAACCATTTACATGATCCCTCTCCATTTCAGCTTCGCTTTTCAGTTTCCTTTGCAGAGATTCTTGCAGAGCCAGCTAAAGAACATGGTGATTGCATGGGTTTCTCTAGCTGCTCTCCTGGTTCACGTGTTTGTTAGTTGGCTGTTTGTGTACATCCGTTTTATTGTCTTGACAAAGAAAAGGATTTGGCTTTGATGGCCTATGATTTTGACTTGTGTTGAATTACTTAGATAGAATCGCAATGGAAATTGCGATTCCTATATATGTTGAATTT
>JAOXYD010000134.1:16750407-16762808 GCA_028565735.1 Pinacopodium congolense
AGGCTGAGTCCGTCATTTTGTGCTCGTGTTCGGCTTCGTAAATTCAAGATAAACTCCCCTACAATTAAGGTACATAGAGTAATCATCCACTTTTGCATGTTTACATGTTTCAAGTCTGCTTCTTTTGGTCCCTTAGTTTCCTGCTCGTCGTCCTTTTCCAATGCCTGTCGCCGGCTGATCATGATCATTCGTAAGTGGCGGTCAGCCGACGGTAGTTTGTAGCAAAAAGTTGTTTCTTTTTCAGATGTTAGTAGGCAATTGTCGGTGACGATAGAGTGCTTGTTTTCATTAAATGCAAAGTTGTTTTTGTTGTTTTCTTTTATTGATTGACTGGGATTTTTATTTTGTCTTTAAAAAATGTCTAGTTCTGATTTTTCTTTCTCTTTTCTTTATTTCTTTTACCTAATAAAGCTTTGAATTTTCAACCCTAAAAGCTCTACACTAACCTTCTATTATGGTTCTCAATTGGGTTAGATTAGATTTGTTTAGGTTTGAAATTGGGAATCCATTTACTTTAGTTATAATTTTCTTTTTGCTGCATTAAGAAAACATTTAGAAATTCAAATATACAGCATACTCAACTTTACATCATGAATACAAAATTTCATAGGTAGTATAGCAAACACAGGGGAATTAAATAGCTTAATTTTATTAAATCATCAAAGTTGCTAAGTGCGTTCACTTCTTGATGATACACCAAATCTTATAGATTTTGAATTTGCGTAATGATTCAAATCCAAAGGGCAGTAGTTACTGATAAGTACTCTTTTTTGATGTAATACTAATAAAAACTTGATGCATCGCTAGAAATTCATGGCTTTTTTGACTTCAATCCAATATTTAATTACATCCCTAGATTGCAATTTGCTTATTTAAGTTGTTAATCTTTAGTAAAAAAATAGTTAATCTAGTGGTTTCATTGATCTTAAAAAGGAAATATATGCTTTCAGTTTTTACTAGAAAAGACTAATATGGACTCGTGGATCACCCATTATCCAATTCAAGGCAACCTCAAGATTTTCAGATGTTTTATCGTTGGGATTGTCTTTATCCTTGTGTTGAAAACTTAGATTTATATTTTCGTCCAAGTGAGCAATTTTTGATGGGCTAAGTGAGGGGAAGCTGACTAGTAAAATAAGAAATTGACTTAAACTAAACTTTTAAACATAAGTATTTGAATAATGTGCTTGTACATGCTTGTTTATGATGATGTTCTTTCTGTTCCAAGTCAGGTTCTTTTGTCTTTATGTTATTACCTCAAATTTCATTTTTTTTAAATTCAGTTTTAACCCAAAAGTTAATTAAAAAAACAAGGGAGGAGTTTAATTGATTTTAAAATTCTGCCAAAACCTTGGTTTGAATTTAAAACTGGGGTTCATCTAACATGGTTTCTGATAATGTTGCTCAAGCTTGAATTATTTGCCAGCGTGGATCTTTACACATTTACTAAAGTTTCCTGTAATTCTGGAGGCTTTGTTTCCCTGTTTAGTTTTTTATCCAACTAAATGCTATATCTCGAGATACTAGAAGTATATTGAGATATAATTGGATAAAAGTACTCATCCCGTATGGATATCTTTAAATGCAATTTAGCACAAAGTAGGGATATTGAGTTTGACAAACGTAACGTGATACTTACGGGTTCGGATCACGTAGTTTACCAAACGACATTTTCTCTCTCACGTTAGTAAGGTAATTCAATATGCTTGATTATATTGAAACTGTGTTGCTATATGATGCACGTTTCTAGTATTTTTTGGTATTGATAGCCTTATAGGACGGAGTGTGTGACTTTATTTATCTGTGCATCTTAAAGTATATCTTGTCGTTGTTTTTACTTGATCATTCTATTGAGACAATTAATGATTGTCCATAGAGGAGAACGTTGAAATAATTTTGTTGGACTAAAGTCCATTTAATTGTTCTAACATTTAATTTAGACAATATTAATTGGATTAAGTAAACATAATTAATTGGATTAAGTAAACATAATTAATTGGATTAATTTACCATAAAAGATAAATATTTGTTTAGATGAAAATGTAATCTTATCAATGTGGGCGGACAGTTTATTAGACTGTGATGGGGTTGTCTAATAAAAGACTGTCTATAAAGACAGTGCTAGATCTCTTACTCTTACTATATATAAACTTAACTATTCAGTCACTTGAGGCATGTACAAGAACCAAGCATTAGAAAAGAGTAGAAAGTCAAGCACCCAAATTCTCTAATCTCTCTCTACTCTCTATCTCTAGTCTTTGCACTCTCCCTCTCCCTCTCTGTGTTTTTTTGTGTAATTTTTCAGGTCTGGAATCACAACTCTAAGACATATTTTCGCGTTTTTCAAACCAATGGACACAAAATCATGTACGATTTTTACACATTTCACATTTATATGGTTAGATTCGGGATTTGTTCATGTTTTTTAACATAAAGTATCTTACATTTATGATCAAATAATAAATTCGACTTAAATGGTGCTTGCAAAATTTTAATGTATCTCATGTATTAATCAGCCATCTTTTTAACTGTTGTATTTTCTATTTTTTTAATGTTGCAATTCATGTAGATATAACTGCTTTCTTTTGTTTTAACATTGTTGTTTAATACTTTGTTTAAAATGAGTCAATTTGACAAAGTAACAACCACTTTGTTTAAAAAAGAGTATATTTGATAAAGTAATAATCAATCAAAGAAATATAAGGGAGAGGGACTTCTCATTAATCTATACTTCTAATATTGTTACTTCACTCTCAACTCTCAAAATAACATCACATTCGTATATATAAGCATTTAAAACGAATATCACATTCATACATATAAATATTTAAAACAATCTTTTAAGTTCTTTAAGTACTTATTACAAATGATTTTTTTGACTTTCCAAACTTTGTAACTCAAAACTTATACATTAACTTAAACATTCTTAACTTAGACATCCTAACTTTATAATTCTTTGAAATATTAAAAGTTATCATATTATAATAAATATTTAAATTTATATTTTTAACAATTACTTAGGGTTAATTTGGTTGCATTTATTGTCTTTATTGTCAAAAATAGAGAAATAAAGATAAAATATGTTTGATTGTATTTTGTTTTAATTTTCTATTTAATAAGTCAAACATACAAAAATAGAAACAGAAAAATAAGAAAATTATGTTTTTCTATATATTTTTTAAAAATTTTATAAACAGATTTTTCTATATTGAATAATTGATATAATCTATTTTCAAAGTGTATAAAACAGTTTTGGTCTAAAAATTTAAATTTATTTCATATTTAATTTTTATCAATAAATTAATTTTTATCATAAATCTCAATAAAACAAAATTTTGTTTTTAGTTTTTTTTATTATAATGTCAACCAAACATATCTCCATTTTTTAAATAAAAAAACATAAACATAAAAATAAGTGTTACGTGTGGATTATTTCGATGGGGTTCAGGGAGAAGTTGGACTAGACCAAGTGAGCATTTATAGACAATTCAAAGATATAATATCTCAATATAAAATCTTAAGGCAATAGATATGAGCCTTCTATTGTATATAACTCACTTTAACAATCTCTCTCTTTCTGATGTGGGATAATTCGTTTGTGACTTTTTCACAATAATCTCCCCATTCACAAGGGAATCACCTCCCACATCACATCTCCTAAATCCACAATCCATGTGAAGTCATTGAGTCTCTAATGGGAGCACGATATTAACCCAAATTTTTTCAATTTTGTCCCAGTCCAACAAACTTGGGATTTGATACCACTTGTTGCATGTATGGATTCTTTCGAGGGAGTCTGAGGAGAACTTGAACTAGATTACGTGAACATCCATATACAACACAATGACACTATATCTTAACCTAAAACCTTAAGGAAATGGGTCGTGAACCTTCTATTGTATATAACTCTCTTCAACAATTAGTCCCTTTCCAATTTGGGATAATTCATTTGTGATTTTTCACAATAATAAGAAACAAAAAAACACCAAAAAATAAAAATAATATCAAACGACTCCTTAATTATTCTAAAACTTCTTTTAATCATTGCAAAGGAAACTATCTAACACCAAATAATCCAACGCATCATTCCCGCTGTTTCACTTCCATGATTTCTCAATATTGAACCATAGTGTAAATTTTTTTATCACAAAAAAGCATGTCGTGGTTCCTGTCTTAATTGTGTTGTTCCCACCTTTAATTTTTCTCTTGTTTTTTGTAAGATGGACAACTACTTCACACTTGAGAACACGGTCCGATGATTTTTCTTATTTGTAACAATTATGAAATGACACAATTAAATTGTCCAATATCAAACTAGAACATAAACTTAAAGTGAGTTATATATAATAGAAAGTCCTTTTAGATTTTGAGTTGAGATATGATATCCTCGATTTGGATATAGACTTAGTTTGATTCAAGATTTTTTTCTAGACTCCCCTGAAATCCTGTGTCAAATAGTATCAAAGTCAGGTTGGTTGGGCTGAAGAGAAGCTGGAAATTTTGGTCGGCCAGTGATTCTCCTTCCACCATAGAACCAAATAACCTCATGTGAACTATGAATTAAGGAGAAATTAGGTAGGTGAATAGATTCACTTGTGAGGAAGAGATTGTTGTGGATTGATACAAGTTAATTATCCTAAATTGAAAAGGAATATAAAGTTAAATTGAATTATATATAATAAAAGGTCCACAATATATTGTCTTAAGGTTTTATGTTAAGATATAATAATTTTAAGTTATATATAAATACTCATTTAGTTTTATAAAAAATTCTTCTCTGACCCCTCGAAATCTTGTACTAGTAACTTTCATGCAAGTTGGACGACGATGACATCTCTATTTCTTGTTAAGTTTTAATCAATAAGATGGTAATGAAATTGACGTGGCGGGGAAATGTGATGCTTTAACCCAAGAGCACATAAAATGAAAATATAATCCAAGGTTTTCAAATAACTCAAAAGGTAGATGAAAACCTTAAGAGAAATAAAGTAATTTGATTCAAAATAGACAAAAGATTTTTTAAGAATACAAAAATTAAGTATTTATATGTGGTACAAACCCCAAAACCCAATAATAAGGCTAAAATCATCTTTAATTTTCCTAAATAAAATAAGATACTTAAAACATAAATTATCCCAAATAAAAAATGTAGATATGTGCATTAACAACATTTTGGTGTAGTCTTTAATAATATTATTAATGTGTGTCATTGATCTCTTGAATTTTGATTTTCAACTCTACGTCAGTCTCCCCCACTTGCAAAAATAATTCGACCCCGAGTTATGATCAAAGTTCCCAAGTCATTTGTACCCCAAAGTCTTTGCAAGTTTAAATGCTTGGAAATTATAATGAAAAATATTGCCTTTATTTCTTAACTTAAAGATCCAAATTCTCTTTCCTTCGCTTCTTTTGCTGGTAAGAATAGTATCTGTAAATATATTGTAACTTTTTATGATCTAAAAGTCAAAATTGTTAGGACACTAACTTGAGATCTAAATCTATCTTGACTTCAAACAATTAAAAAAGAAGAGTTTTGTTAAAAAATAGTCCTTCTATCTCTAACACCATGTCAAATGCTTCCTTTGGGAACTTGTTTCATGAGTACTCCTTTACCAAAATTTTATGTCCCTATGTAATTCCACTATAAGCGTACAAGCCTTTTAAATTCACCTATAACTTATAAAATCTTCTTTCAAGGACTAAGTGCCATAATACCCATGCTTAAATGATACTCTTCGATTTACCACATTGAGTTTTTTCAATCAATTTCTTCTTGAACAAAAGCTTCTTCATACTTTTATAAACCAAGATTCCTAGGCCATTTAATAACATGAGACACGTCCATTACTTTATATGGATAATGAACTAACCTTCCAATCATATATTGAGAGAATGTCAAGTCGTTGCCTCCATCTTCACGAACAACAACCTCCTCTTAATGAACCACTTCATAACTCTTATTGGTGACTTCTATAATTTCCACATCATCCCCATTAATCCCTTTTTCAATTTGAAATGAAGAAATAGTTGTTTCATTACTATTAGGAAATTCAACATTCTCCTTATTCGCATGAAAACTACATTCATCAATAGAAATCATATTCAAAAGTTTTACCATACATGGTTTTTCAGCCTCCTCAGTATTTATCTCTTCCTCACATTTCTCATTTTGAGAATTACTCCCCTAGAAAGTTGTTAAATTTATATAACTCACAATCTCTTTATCTTCTTTCACCTTTTCTCTTTTCACTGTTAACAAATGAGCCTTCCTTGTCTCCTTTTTTCACTCATGGATTCGACCTTATTGTCTTCCATTTGCAATAATTGATTCTTTTTTTCTCGCCAAGATTTCACACTTCCCTTGTCACCTATGGGTACCAAAGTGTATTTCATCCCATCTTTTACAAATTGATAGATATTCTTTCTACATGAGTGAACTGCATCCATGTCATAATGCCATGGTCTCCTTAATAGAATTTGACACGCATCCACCTCAACTGCATCGCAATGATGCTTGTCAGAATATTTACCAATAGAAATGAGTACCTTACGTTGCTCTTGGATAAAAACCTCTCCAACTTCCTTAATCCACTCAATACTATAAGGTTCTGAATGTAATTCAATAGTCAATTTTAGTTTGTTCATTATTGATTTATTTATGATATTCTCTTGACTCCTTCCATTGATAATCATCTCACACAAATTTCCTTACACTTAACATTCATACAAAAAAGGTTTATACCTTTGCAAGCTATTTTGCCTCTTGAGAGATATATTAACCCTCTAATCACACCCACAAATACTTGTTCATCCTTATTGCTAGAAATATTATTGTAATCCTAAGGCACATGATTTTGGAATTGAGAGTATCTTGTAGGGCCACCTTCTCTATCAACTGCCTAATTTTCTGTTTATAATCTTCTCGTAACAACACTTAAAAATGATCCTGAATCACCATCAGATACTGTTCCATATTGTGAATTGATTCCCCTTGTTCTTTGAATGATCTCTAAACTTTGGGTAACCTATAAACGTTGATGTTAGTGCTGGCCATTGTTAGACGAACAAATATCGGGTTTTTAATGCTCTGCTACCAACTGACGTAACGTAAAACCATGATGCTCTAATTTAAGAGCACAAAAAACGCAAATCAATCCATGGTTTACAAAGAATTCAAAACATAGATGAAAACCTTAAGAGAAATAGAGTAATTTGATTCAAAATAGGCAAAATGTTTTTTTAAGAATATAAAAGATAAGTAGTTATATGTGTTACAAACCCTAAAACCTAATAATAAAGGTAAAATCAAGTTTAACTTTCCTAAATAAAATAAAACACTTAAATCATAAATTATTCTAAATAGAAAACGTAGATATGTCTATTAACGACAATTTGATGCAACCATTAACGACATCATTGATGTGTGTCCTTGATCTCCTGACTTTTGATTTCCAGTTTTGCGTTATAAGTGCAATGAGACAATTGGAAAATTCATATCAGCTGACCTTAAGGCAACGTTTAATCCTTAAAGCTTGTTTTTATTTATATTTTTATACTTTTTCAATGGAATGAGACTTAATCAAGCACTTTGATCAAAATATATTTATATAAAATATCATTGAAGATGGAAAAGTGATGTCCTTAAATAAACAACAATATTTAAGAGTCCTTTTCTTTGGTAGAAAATAGTTATAACAATTTTTAATGAAAGAAAATAGTGATTTTTATGAGTGAATTAGTAAGAAATTTTGATTTAATGGAATAAATATAAAAGTTTTATATTTTAAATTAAAATTATACTTAATTTTAAAATATTAATAATTAAATAAGATCAATTAAATATAATAATTTTTAATTTATTGAAAATAAATTAACGTTAATTTTTCCATTAATTCGTAATGACTTGAGCTGTTATATAATGAAAATTCTTTTGCATTAGATTATGCATGAAATTTTAGATTTACATTTTAGGATTGTAGAATTGTTCTATAAATCAAATTTATTTAATCATATAATTTTAATTAAAAAATAATGTGTTTGTTAAAAATTTTATGTATATGCTTATATGAATTAATCTAATTTATGTGCTATTTTACTAGACTTGATTGTATTTATAATAAATTGATATTTCTAATTAATAGCCTTGTAGTAGAGGATATTTAAACAAATTGAAATATGGTTCACCTTCAAACATGTGTAATGTAAACTCCTTTATTAACAATTGTAATAATCGAATCAAAGAGTTAGAGGAATGTACTCCTTATATACATCAATAGCTGATTATTAGTTACTAGCTATTGAATAAAGCTACAAAAATAAATGTCACTACTATTCTATTAAAAAACACTCACAACTCTATTCGACTCTGTTTTAAAAGCAAATTATTAACATCTATTAATTTAACAGCGGTTAACGATTGTTGCATTGATAACGGCTGTGAATGGTTGCTATTGCATTGTTGTACTGTTGCATTATTATACTACATAGTTAAATCCCCCTTAAGTTGGAGCGGAGGAAGAACTTATGTCTTTTTGTTTTTGTTTTTCTGCTTAATCATAAATATCTTTTTTTTAGTGTCTGAATTTGTCATGTCTTATTGATGTTACATGTATTTACATGAATAATGTAGCATGGAATTTTTATCTACTTTAAGTAATTGTATATTTAAATAAAATTTCATAAAATTTTTGAGTAAGTAAGATAAGAATAAACAATTTAGACTTCCATTTTATTCTATTGGGAAGTCCTTCATGGTGTCTTTTTGTTTTTTTCGCTCTGCAAGTCCTAAAGAGCAATATGATATTCCTAGGTGTTGTTATGATCTTTGTCTTTTTTATAGGAAGGATAATATGATATATCTTGGCTTTTCTCTTTTACAAGTGGTTCAGTGTTGTCAACTGTTATGCCACATATAAGTATTGCACTTTCCACATCAAACATCACATTGAAGATCTATTCACAGAACTTCCAATTGACATGTTACTAATTGACGCAGAGTTGAATTTGATTTAATTGTTTTGTTAATAAAAGGCTATTTTGTCCTTAGGTTTTTGTATTTTAGAATTTATATTATCTTTTATAGCTACTTTATGGTAACTTTTGTCAATTTAAACATTACTTTCCAGATTTCTATTGAATTTCTTTGGTTCTTCAAAGGGTTTTGTACAATTTTTGGAAAATCCAATGCTATACGTTGCATCAGGTAGTATCAGAGTAAGGATGTTGATTGGGAACAATAGCAACAATCTTCGTGACGATGTTCAAGAGTCTTGAAGAGGTTGTATGGTATCTTGATGCTCTAGGAATTGATACATATAGTAGACAGAATAACCATAGAAGATTAGGAGTGGAGATGGCTCATGGTGAACTTATATATAGAATTGTGCTTGTGAGAAGACAACTGATCTATAAGGATGATTCAGAGGAAGAAGATTATTATAATCCTAATAGATTTGGACATTTTCATCAACATGATAGGCATAGGAAGAGAGATGCCTATGGTGGATTTGAAGAAAGAGACACGTGGGATTATAAATTGGAGGTGGATATCCCTTATTTCAATAACAATCTGGGTATCGAAGATTTCTTAGACTAACTAATGGAAATTGACAAATTCTTATAGTATTTGGAGATTGCACCTAAGAAAAGAGTTCGGATTGTCCTTACAAGCTGAATGGGAGATCTTTGACATGGTGGGAAAGGATTCAATCACAGAAGGACTGCGAAGGAAATGGTCATGTACATACATGGTATAAGATGAAATTTCTATTGAAACAAAAGTTCCTGCCATTAGATTATGAGCATATTTTATTCCAACAGTACCAACATTGTAGTTAAGGAAGTTGGACAATGCATGAATACACTGCAGACAGATTGACAAAGAGAAACAATCTCTTTAAGTCTAAGGGGTAGTAGGTGGCCAGTTACTTGAAAGGATTGAAACTAGCACTTTGAGACATAATTGGAGAATAGGTTATCCGTACACTTTTGGAGGCACAAAGAATATGACTTTTAAAGTAGAGATGATACAATAGGAGCATAGTAGGAGGACCATGGAGAGTTATAGAGCTTTAGTACCTACTGAAAAACTCAAGCTCATATAGGAGTATACTTCTTATGGCCATGACACGCAAGTTGTAGAGGATAAAGCTGTTGGAAAGAGGTCGATGAAAGAGACTCCAGATAAGGAGGTAAAAAGACATGAGAATCCATATACTAAGCCAATAGTAGGGAAGTGTTTCAGAGGTAGTTAACTTGGGCACCGATCTAATGAGTGTCCTTTGAGGAGGACAGTTAATTTTGTTAAGAGAGATGTAGATGATGCGGGAATTGCTTGCGAAACAGATGGGGACGAGGATGATAAGTATGGAGTTGACAAGGGTTTAACATATGTGATGAGAAAATTGATTTTATCACCTAAGTAAGAGGATTAGACCCAAAGAAACCAATTATTCCGCACGAGGTGTACTATTCAAGATAAGGTGTTCGAAGTGATCATTAATAGCATGAGTTGCAAGAACATCATTGAAAAAGAAGTAGTGAAGAGATTGGATTACCTGTAGAAAAAAAATCACAATCCTTATACCTTATGATGGATCAAAACCATAACATACAAGATAGAGGTGTTAGAAAGGTTCAAAGTTCCATTCTCCATTGGCAAATATAATGATGAGGTATATTGTGATATTATTGATATGGATGTATATCACTTACTATTTGGGAGACCATGGTAGTTTGATGTAGATGCCCATTACTCGGGGAAAAGCAACCAATATCAATTAGAGAAAGATGGGGTTAAGTATACACTTCGATAGCTCAAAACTAAGACATTAGTCTATGAGGGTAATGCTTTCTTATCCATAGCCAAGAGGTTCGAGGTGAGATCAAAGAAATGTGAAAACCGCATACTTTAGTGATCAAGCAGGTGTTGATGAGTGAGGCTGAGTTTCAAGTGGAGGAGTATCCAGAGTTGAAACGACCTTTATTACAAGAGTTTCGAGAACTAATGTCAGAGGAAATTCTTGATGGATTACTACCTATACAAGACATCTAGCATCACATAGATCTCATACCTGGAGCCTACTTATCGAATTTTCCTCACTACCGAATGAATCCATAGGAGACAAAAATTTTGAAGGAGAAGATAGAGGAGTTATTGTAAAAGGGGATTATACAAGAGAGTATGAGTCCTTGTGTAGTTCCAACTGTTTAACCCAGGAGGTTTTAATTATGTGTTTTGATGATGAAAAAACATTATTTTTTTAATTTTTAAGTTTTGCTATGTAATTAAGATAGGTAAATGATTAAAGTATAAAAGAATGTTTATGAATCCTAAGGTTGAAGAGCTCAAGCATTTGATGATCAAGAATAAAGATCAATATATGAAGATTAAGTTTGATTAAGTTTAGTTATGTTTTAGTATTGTAAGTTTTATAACTTTAATCTTAATCAATGCTTGAAAAGGGATTTCACATTTGCATGTCATATCATGTCATATTTACATATAGGATTTAAATTGTGGTTTAGTGATTAGTGGAATTTGATTATGGCATTGACATGTTAGGAATTGCTTTTATGAAGTTGTATTAATATAAAATTTCTTAATCATTAGAATATGTGTGATTTGTCTTTAAATAAATTCTTTTGATGATGTTTAAATAAATTAAAGTGTTGATTAAAGTTATTGATGTATATTTGAATATGTTTGAATCAATTTATTATGTGAATTTTGGTTTATGCAATGCTTGAAAGGTTTTAAAGTTGTTTAATAATAAAAAGATTTCATAATCAAGGCAATTCTTATATGTGTTAATTAAAATGTTTTGATAATTCAAATAGCCTTGAATTATGCTTTAAAACTTGTTTGAAGTGTTAACTAATGTTAGGAAGTGTTTGGAATGGTTTAGAATTGAATTAGGCATTATTTCATGTTTTATGGAGCAATACGGTGGGCTAGCATGAGCAATACGGCATGCTATAGGGCGTCATATACCTCCCCAGAGACTGTCATTGGTCCTAAAAGCGTAACGACTAGTTCCATTTTCAGGTTTTCCAATATTTTTTTATCCCAAACATCTAGTTTTCATTTCTAATGACTATAACTCCTTCCTAAAACTATAAATGCCATTCCTAAACTTTCATATCAACTCTTGATGATCTGAAAAACTCATTACAAGATCAAAATCATACAAACACTCAAAGCTGTTTCTATTTCTACACTGTCTTCATCTCACTTTGATTTTCTTATTTTAATTGTGTTTCTAATGCAGAAAACTATAGTTTTCAGTTAGTTTAGATACATAAATCTTTGATTGAGCTTGTTTTTGAGTTTTTTAAGGTTTTGACTTGCCTTAAATAAGCAAGTATTTTTTTAACTTTAATTTTTTTTACTCTTATTAGTA
>JAOXYD010000134.1:16777788-16790076 GCA_028565735.1 Pinacopodium congolense
GAGGATAAACAGTCGTCAAGGATCAAATGGACTAATGGAACACTATTTAAACGATCACTTTTTTTTTATCAGATATATTTTCAGTTCAATTTAAGCATATAAAATTTTTAAAAAATAATATATAATTTTTACAATATATATATTTTTTGTATCAGATATAATTGTAATTAAATTTATTTTTTAACTATATCTAACTTATGATATATAATTAAATTTAGAGATTTTGATTAATATAACTTAGAAATTTTAAATAATTGTTATGATAAATATAATAACTTAAAAATTTTTTAATTTTAAATTTGAATATTTTTAATTGTAAAATATTTTTGAATAATTTAAAATTATAAAATAATCCTCTAGTCTTATTGTTGAATTTCAATTTTTATTTTAAATATATTTTAAGTTATATTTTTAATTATATTTCAATAGAATAATTTTCAATTAAATAAAATAGTTTTTAATCTTTTAAAGGAATAAGTTATATATTTGTTAGTTAAACTTAAAAGTCACTATATAATATTTCTTAATAAATATGGATGTATTAATCACTTGTTATTTTTATAAAAAAATTAATTTTAATCTGAATTGAATAAATTTTAGAATGATAATCACTAAATTAAAAAAATTTAGAAGGTTACTCATTAAATTGAAAATTTTTTAAAAGGTTACTTGCTAAATTGAAAATTTTTTAAGGTGGGAACATGTGCACGTGGATGTTGACGTAATACTTTTGCCACGTAGATGGTAACATGACAAAGTCCATTTGCCATATCAACATGGATCTAATTGAGTTCACATTTTTAGTTTAAATGAAAAACTGTTTAAAAGTTAGTCACTCAATTGAAAATTTTTAAATGTTACTTATTCAACAAAAAAAATCTAAAAAGGTTAATCATTTATGTATATATTATCCCTTTTGAATATTCCGTTGAACTTTATAACTTTTGAAAAATCTACGCTATACGCTATGTCAAGTGGTGTCAAATGTCGATCGAGAGTGATAACAACGACTTTTGTGACGATGTTCAGTAGGCTAGAACTCCTTTTTTAGGATACGAAATGTTGCAACATCTAGAGCAATAGATAGAAAACATATTCTAGCATTTTGAGGAGCATATTGAAGAGATTGTGGAGCGTCTGAATGCTCTAGAAATCAATACATATAGGAGACAGGAAAACCATATAAGGCCAGGGGTGGAGATGGCTTGTAGTGAATCTATGGCTAGAATTATGCTTGCGAGGAGATAACTAATCTATGAGAAAGATTCAGAGGAAGAAGATTATTATGAACCAAATAAATTTAAGTGTTTTTTACAACACGATAGGCATAAGAGGAGAGACTCCTATGGTGGATTTAAATATAGAGCTGCGGGAGATTATAGACTGAAAGTGAATATCCCCTATGTTAATAACAATCTGGGTATCGAAGACTTCTTAAATTGGCTTGTAAAATTGATAGATTCTTTAAATATTTAGATATTGCTCCTGAGAAAAAAAGTCCAAATTGTGGCTTGTGAACAGAAGGGAGGAGATTCTACATGGTAGGAAAGAATTCAATCACATAGGGGGCACAAAGGCGAGGGAAGGGAAATGTAAATATATGGTACAGGATGAAGCTTTTATTGAAGCGAAAATTTTTACCACAGAACTACGAGCATATTCTGTTCCAGCAATATCAACAGTGCAATCAGGGAGGACGAACAGTGCACAAGTATACTACGGAGTTCATGAGATTGGTACAGAGAAATAACCTTCTTGAATCTAAAGGACAATAGGTGGTCAGATACTTAGAAGGGTTGAGGCCAGCGCTTTGAGATAAAATTGGTGTACAGATTATCCACACACTTTCTAAGGTAAAGAATATGGCTCTTAAAGTGAAGATAATACAACAGGAGTGCAGTATGAGAAGTATGGAGAGTTATAGAACTCTAAGCTCTACCAAGAGATTTAAACCAATATAAGAATATGCTTTACAAGGTAGTGGTCATGATACTCGAGCTATAGAAGAAAAAGCTACCGAAAAGAGACTTATAGTAGAAGCATAAGGTAAGAAGGTGAAGAGGCTTGAGAATCAATGCATTAAACCTACTATAGGCAAGTGCTTTAAATGCACTCAAACTGGACATAGATCAAATGAATGCCCTTTAAGGAAGATAATCAATATAGTAGAGAGAGATGATGAACATGAAGGAATCTATTGTGAGGTAGATGGTGATGAAGAGGAAGATTTTGATGTTGATAAAGGTCAGGCTTATGTCATTAAGAAGCTAATGTTGACACCTAAATAAGAAGACATGACTTAAAGGCACCAATTGTTCGATGTAAGAAACACTATTCATGATAAAATATTCAGAGAAATTATTGATAGTGGAAGTTGAGAGAATATCATTGGAAATGGGGCAATGGAGAGACTTGGACTACCTATAGAAAGGCACCCAAATCTATATATTGGGGTAGATCAAAACTACGGGAGGCAAGGTAGAGGTGATAAAGAAATATAGAGTTCTATTCTTTATTAACAAGTATAAAGATGAGGTGCATTAAGATATTGTTGACATGGATGTTTGTTATTTGTTGTTAGAGAGACCGTGGTATTTAATGTAGATTCCCAATACTCGAGGAGGAGCAACTAATACCAGTTAGAGAATGATGTATACACTCATACAAACCAAGACGCCAGTCCCCTTTAAGGGCAATGCTTTCTTGTCCATAGTCAAGAGGTTTGAGGTGGAGATTAAAGCAATGTAGCAAATGCATCCTTTAGTGATAAAACAGGTGTTAATGAGTGAGATTGAGTTTCAAGTGGAGGAGTATCCAAAGATGATATGACCTTTACTATAGGACTTTCAAGAACTTATGCTAGAGGAAATTCTAGATAGACTACTGCCTAAACGAGACATTCAGCATCACATAAATCTCATACCTAGACCTAGCCTACCAAATTTGTTTCATTTCCTAATAAATTTGAAGGAAAATGAAATCTTAAAGGATAAGGTAGAGGAGTTATTACGGAAGGGTCTTATTTAGGAGAGTATAAGCCCTTGTGCAGTCCCGACACTTTTAACTCTAAAGAAGGATAGAAGTTGGTGAATTTGTGTTGATAGTAGGGCCATCAACCGGATCACATTGGGTACAAATTTCCTATCCCATTGTTGGATGACATGTTTAATTACTTACATGGTGTGAAGGTAATTTTAAAACTAAATCTAAAGAATAGGTATCACTAGATTCACATTAGGTTAGTGATAAATAGAAGAATGACTTAAAAACAAAAGGAAGGTTTATATGAGTTGTTAGTGATGCCATTTGAATTGTCCAATGCCCCTAGTATTTTAATGAGATTGATGAATTGGGTATTAAAACCTTTTATTGGCAGATTTATGATAATATATTTTGACGATATTTTGATTTACAGCCATTCAGAAGAACATTTGTTATATCTATAGCGTATATTAGAAGCCTTAAGAGACAATCAACTGTACATCAACCTCAAAAAGTGTAATTTCATGACCAAGACATTGATATTCCTGGGGTATTTGGTGTCCTCAAATGGAATAAGGATGGATGAATAAAATTTCAAGCAACTAAAGAGTGGCTAACTTCAACCAATGTAGGGGAGTTGAGGATTTTTCATAGATTAGCAACCTTTTACTAAAGGTTCATTAAAAACTTCAGGCCATTTGAGACACCAATGGCAGAGTGCTTGAAGAAAGGTATATTTCAGTGGGGAGAAGAAACAAACTTTAGCTTTATTTTGCTAAAGGAGAAGTTGTGTACAACATCAGTGCTAACTTTGTCAGATTTCAATAAATTATTTAAGGTTGATTGTGATGCTAGTGGAATGGGAATAGGGGTTGTCCTTTCACAAGAGAAAAGACCAGTGGAATTTTTTAGTGAAAGCTTAGTGAAGCCAGATGGAAGTGGAGTACCTATGACAAAGAAATTTATTCAGTGGTGCAAGTGCTAAAAAACTGGGAACACTATCTAATTGTTAAGAAGTTTATATTGTATTCAGACCATGAGGCCCTAAAGTACTTGAATAGTCAAAAGCGGATTAGCAGTGATATACACACAAGGTGGAATCAATTCTTACAAAAGTTCCCGTTCAAGTTAAGGCACAAATCAAAGGTTAAAAATAAAGTTGCGGATGCCTTAAGTAGAAGGGCATCTCTATTGCTTACTCTTAATGATAAAATTATGGGTTTTGAACAGTTACGGGATACTTATAAGCATAACGAAGATTATGCAGAGATATGAGAAAAGGTTTCAAGTGGCCAACCAACTTATCGGTACTTAAACGATGGCTACTTGATGCACAAGAACCAATTGTGTATACTTAGAACATTATTAAAAGAATAAGTTGGTCAAGACTTGTATAGAGGAGGACTAGAAGGTCAACTAAGATGTGATAAAACATTTAGCTTCAGTCAAAGAACAATTTTAATGGCCACAGTTGAGAAGAGATGTAATTAGATTTGTAGAGAGATGTTTTACGTGCCAGAAAGTAAAGGAACAGTTGAAAAATATGGGATTATACACACCCTTACCCATACTGGAGAACATATGGGACGATTTATCTATAGATTTTATTTTGGATTGCCTCATACCCAATGACAGGTTGATTTTGTATTCGTCATAGTTGAAATTTTTTCTAAAATGGCTAATTTCATTTATTGTAAAAAGACCTAAGATGTGGTGAGAGTTGATAGGTTATTTTTTAAGGAGGTTGTGCGCCTACACAAAATACCAAAACTTATTACCTTTGATTACGATAATAAGTTTCTTAGTTACTTTTGGCGAACATTATGGAAGTTGTTTGATTCTTCTTTAAACTTCAGTATAGCTCATCCACAATTAAATGGACAAATTAAAGCTATTAACAGAACCTTAGGAAATTTAATTCGCAACATTTGTAGGAATAAGCCAAGGAAATAGGACCTAACACTACCTCAAGTAAAGTTCACGTATAATATTGTCATCAATAGTGTAACAGGTAAATCACCATTCTCTATTGTCGTACCAAGGCACCTCAACATACACTAGATTTGCTCGAGTTCTGGAAGGAAAGGGGATCAATATTCTAACTAAGTATATGACTGAACAAGTGGTGGCATTACATCAGGAGGTAAAACAAAAGTTAGAAGTGGCAAACCAGCGGTATAAACAAGTAGCTGATAAATATAGGCGACTAGAGACATTCAATATGGGAGATAAAGTCATGGTATTCCTATACAAAGAGAGGTTTCCTGTAGAGACCTACAGTAAACTGCAAGAAAATAAGTATGGGTCATATAAGATATTAAAGAAGATTAACAATAATGCTTATATAGTAGACCTTCTTGATAGTATTGTGATCTCCAACACTTTCAACATAGCAGATTTATCTAAGTTCCATAATTTTGATGATCCATTATACTCAAAGATTCACGCACACTCTAAGACGAGTTCTTTTTCAAGTAGAGGAGACTGATATGGAGATATTACCTTTTTATTTGTTTATTTTTATTTCTATTTAAGTATAAAAGAGATTTTTGTCCCTAATTATATTTTAAAGTGTCATATTCTTCTTTTGTATCCATTTTCAAAACTTTAAATTAGTTTTGTATATTAAGTTGAGCTTTCTTTTAAATTTCTTTGGTCTTCAAAGGGTTTTGTACAACTTTTGGAAAATTTACATTATACGTTGCATCACTTATTTGCCATCATTGTTTTGTGTAATAGAAAATTCTATTAATTGGAAATTTCATTTGAATAATAAGTAATTTATTCAATTGGAAAATTCATTTTAAAACACGCTCCCTTTAAGTTTTTTTTTACATAAAATATGCCTAGTTAAATATCTAAGCAAGAAAATACCAGTGAGACAAATATTTATATAGGAAAAAAAGTTCATTATCGTTGTATAAGGATATAATGCGTTGTTAAAAGCTTACCATGTAAAATTCAAATGGGACAAAAAAAAAAGACTATAGTAGAGGGGGAAAATACTATTTAACCTCTTGAGTAACCCATTGTCAACTTAAATCTTTGTGTTGTAGTATCTAATCTTATGTACCAACTTATTGAATTTTGATGTCAAAAGAGATATAAATAAATCAACTACATTCTCATTGAAGTGAATTTTTTCTTCTAAAATTCCTGTGTGTAAAAGAACTTTGACAATATATGCTCAGTAATATGGCCCTTAATAAATTCTACTTTAGTTTGAGCAATGCATGTTGTCTTATCTTCACTGATCACTACAATTGAATATTTAATTAAGGGTAGTACATAAGATTTTTGTATTTTTGAATCGTTATTCTCAACCATATACACCCACGACTAGTATCATGAAGTGCTATTATTTCAAAATGATTTGATAAAATTGGAACCATTATTTACTTTACAAATCCCTCTGATATAATAGTTCCTCTAAAGGTAGAGACCTGACATCTCTTTGATCTTCCTTTGTAAGGATTCGATAAATATCCATAATCTAATAAATTGGCAAGATATATTAATACAACAATTATTAAGATAAGGTACCTTTTCAAAAAGTTATTTTTCATCACTCTCATTAGGTTTAAACAGATACTTTTTCATATCAGGTGACCTTATAACCGTAAGAGAACTGAATGGAAGAGATTTATTCACATATAAGCATTATAGTACCTCTTCATAATAATTTGACTAATATACAAAATTTTCCTTTGAAATATATCAATATGAAAAATAAGACAAAATATTTTCCATCTAAATCTTTGATTTCAAATTATTATTTTAAATTTTTAGTATTCTTAAGAACCTCTTTAAGGGTTCTAGTATGATTCACATTATCTACATATACAATAATAATAGCAAATCCAATATTGAAATTATTCATTAAATTGCATGCAAATATGGAATCATTAACATATCCTTTTGATAGGAAATATTTATTTAGTTGATTATACCATACTCGTCCAGATTGCTTTAATCCATACAATGATATTTAGAATTTTAATGAGTAAAGGTGAGAAGTTATAATCATTCATTTCAATTAGTAACTTTGATATAAATGTTGCAATCTAATGATCCAAACAAAATGTTGTAACTACATCCATTAGACGCATATCATTACTTTGTTAAGCTATCATACTTACCAAAGAGATGTATCAAGTCTTCTTAAAATTAATACTAGGTCTTTACGAGAAAACTTGTACTGCTAATCGTGTTTTGTACATGGCTGCCTCTTTTTTTTTTCATTTCTATTTTAGACAAAAACCCATTTGGAATCGATTGATTTGCATCTTTTAGTGTTGGCATAAGAAACTTTAACTCGATTTGAACTGCATCTTCATAATTGTTCTAATCGTCTGTTTGATGGCATTCCTCAACTCTTATTGGATTAGAGACTTCTTATGCAAATGTTTATTGCACTCACATATACAAATACATTGTTAATAAAAACTAATTTATAATCCCAAACTTTATTTTTACATGTATAAAGTCATCTTATGCAAATGTTTATTACGATTGCATTTGCAGATACATTATTAATGACAATTTTTTTACAATCTCAATGTGACGCTCCAAAAAATTTAACCATAAAATGAATATAATAAGTCTAATCACAATCTCAGTACACCTCTATAGTAAAGTCCAAAACATAAATCCAGTCTATGCAATATAAAGTAATACTTAAGCTATCTAAACCACAAATAATTCAATCCAAAACAATATCCAAAATTCTCAACAGATCAAATGAAGTAACAAAATGATCTCGTCACTAGCCCACCTACTCTTGGTGAAATAACTCAAACAAGCTGGATCCTTAAATCTCAATCAATTTCCTAAAAATAGTCCACGAGCAAGGGATGAATTGCCAACTCAGTAAGGATTCCATATTTACCCTTATATCATTATAATAATCATATATGATCTTCGTATATGGATATAAGTGTATACATAACCATATTCAAGTATAACAACATAATCATAGTAACCGTCCATGCAATGATGCAAATTCATAATATCTCGAGATACAATTTCATTTACTAATTCCAACAATTTCTAAATTTTTCATTTATTAGGGGTGTGCTTAACCTAATATGTTATATTTAATGGGTCACCGGCTCATATCATCACAATCTTAATCTCGGTGGATAAATCAAATGTCGCATAAGAATAGAAAAGATGGAAGCTTTTACATGGTGATGTTAAGTTAGTTCTTTGGGATGATCCTTGTTACCATGATCTTCACTGTTCTTGGATTCCTTTCACCATCAAACTGAGGTGGTCTTATGACAGCCATGCTCTTGCCGGGACATTTCAATTTCTAGTTCTTTTTTCATTCTTGGCACTGTTGATCATGTTTTTCAATAAGAATAAAATTGTCAAATCATGATTAAATCATCTTCTAATCATTGAAACATCCATTTATTACAAATGAATCATGTTAATATTGGATTTTATATTGCTTACTAAGAGAACCGTTGTCCATAACGATAAATCCTTAAGGTATGTTTAGTATAGCTTACTTTTAAGTTTTGGTTTCTTGTTTTTTTAAATACATAAACCAATAAAAATAACACAAAAAATGAAAAAGACAACATACTAATATAATATAGAAACAAAAAAATAGCACATAAATTGAAAACAACACATAAAAAACAATACAAAAACACAAAAATCACAATTAAAAAATCACAACCAACAACAATACTAAATGACCTATTAGTGTGTTAGCTTATTATTTATTGCATGAAAGACAATTTGAGAGTTTGAAATTGGTCATGAATGAAACATAAGCTGCTGTATAAATTGCTATTGGTTGAATTGAGTGTTTAAAATAAAATAATTTTTTGAATTACTTGTTGAGTACTTCATTAGTTATTCAAGTTTATGATCTAGTCTAGCTATTTTTGTTGATCCAACTTTTTACCACTTAATGTTTTTTTCATTTCGTTGTTCAACTTTATGATCTAGTCTAGTTATTTTTATTGATCCAACTTCTTACCACTTTTGCTTTTTTCAGTTTGGGCATGGCTCAATTCCCCTTACTAATGTTTCTCTTTATTCATTTCTTTTCCCTACAGCAACTGGGCCACATTGTAGCTTTGGAAGAATTGATCAGGCCAACTGATCAGCCAATAATTTTGTTATTTTATTAACAAAAAGGTGAAGGTTAGGATAAAATAAACTGTCATATATAAACATGCTTTTGAAGTGTTCATAAATACCTAAATTATTTAATCCTTAATTCTTATACAAAGCAAACAAGGATGTAGATGAAGAAAATATAGTAAGGTTTCATACAAGTTTCTCTTAACCACAACTAGCTCAAGAAATCTACATCGTAAACAAACTTCTTAGCCAACTAATGTCTATTTAATTATTTCACACATGATCATTCATAACAAATTACATATACTGCCTATAAGCTGGTTGGGCAGGTATGCATGTATTTACGTCATATGAAAAGCTTTCAAATCAAGTGTAAGTGCAATTAACTAAGGAAACAAGGAGAAAATCTCCAATGATGTCAAGCCGCCAGGCAAGCATTTCTTGAAATGAATAGGTGCATCATCATCCCGCCATTAGAAGTCATTATAAGATAATAAAAAGGGGAGTCATTTCCAATAATATCACCAGCATCCAATTAAAAGAAGAAACCATAGCATCTAGTTAAATATGAGTGTTAAGAAGAATGGGTAGCACGATAAGAATAGATGGATACACATCCTAATATCAAGTAAAAATTTGAAGGAAATAAGAACTATGTTTAACATTCCTAGATGCCAAGTAGAAAGAGATGCAAGGATGACAAACATTTAGCAACACCCATGAAATCCAAAAGATATGAATGATAAGTATGTGTATTCCAATTTTCTGTAAGAAAAGAAAATGTTCTTGATGCTAAAAGAAAGTCAAATCATCAAAAATACATATTCTTCATGTTCACACATTAAACAAAATTGAACAGTTCCTTGTGATAATTTATCATGCACGACTTCGCAGGTTCCTAGAGAGTGTAATTACTTTGAGATTCTCTTATGCAAGCTTAGCAATAAGATAAAAAGGTTCATCACATGGTTAACATATAAGCATGAAAGAGGCTATTCAAACTTTGAAAGCGTTAACATGAAACTTAGTATTATCACCACCCAGCAAACCATTCCTCCTATCTCATCACTTTATTACTAGAATAAATCTTTAAATGAACAGACACGCTTATTTTCCTAAGTGCATCAAAACAATAGCATACTTCCCTCAAGCTTGCCAAATGATCTGCTGAAATTAAGAAGAACTATTAATAAATAATAAACATAAATCATAATTGGCAAGCATGACACCTACTAGTCTAAATGATACAAAGGCAACTCCGTAAGCGAATTCCAGCTATAGCTACTCCACGAAAATCAATATCAACATGGCCTCAGAATCAGGTAAGGACACATATGCCAAGATCATATCGCTTAGATTAAGAGAAGAAGAAAATAATGGAAACTAAAGGAACCTTTTACAGCATGGGACAAGAATATAAGAACTATTTGGTGCATTTCTACTGCTCAGGATCTAGTGGAAAAAATATAAAGTCAGTCTTTTGGAATTCCAAGCATTAGGTAGCTTCAAAATTTCTATAATCTCCTAGAGCTGAAAGAAGATGATTGACATCATTAAAAGACCCTTTTCTTTAAAAATTTGTGACGCGATAGTAATAAAAGATGATGCCCATGTGATACCTATTAGTTTCATTGCTAAGAGGTCTTTAAACCACGAGATACACCGCAAAAAAGCAAGACATTACCATCAAATTAAGCAAATTCAAGTTAGTAACAGCTCTTGAGAATTTGTAATAATTGATGAAACAGATTTCATAATTTCAATTATGCAGAACAACAATAATCTTTATAGCACAAGCCAGTTAGTCACTACAATCCATAATAGAGATAAACTAATTGATAAGTTGCATAAACAAGGTGATATAGATAATCTTATAAGCACCAACAATCATTCATCCATGACAAGCACAATCTACATAAACTCATAATATAGATCACATGATAAGTATAATCCAAGCTCAGTGTCCAAAGTCATGTGTTTGAACTAAATAGCTAGCTTTTCTAGCCCAAACATTACTTTACAATTAGCAATTACATAAGGATCCCACAGTTCAAACCAGAAAAAGAAATGCAGTTAAGATTACTTCCATTCTCATTGTCCATCACATTAGTATTCATTGCTTCCTGAATCTATTCTCAATGCTTCTATCCTATTGCTTTTAGTAATCACTAAAGGAAAAATAATAATATGAAGTGAACACAATCTAGTTGAATAGGACCAGTAACTAACCAAAAAGAAACCATGAGCGACTATTGCCTGAACAAGCTACTGAAGCAAAACACCTTTAACCACCTTGGATAGTGGAACTGAGTTCTTCTCTTCCTCCTCTTTTCTAGTATGCAACCGATAATTATCTAGTGGGTGCAACAGCTGATAAAAGACAGCATATAGCCAATAAATTACAATAGGGGCAAATGTGCCCATTGCCTCATCGCTCACGTAGCCTTCCCAGAACACCATGGTCGATCCAATTTATAATCTCACAATAGGAAAGAAGAGAGACATTATTCAGAGCTTCAATTACAGCTGAAAAACCTCCCAATTTGAGGACCGCATAAAATGTGGAGATCTCCTACAACAAGAAATCTAAACTGTACATAACCTGAACACAAACACATACACAAAAGGAATTAGAAAAATTAATCTTCATTTAAATTTGATACATAAAATTGCCAATTAGCCTGATGGAGAAAATTAGATAAAGAAGTATAATGCTACTGCTCGTCTGTCTTATTTCATTTGAAAAGAAACCTATTAAATAGGCTTTACATAAAATTGATACTGCTGAAAAAAAGGAATTTAGTCTACAGACTCTCACTAACCTAGTTATAAAATAGGAAAGATAACAAATAAATAATCACAACTAATCCTCTAATTTATTAACAATAAAGTAAACAAACAATAAAAGACTCCTTCAAGTTCGGATTAATCTCAACTTCCAACACTCCCCTTCATTCGAACTTGGAGAGTCCAAGTTGAATACAACACTCTTCATGTTTCTTCTGAGGCAAGTTCTTTGTAAGAATATCTGCAACCTGCTGATCTGTCGTGCAATTCTTCAATTTAATTTCACCATTAGCAAGCAGTTCTATGATAAAATGATGCTTAATTTTAATGTGTTTTGTTCTACTATGATAGATCGAATTTCTTGCTAACATCACCATTGATTTACTTTCACAAAATAGCTCTATAACTTCATCTTGT
>JAOXYD010000134.1:16794294-16808259 GCA_028565735.1 Pinacopodium congolense
AAGGTTCCTCTTGGCCTTTAACCAAGATTGTTGTTAGTGAATTTTCAACAAGTAGTTGGAGAGAGGACGTAGTCTATTTTGGGGTAGGTGAACCTCTATAAATATTGGTGTTCCTTCTTTTCCCTATCTCTTTTATATTTGTGCACTTATGTTTGTTTAATTATTGATTGAATTTACTTAATATTGACACATAGTTTGGCATTCCTTTTGAGTTGAATTTTAGTTAAAGATTTCATATTGCTTAAATTGACCTAAGGTGTTTAAAGTATTTTATTTCTGCAAGAATTTTTAAACATCCAATTCACCCCCCTCTTGAGTGCCATAGGGCTAACAATAATAATGATAATGTTGATAAAACAATACCTGGTATATATATGTCTCTGTGTCTAAATTCTTTATAAGAATTCTTCTGTAATCTCTTTCTGATTGTATCAGATTTCTGCTAGACATACACAATCCTGCAAAAGTAATCTCATAAAGATGTTGAGTACATAGATGTTGTGAATGATCATAATATCTTTTATGTTGATTTAGTTCTTTTATTTTATTGGAGAAATAAGTACAAGTATCATACCAATATTTCATTTCTTTAAAAATCTAGAAGAATGTACATTATAATATTTAGGGTGAATATCATGTATCTTATAATGAGAATTAAACTTCTGATGAGCTTCCTTTAAACATATCTGAAAGATCTTAAGTCCCTCTCTTTCGCTTTTAACTATTCTTCTTGGGTTTCCTAAAGCTGGATCTAGTATAATATCTCGAATACTCATTATATATATCAAATCTTCATTATGTTTTATAAATCTTTTATGATGTTTTACTTTATCTGTATATTTGATAATTTGAGCAAATAGATTATGACAATATTTGCAGACTTTTCTTCTAAGCTTTGATACTATTTTTGGACCGCTCATGTTACTAATGAGGATCTGGTGGCAAATCTAGAGACTTGTTTGAGCTATCTGATGTATATCCTGTATCTTCAGAGTTATCTTAGCCTAAAAATCTATTAATATCAGATGAAGGAGATAAATCCTCATAAATTGCCATTCTATTTCTAATCTTTGTAAAACTATCAATCATATCATTTAAGAATATCGATTTATATATCTTTTCATTCATGTGAGGAAGATTATTAGTATGCATCATAGCTAAAAGCTTTATATATTACATGTATCATATCATTAATATCTCGTTCATTTTCCATATCAACTCTAGTAAGGACTTCTCTAAACTTATCTAACCAATAACCACTCATGATTAATGAAAGATTTCTATAAATCTAGTACTTACAATTAAGGCTCAACACGCTTCCTTACTTAAATGTTTTGACCGAAATTACTTCAGCTATCCGACGAGACTTTTAGTGTGCATTCTAGCACCAATCTAAGGACAAGTAACTTCCCTTGTCGTGCTGGGTTACTTTAAAGGAACGACAAGGGAAGTTACCTGTCCTCAGGTTGGTCCTAGAATACACACTAAAAGTCTCATCGGATACTCGGAATAATTTTGATCACAACATTTAGGTAAGGGAGCATGTTGGGCCTTAACTGTAAGTAGTAGATTTACAAAAATCTTTCATTAATCATGAGTAGTTATTGGTTAGATAAGTTTAGAGAAATCCTTACTGGAGTTGATATGGAAAATGAACGAGACATTAATGATATGATACATGTAATATATAAAGCTTTAGCTATGATGCATACTAATAATCTTTTTCACATGAATGAAAAGATATATAGATCGATATTCTTAAATGATATGATTAATAGTCTTTTAAAAATAGAATGGCAATTTATAAGGATTTATCTCCTTCATCTAATATTAATAGAGTTTTAGGCCAAGATAACTTTGAAGATATAGGATATACATCAGATAGCTCAAACAACTCTCCAAATTTGCCATCAGATCCTCATTAGTAATCTACTTTCTAAACCTGAATATAAGAGATATATTATATGGCAAACATATCTTATTAAATATAATTTTGTTATTAAGATTATTAGATATGAGAAAAATATTCTTGCAGATTTCTTAATCAGAGATGGATAAGACAATTAGTCTAAAAAATCAGATAACTCAAATATTAGACAAAATGTCTGAAGACATAATATAATAATTTAATTATATAAAGTTATTATGTTAAGGGGTATATTAGGAAATAGATGCAAATGAATTTTTAATTCTATATTTGTTCCAAACATGATTATGAGTAATTCAATTGAATTTTATGTTTTAAATGATAACTATCCAAATAAGAGAATTCATCCAAACAGGGGTTAAGCTTTTTCACCTCCAAATTATGCATATGAAATCCCTCAAAGTAGGGCTTGGGATGGTTTCTACTAACCTAAATCTCTTTACTTGTCTTTAGAGTATTGATCTTAATTGTAACAACTCTATAATCATTAGTATGGGTGGATTTTGTTTTCAACCATTTCGACATATAATTAACAACACGTAAAATGTATTGAAACCCAAGAGGAGGAGGAAAGGGACCATGAAATCCATACTTTAAACATACAAAATCTCACAAATGAAAAAGGGAGTTTGGGGTATTTAACCATGGAGACCCAATGTACTTGTTCTCTAATAATTTTCGCAAGTCTTGTAAAAGTAATAAGTATCTTGAAACAAAGGAGACCAATAAAATCCATACTTCAAGACCTTATAAGTTGTCCTCTTTGGCCCAAAGTGACTTGCATATGCATAAGAATGACAAAAAGCTAAATCAGTATAGGGTACACACCTTCTGATCCGCACAATACTGCTACAAATATGGATAATCCTAAACATAATACTTGGACTGGCCCTTTATCCTCTCCTTTTGTGCCTTGGAGAAATCTACATGAAATTGGTGAGAAACTAAGAATTCACCAAGTCAGTATACTAGGGGGTCACTAGTTGTACTGCATATAACTGCTCATCCAGGAAGTTATCATTGATAAGGCCTATATTTGCATATGCTCCACTAAACATCTTAAATGATTTATAGCTCCATTCTCTAAGTCTTTCTTATCGTTGATCTCCATATCAAACTCCAGAAGTAGGAGTATCCATCGAATGAGTCTCTTCTTCACCTCCTTCTTTGCCAATAGGTACTTCAAAGTTAGATGATTAGAGTAAATTATGATTTTCATACCTAGCAAATAAGATATGAACTAATCTAAAGTAAAAAAAAAAAATACAGTAAGAAGCTCTTTCTTTATTGTGGTGTAGTTTGTTTAAGCTTTGTTCAGGATCTTCAAGGCGTAATAGATGATGCATGGAACCCGCCCCACTCACTGGCCCAAAACTGCTCCAATAATATGGTTTGAGGTATCACACATCAGTTTAGATGGTAGACTCCAACTAGGGGTTGTAAACTATGTATGGTGACCAATTTCTTATTTAAAAGATCAAATTCCATCTTGCACTTCTTATTAAAAACAAATTCCACATCCTTTTAGAGTAACTTACACAATGATTGTACAACTTTCAAAAATTCTTGAATGAACCTACTATAAAACCCTGTATGACCAAGAAAAAAAAATGAACTTCTTACATATAAGTAGGGTAAGGTAAGAATGAACAAGGTCTATCAACCTCAATATCCCAAGACTATCCTTTGCTGTACCATAAAATGACATTTTTCAGATTTAAGAACAAGGTTAGTCTCAAGATATCTCTTAAGCATTAAAACAATGTGATCTAAACACTTATCAAAGGAGTCTCCATGCAAACTGAAATCATCCATGAAGACTTCTATGATTTTCTTTAAATAGTTTGAAAAAATTATCATCATGCATCTTTAAAATATGGCAAGGGCATTGTACAAGCCAAATGGAATCTAGCAATAAGCGAAGGTCCTATATAGGTTGGTGAAAGTTATATTCTCTTGGTCCTTCTGAGTGATGACCACCTGTACATAACCTAAATAAAAATAAAGAAAAAAATAGTAAGCACGGCTAGTAAGATGCTTTAAAATTTGATTAATAAATGGAAATGGAAAATAGTCCTTTCTATTTGTCAAATTGAGTTTGCAGTAATCCGCACAAACTCTCCATCCATTTTGCACCCGAACATGTATCATCTATGCTCTTATTCGCCACCACTGTGATGTTAGACTTCTTGGGGATGACTTGTATAGAACTCACACACTTGTTATCTAATATGTGGTATATGACGCTTACATCTAGCAGCTTCATGAATTCCTTCTTCACTACCTACATTATTACCGAATTACACTTATTAGATCAATGTAGCTTCTTCATTTAGAAAGATCTTGTACATTATCCACCCTAGCATCATCTTATACTCTCACAACACTCTCACAAGCTTCTCTTCTTATACCAAAGTGAGGTTACTCGCTATGATCACTATAAAGGTATTATTTTCTCTTAAATAGGCATACTTAAGGTGATTTTGTAGTGGCTTCATCTTCACTTCTGGTGCTTACACATAAACATGCAATTCAAAAAATTGAGTTGCATACCTGCCAAAATATTAAGGACTTGTCTCAAGGGCCATGATCATTTCCTTTATCTCCTCTTCAAACTTAAACTTGTCCTTACAACAATCAAATGCCTCTTTTTCCATCGAGGTTGTCAAGATCACCTCTAAAGGATCATTTTTAAGAAAAGACAAGCATTCTACCAATATGGTACAACAATCTTAGTCCTAGACGTCTTTAAGAATGGTCTTCCTAACAAAATCATTGATAAACCTAAAGACTTCTCATCCTGCATATCTAACACATCAAAATATAAAGGAAAAATAAGCTCATTTACCTACACCAAGACTTCCTCAATAATTACCTTAGGGTAAATGCTAGGCTGATTAGTTAACTAAATAATAACACGTGTATCCTTTAAAGAATCAAGATTAAGAGCTTTACATATAGAGAGGGCCATAATATTAATCGAAGCTCCTAAATCTAGCATGCCTCTCTCATACCTCATGTTACCAATGTTGCAAGGAATGGTAAAAAAACTTGGATCTTTATATTTGTGGGTATCTTCCTCTATAGGACTGTTGATATATTTTCCCCATACTAACCTTGGCATCACCCTTCAATTTCCACTTGTTGGTACACAACTCCTTTAAAATCTTAGTTATGCATTAGTATAGGTTTTTTCAAGTATTTGGCATGTATTCCTTTGCATTTTAGGTTAAACTTGTTATGTTGTAGGACTTATGCTGTGTGTTTTAGTTTAGCATTATCATATTTATGTTTCTTTCATATTTATTGTTGATTTAGGGTAAGTCTTGATCATTTTGATGTATGTTTAGAGCATGAGTATCTTTGGAATTGAGTTAGGAATAATTTGGGTTGATTTAGAGCAACATAGTTGCTGTCCAGAAGTTATACAATGGGTTGCTAGCCCGCCATATGCCTCTCCAGACCACCGTATAGGAGCAATACTCATGGCCTAGACTGTATGACCATATACGGTGGTTGGAGACCATTGTATGGCATTGTATTAGCCCGTCGTATAGAGTCTAGAACGCATCATTTCATTTAAAATTAGCGTAAAATGTAAAGGAAACAACTTCATTATCTTAAACCATAAGCAGCCTCCAGGAGTATAAAAAGCCAGAGTCGCAAAGGAAAAAGGGAGCTCATAGCCACAAAGAAAAGAGGATTCAGCCTCCATTCAAAGAAAGAACACATTCGCCCACGATAAGGAAAGCAAGCGCCACCAAGCCAGGACACAAGATTTAGACTTGGGATTCGAGCATCAAATGTTTTATCAAGCTTTTAATTTTAGATTTTTAAAGACAAAAGGGGAGACAACCCTTGATCTATTTATTTTATTTGTGTTTTTCTAATTTTTTTTATTTTGAAGAACATGAATATGGTTGAATCTATTTCTATTATGAGTGGCAAAAGTATTTTTAGGATTTGTTGTTTGAACTATTTTTGAACCTTCAGTTGTTGATTTAATGTTATAAATGTTTGTGTTGTTTATTAAACTTAAACCCTCTAACAAGTCGAGTGAGTGAGTTAGGTAATCCGTGTTAGATGTATAATGAGAGTTGGCATTTAATAGATCTATAGATAACAAGGTATTGATGTGTTAGGAAGAGATTTAAATATATTGATATACTGCCTATAGGATAGCTTCATATCTAGTTGAATGTTTAGTAAAGGCTATGCATGTCGAGAGATCCCAAAGTTAATCCTATATTATTTAACTAGTGACATTTAGTTGCGCCTTGAGAGAGGGTAGCTAAAATATTAGGAAATCTTGGGCTAAACATAAATTGAATCAACAATCCAGAGGCGAACAAATAGGGATAACGATAAATCCTACTTTCAATCTTAATTTTCTCCGAGCTTCAGTTTATTGTTTTGACTTTGGTTGCATTGTTTTCTTTTATCTTTAGTTTATCTTCATTTACTTATCTTTTTTTAATTTGTTTAAATTGGTTTCTTGAATAAAGTGTAAGCCAAATCAATATGATGTCTAGATACAATCTCTGTGGGATTGATATCTACTTTTTACTATAAGTTACGACCCGTATACTTGTGGTTTTGAGCGTAAAACTGAGTTAGATAGTTTTAAAACTCATCAACATTTACTCAGGTGAAATCGTGTTTGCTCTATGGCAGCTCTAGTAGCATCAATGTCCCCCGTTCCACTCTTCATGAAAGCTAGATTAAGCTTCTTGAGTTCCTCCTTGATAGCCTTCAACTTCATATAACATATAAAATGCTTATGGTCAGTAACATATGTGCTGAATTCTCTTTGTACAGCTTCATTAAAGCCCTCCTGATTGATCAAGAAATTGTTGAACCTCAAAAGAAAATGTGTACTAGTTGCCTCCTCTAAAAAATGAACTTCAATTGGGGAATGGTCAGAAATAAGAGATTGTCCAAAAACTGTCTTGTTAGAAGGAAATTTAGATATCCAATAGGCATTGACCATCGCCCTATCTAATTTCTTCCTAATTGGTAGAGTGTCAAATTATTTATTACTCCAAGTGAGCAATGCCCCTTCACTCTTTAAATCTACACAACCAAGAATTGTAACACAGTTCCAGAAATCATAGCGAAGAACTATAGTAGCAATAGTACCCTCTATTTATGAGGGAAAAAGAGTGGTATTAAAGTCTTCAGTAATCAACCAAGGAGATTGAATTGCGCCATCAAATTCAACCAGCTGTCTCTGTAGAACCCTTCTCTAGTATGTTGTATTAGAAGCATAGACTACAGTGATAAAAACCTCCTTAAGTGTTTGCAAAAATCTCACCTTAAGATGAATCAATTGGTCTGTTATAATATGGCCAATAATATCCATGAATTTAAGATTGTAAGCAAGTATAATTTTATCATTTATAAGACAGTCATAGTTTGTGACAACCTTCCATCTCTGATCAATAAACCACAATCTAGTTTTCTTAATATCCTTAATCTTGGTCTCCAATAAACCAGTCATGTAAGGTTTAAGACTCCCCAGAAAATCAAAAAGAGCCTGCTATTTGTGATTATTATTTAAGCCTCTAATATTCCACACAAGTATAAACATAATTAATAATAAAGAAAGAGAGAGAGAGAGAGAGAGAGAGATCAGATATGTCTATTCTTAGCTCTCTGACCTAACTTCCTTCTTAGTACCTCTGTGAAGCCCTTGCCTTGCTTTATGTCCTCACTCCTAGTGGGGTTAGTCGGTTGGGAGACAGTACCTTGCCAGACCATTTAAATGGTTGAAGATTTAGAGACATAGTTTTCTTTATCACTTTAGATCCAGAGTTATGGGTGCCCTCTATCCTTTCCTTTTGAGACCCCATACTAAATTTATAGGGGGTCACATCATTGACATTCATGTCCATCTGCACAATCTTTGCACTAGCAATGGGATCCTCACTAGCAAAATATACTTGGCTAGCCTTTACAATTTGGTAGCCACTAGGCTACGATCTTTTAGAGCAATGACAACCTTATTTTGGAAAATCCCTAATTTAGCACCTGCAATGACCTGTAGTTGCAAGGTTGCAAGGGCTTTGGGAGTTTATTGCACTTGATCTCCAACCTATTGCTCCCTCTCTTGACGCCTCAAACCCATTAGCTCCTAATATTCTCTAATCTTGAATACTCTCCCAATCTTCCTCTACTCCTTGCCTATAAGTGTTAAGGTAGGTTTCCATTGGTAACTCACAAGAACCTCATACATTTTCAGACTATCATCATCTCTGAGTCGCATAATTGGGACTGTGTCTGGTAGGTCTTTGTTGAATTTAGTTTCCATACATGGCTTGGCATAGCCAAGCATTTTGAGGGAAGTTGTATGCTCATCCATACATAAAGGTATTCTAATAAAACTGGCTATATAACTGAGGCCTAGGGTAAACCATTATTCTAATGGGACATAATGGAAATTAATCCAAATGGGAACATGTTTGGTTTTCATTTCTTCAAACTACATCCCATGTTTCCAACATTGTAAAAACAAGGGCTTATTATACACATGCCAAGGCCCATCTTCAAACATTTTCCTTACTAATTGCTAAAAGTTGAATTAGAATAAAACTAAATCTTGATTGATTAGGATAACATCAATTAGTCCATGTTTGTTCTAGTTTGCTTGAGCCCATTTAGGCATAACTTAGTCGGAACACTTTCTATCCATAAAGAATCCCACAAGTGTGTTTGAATGTTTTGTAGCTCCCTGTTTCAGGATTTCAAGAAGAGGAGCCATAACAGGGGAGCCTTTATTGTTTGCTAGTGGGATGCACTATAGTTTGGTGAGGCTAACCTCTTCCCTTAAAACCTGAGAATAAGTTAGTTGTCTTTTGAGACATGTAAACCCAAATCCATTGGTGGATTTTGAATTAGAAACTTACTATAACTCTAAGTTGGAGGGAGCCTTTGAAACCTGGGAAGTGTCCTCAAGAGGATCCAAAGGAGAGGTACCTGCTGGTATCTATAAAATCTTAAGCTCTAGCAAATTAGCAGTAGGGAGAGAGGGAGGGGTTGTCGAGGGGAAGGACCAAGAAGCATGGTAGGAACACAAAAAAGGCAAAGAAAATTAAGGCGAGAAAGGGGTTTGAATAATGGTTACTAAAAATGAAAAAAAAAAAAGGAGATAGGAGAAAGAAGAGAATAAGAAAATGGGGATAAAGAAAAGGACATGGATAAGCTAAGCAGAATGCCAAAGGGGAGAGTAAGAAGGTAAGGAAGCAACGGAAAACAAATCAAGAAGGAAGAAGGGAAATCGATTGGAAAGGATTCAGCAAGATGAGAAATAAGGAAGAGCAACCAAAGAAGAGAGAAGTCAGAACGTCTCACTCTAACCTATTAGCAAGGTTGATCTAACTTACATAGCCTAGCTTAAATTATGGTTGAATCATGCACATGAGGTTAGGCTTCGTCTCGGCAATGGTTATGTCATCTCCTAAGGTGGTGTAGCTGTTCCTTAAGACACATGATCTTGTGTTTGCAAGCAGACCACAAATTAAAGTAATCAACATATATGGCTTATGGGCAAAAGAGCCTGGTATTTTCTTCCTATGGATCTTATTGGAAAAATATGAGTAAGCTTTGTAATTTTAAGTTGCTCAGCAACCTTAAAGTCAATTCCTTTAAATCCCAAAGAAAGGAAGAGACTGATCTCTTTGATGATTACATTAAACAAGCTTCTTATGAATGAGTTTCTATTGATCTTAGTGCAAAGGTCTCGACTCTTGGTGCTAATATCAGCTATATAATGGTTTTTGGCAAGAAATACACAGATAAAAAGTTCGGTTATGGAGGGTTTTTTCAAGTATTCTTGACAAGGGCAAGTAATTAGTAGGAGTTCTAAACTTGACTGATTACATTATGTAAATTGCTCTTGTTGATCTTCAACTCTTAGATGTAAGTAGAATACTTCTATTTTATTATATGTTGAAATACAAAAGTACAATAGGTATTTTTACAAGTAGAAGTGAGCTAGTCTAAGTTAATCATGGGAAATTACAATTGATCTAATAAGTCTAATCTAATCATAATAGACAATCATAATCTCATCTAATATCTAAATTGAATCTTGTGTAATCTTGTTAATACTCATCTAATTTCTGAAATCAACTAAATTTGCTACAATCTTGTTAACACTCCCTTTTAAACTCAAGATAGTATAGTAGATGCTAACTTGAGTTTGCGTACAAGATTCTAAATAAGAGTGGAAAGATGTGCTTTAGTCAATATATCAGTTATTTGATCAGTATAAGAGACAGGAGTTAACTGTATGGTGTCATGATGAACATGATGATGGACAAAATAATAATCAAGTTCAATGTCTTTTGTATGCTTATGAAAAAAATCATTATGTGAAATTAAGATGGCACTTCAATTGTCACAATAAAGTGTAGTTAAAGAAGACTGTGTGACGCCCATATCATTTAATAACCATTGTAATTAAAGTCATTCAAAGGTAGCATCAGCAAGGGCACAATATTCAAGTTCTGTGCTAGAATGAGTAATTATAGTTTGCTTTTTACTCTATCAAGATATAAGAGAATAACCTAAAAAGAATCAATAACTAGTTGTAAAGCAACAATTTGTTATATCACTAGCCCAATCAACATCTGAGTAACTAGATAATATCATAGGTGAGTGAGCAGAGAAATGCAATCCATGAAAGAAAGTTCCTCTAATGTAATGAAAAATCCAAAGTATTATAGAAAAATGAGTTGAAAGAGGAGCTGACATAAATTGGCTAACAAGATAAACATCATATGAGATATCTGATCGAGTGATAGTGAGAAAAATAAGACTCCCAACAAGTTATTGATATACTGTAGGATCAGCAAGATGAGTGTCATCAAGTGGTTTAAGTTTGCAATTAAGTTCTAAGAGTGTTGAAATACTTTTACTATCAGTAATGTCAACTTGAGAGAGTAAGTCGGATGCATACTTAACTTAAGAGAGATAATATCCTTTAGAATTATGAGAAACTTCAAGTCCTAAAAGATAGTTAAGAAGACCAAGATCTTTCATTTCAAAATGCAAACTAGTTCTAAAATCCCTAATATATCATCTCCTATGATTATCAAGTCATCAATATAAAGTAATAGAAGGACAATATCACTATCAGGTTTTTTTTTTTTTGGTGAATAATGCATAATCATGTGGATTAGAAATAAAACCAAAGTGAGAAAGAGTGAAACTAAAATTTTCAAACAATGCCCTAGGAGTTTGTTTCAACCCATACAAGGCTTGTCAAAGTTTGTATACTCTATGAGGAGATGATAACCTAGAGGAGGATGCATATAAACCTCTTCTATTAAATCACTATAAGGGAAGGCATTTTTGGCATCTATTTGATATAACTTCCATTTATGAATAGTTGTAATAGCTAAAAGACTGCGAATAGATGCTAATCAAGCCACTAAAGCAAAGGTTTCTTCATAATCTCTACGATATTCTTAAGTATACCCTTTAGCTCTAAGCTAGTTTTATAGCGTTCAATAATTCCATCTAAGCGGGTCTTGATTTTATAAAACCATTTGCAACTAATAGGAGTCATATTAGGAGGAAGATCAATTAAGTACCAAATATGAGTTTTCTCTAAAGCTTGGAGTTCCTCAATCATAGTTTGCTGTCATAAAGGGTCAATGCTTACCTCATGATAAGAGTGATGTTCATAGAGGATCATAATAGTATAATAACAGTAAGAAAATGAGGCATTTCCCTTACTCGGATAAAGTAACAAAAATTAGTGTAAAGAGAAATGGAGACTCAGGTGTATGACAAAAATTCTCAAAGGCTACAAATAATTTAAAAACATTAAAACACTCACCCAGAAACCCTAAACTCTAATACCATGTAAGTGGAATGCTTGTATTTTTATTTTATATTGAAATATAAAAGTACAATAGGTATTTATACAAGTAGAAGTTAAGTAGTCTAAGTTAATCATAGCAAATTACAACTAATCTAATAAGTCTAATCCAATCACAATAGAAAATCATAATCTCATCCAATCTCTGAATTGAATCTTTTGTAATCTAATTAATACTTATTCAATCTCTGAAATCATCTAAATCTGCTATAATCTCGTTAACATTAGAACATAAGGATTAAAACAGGACCAAGGACTTTGTTTTTATCTTATTGAGCTTCATTGGATCCAAAGAAAGCTAATATCAAGTTGCTCAGAAAAACACTAAAGCCATAATATTGGTAAGTTGATCTTGCTATTGTATTAATTAGATATTTTATTATGTAATAATCAATGATAGTCTATAATTTGATCCTTTGTAGGTAGTCATCTAAAGATTCATTTTAATTTTATCATTAAACAAATATTTGTTTGGTTAACTCGTCTATAAAGTCTTCCATTGATTTGTAATGAAGATTATGTGATGAAAATTGTAAAGAACTTTAGAACAAGTGACTAAATGTTCTAATTTCAAAAAAAAAAGTGGAACAAATATTGTACCAATAAGATCTCTATTTTGTATAATTATTATAATTGTGTGCTGATGATAAGATCTTATGCAGATGAGATCAGAGGCATGAATAATTGAATGCATAATTAGTATCTTCCGTTATGGAATTGCTTTCTCCATCAAAAACTAAATCACAAGTTTCTAAAAAAAGGAGTATCTCCAATTAAAAAAACACTCTTGAAAACGCAAGGAAGACTTTGTCGCATCTCTTTGATACGGATATGGTAAGCCTGAAGAAGCATAGGGAGATTTACCTACATAATAAAAATATTTTTACTTGTTTTGCTTTCAATTTCCTTAGTTTACTTGATATCCTTAAGCATTAAATGATGGACCCTATAATTAGTCGATATACTTTAAAAACACACAAACATACTTGAGAATATTAAAAGTACTGAAATAATGTTAGAGTATTAAGAGCACCAATAATATTTATAGTTTTTTTTAGTATTATTTGTAAGTGCCTTGATAATTATTTTTATATTTGCATAGAGTTTACATATCTCAAGATGAACTAATAACGATAAGTTGAATTTAGACATCTAATACCTGATTTTGAATTGCTGAGTTGCACTTAAACCCCTTTTCACAACTTATTATGAATGGAAACTTCTTTTTCATAATTACACCCATCTCATCCATAATAACTATTAAAAGATCTATAGACATGTTAAATTTAGGAAAACGAAAATATTTATAGACGTGTTAGTATCATTAGCATTGTGAATAATAAAAGACCCCTTAATTTCAAGTTCCCATTTAAACTTCCTTACAGGATATGCTTTCATCTTTAATGCTTGTGGTTGTATTGATGGCCTGGCACTTAATACTTATTAGTGTCCATGTGGCAATATATTAGTCATTTACTGAGTGACACGTGAAGATAATTGATGATGTGGATCGATGACATGATGGCCTTTAAAATGATGTCATTTTAATTGTCTTCTTCCTCTGGATTCTAGAAAATATCATTACATTAATAGTGGATTTAAGAGGGTCATTAAAGGTTGTTTAGAGGCCACTTTTGATGTTGTTTTCACTTGTGTGAACTAGAGAAAAAGTAGAATGTTATGGTCTAAACAAAGTAATATAAATCAAATGCTAACCTAGACCAACTCAGAGGCAAGGATACCTCGTCAATAAGTAGTATATAAAATGGTAAGAATTGAGCATCGTACCCAAGGGATTCCAACACCCAAGAAAATTAAATTAAACGATGTAAAATTACTTAGACAATTAAGATTTGATTGAATGAAGAATGAAAACAAGAGAAATAAGAAAATATGTAAGATGCAAATTAATGGACTAAATCCAATAGAACTAGACCAAATGATAGAAAAATGGCTGAGGCATCAGACTTTAATTGGATTAGGAACTTAAAATTGAAAACGATTGATTGATTTAGGATTTACCTTACTTAAGCAAGTCACACCTAATGTTCATAGAAGCTCCTTTTCTCTTTTACTCTCAATTCACCTAAATGATCTATAGATAACTTGGAATAAAAGGCAATGAATGCAAGAGGCCTAAAATTAAGTTCGT
>JAOXYD010000134.1:16808359-16825838 GCA_028565735.1 Pinacopodium congolense
GAGAGTTAAGGAGATGCTTGCCAAGTGTCTTGGCCATGGGTTTAGTATGTGATAATAAGTGGATATTTTCTACACTAGTCTTATACCTTCAACTTGTAGTACCATTGATGTTGTGGCTAGAGGTACTTTCATGAAGAAAAGTTTGAACAAAGTTTACAATTTGATTAAGAAGATGGCAATAACATTTTTCAATATAATTTTGAACATCATCTTAAGCCACATGGCGTTCATGCAATCAATGATACAGTAGCTCTTGTAACTTAAATTGAAGTACTGAGCAAGAAACTAGATAGCTTGTTGAGTGGTGTTGTAGTAGTACCATTAGAGTTGAGTGTGAATATTGTGGTAGTACCTCTCATTCATCCTTGATTGTCAAGAAGGTAGTCTTTTTACCCGAGAACTTAAACAAGTCTAGTTTGTTGGCAATTTTAATAGACAAAGAGGATACCCTTTTTCAAACACTTATAATCCTAATTAGATGAACTATCAAAATTTTTCATAGAGTAATAATCAGAACTATCAATAACCACCTTAACTACCTCAAGCCAACCCTTAAAAAGCCCCTTTACTTGGTTTCGGAACCAATTAACCTCTAAGAGAATTACCTAATTTTGAAGAGATAGTGCTTAAATAAATCTAATTTAATGAATCAAGAATGCAAAATCATAAGGCATCTAACAAGAATCTTGAGACCCAAGTAGGGAAAATAACATAACTCCTACAGGAAAGGCTACCCAGTAAGTTACCTAACACTACTGAAGCTAATGCTCGGGTGTACGCAAAAGCTATTACCCTAAGGAATAGAAGAGAGGTTGAAAGAGAGAGAAAGAAGTAAGAAGAGACAAGAAAGAAAGTAATGGAGAGTGAAGAGAAGAAAAAAGAGGAAGAAGATGATAGAAGAGAGAAAGCTAAAAGAGAACATAACAGAAGAGAGAGAGCTGAGGAGAAGAAGAAAAAGAAAGAAGTTGATGGTTAAAGTTCTAATAAGCCACCTAAGTTGTTTGTTGATCCCAATGTGCGACCTTACAAACATAAGATTCCTTACCTTCAAAGGTTGAAGAATACAAATTTTGATAAGTAATTCGAAAATTTTTTGGAGATGTTTAAGAAATTATATATCAATATCCCATTTGCCGAGACAATTGTCCAGGTGCCCTCCTATGTAAAATTTTTGAAGGAAATTCTATCCAAGATGAGAAGATTGAAGGAGTATGAGACTGTCAATGTTAATGAAGAGTGTTTTTCCATCCTTCTAAAGAAGTTACCTCTAAAACTCAAGGATCCTAGTAGTTTCATCATTCTTTATACAATTGGTAGTTTACAAATAGATACGACTTTGATAAACCTTAGAATGAGTATCAATTTGATGACTATGTCTATCTTTAGGAAGTTAGGATTAGAAGAATCTAAATCAACTACAGTCTCATTACGATTGGCAGAATGATCAGTGACGTATTCGAGAGGAATCATTGAGAATGTGTTATGAAGGTTGTTAAATTCATATTTCCTAATAATTTTCTTATTTTGGATATGGAAGAGGATAATACCCATCATTTTGGGAAGGTCATTTATAGTTATTACAAGAGTACTAATTAATGTACATGGAGAAAAGCTCGTTATTAGATTTTAAGATGAGGAGATTGAGTTTGATGTATTTAAGACAATAAGATATCCCTTCACTTTTAATTCATGCAACTTCATTAGAGTGAATTCCATACAAGATTATCCATCACGTTATTTGTGTTCAAATCCATTGCAAAAGGCATTGAGTCATTCATGTCCTTTGGAATTTGATGAAGAGGAAGTTAAGGAAGTTTTGGAAGACTTAGAAGAAAGAAAGGAAACCTTTAGTTGGATTTAATCTCGGAGGTATGAGCCTTTAGAAAGATCAATCAAGTCCCTTCCAAAGCCATTCATTGAAGAACCCCTAATTCTTAATCTTAAGCCTCTTCCCTCATATCTTAAATATGTCTTTTTGTGACCTCCATTGCAATTACCTGTGATCATTTCATCGTCATTGATGGATACGATAGAGGAGAGATTGCTGAGAGTGCTTTAAGAGCATTAATGTGTAATAGGATGGACACTAGCCCATATTAAAGGTTTAAGTCCTTTTATTTGCACTCATCAGATATTCATGGAAGAAGAAATCAAACCCTTGGCCCAACCTCAGCACAAACTAAATCTGAATATGGTGGTAGTGGTGAAGAATGAAGCAGTTAAGCTCTTAGATGCTGGTATCATCTTTCTTATTTTTTATTTCTTGTAAGTCAGTTCGGTTTGGGTGGTACCTAAGAAAGGAGGAACTACTGTGATAAAAAAATGATCAAGAAGAATTGATTGCCATTAAAAAGTCACATGATGGTGTATGTTTATTGATTATCATAAGTTAAATGATGCCACTCGAAAATATCACTTTCCTTTCCCTTCATCGATCAAGTTATCAAAAGACTGGCATGACATAACTTTCATTGTGCCTTAGATGGATATATAGAATATTTTCAAATTCCTATTGCTTTTGAGGACTAGGAAAAGATGACATTTACTTGTCTTTATGAAACTTTCATATATAAACGCATGTCTTTTGGTTTATATAATGATCCTACCACTTTTTAATGCTACATGATATCTATTTTTTAAGACATGATTGAGACTTGCATCGAGGTCTTTATGGATGAATTTTCTATCTTTGGCACATCAATTGATATTTGTTTAGACAACTTAAAGAAGGTGTTAAGAAGATGTGAAGAGACTACTTTGGTTTTGAATTGAGAAAAATGTCATTTTATTGTGTAAGAGTGTTGAGTTACATGATTTCGAGTAGAGAAATAGGAGTAGATCAAACAAAAATTGAAGTAATTGCTCAACTTCCATTACCCAATTCAGTTAGAGCAATTCAAAATTTTCTCAAACATGCTGGATTTTAGAGGAAGTTTATCAAGAATTTTTCCAAGATATCTAAACCTCTGATTGATTTATTGACTAAGGATGTAGATTTTAATTTTTATGATAAATGTATTAGTTCTTTTCAATTGTTAAAGGAGAAGCTCATTGTTGCACCTATCTTGATATTACTTGATTAGTCTCTTCTATTTAAGTTAATGTGTGATGTAAGTAATTATGCAGTTGATACTACTCTAGGACAAAGGCATGACAAAATCTTTCATCTAATTTGCTATACAAGTTGTACCTTAAATGACATTAAGAAGAATTACATCACTATTGAGAAGGAGATGTTGGTTGTGGTGTTCACTTCTGACAAGTTTCAGTCTTATTTGGTACTTTTAAAGGTCATAGTTTATACGGAATATTAAGTTCTAAAGTATCTGATGACCAAGTCAATTGCTAAGCCACGATTGATTCGATAGGTTCTCCTTTTATAGGAGTTTGACTTTGAAATCAAATATAAGAAAGGAAAATAAAATTTTGTAACTAGGTATTTATCTTTTTTGAATGAGAATTAATAGAGAAAGAAGAAGATCAAGCAATCAAGGTCTTTCCTAAGTACTGACTAGCCATATTTACTTTGCTATGGTATGTAAATTTTGTTAATTACTTGGTCGATAATGTTTTGCCTTTTGATTTTTCCTACCAACAAAAGAAGAAGTTCTTTTCGGAGATAAAGAGATATCTTTGGTATGACCCTTTTTTTATACAAGATATGTGCTAATAGAATTAGTTGGAGATGTGTGCTTGAAGAGGAAGCGTCTTCCATTTTAATTTATTATCATTCTTGTGAGACCAGAGGACACTTTGGATCTCCTAAGGCTGCACATATGGTGTTAAAATGTGGTTTCTATTGGCTTACCTTGTTTAAATATTTATTTTGATTTGTCAATTCTTGTGACATTTGCCAAAGAGTTAGAAATATCTTTAGGAGATATGAGATGCCACTAAATAATATTTTGGTTTGATAAAATTTTGATGTGTGGGGGATCAATTTCATGGGACCTTTTCCTATGTCATACTCTAACTAATGCATTTTGGTGATTATTGATTACATGAGTAAATGGGATGAAGCAGTTGCTCTTCTAACTAATGATATAAGAGGTGAAGTTTGATTTTTAAAGAAGAACATATTTATATGATTTGGAACACCAAGAGTGATCATAAGTGATGGGGGATAACATTTTTATAATAAACAATTTGATTCCCTTTTGATCAAGTATAGTGTCACTCTTAAAGTTACTACATCTTATCATCTTTAAACTAGCAGTCAAGTTGAGATTTCCAATCGAGAGATTAAATGAATTTTAAAAAAGACTGTTAGCTCTTCGAAGAAAGATTGGTCAACGAAGTTGGATGATATTTTGTGGGCTTATCAAACTGCTTTAAAGAAACCCATAGAAATGTCTCCTTATAAGTTAGTTTATGTAAAATCTCTTCACTTACTTGTGGAGCTAAAGCATCATGCATATTGGGTCATTAATTTCCTGAATTTTGACTTAAGGAAAGTTGAAGAAGTCAGACTTCTATAGTTAAATGAGTTAGATGAGTTTCACCTTAACCCTATGAAAACTCTAAATTGTATAAAGAGCGAGTCATAAGATGGCGTGCCCTATGAAAACTCTAAATTGTATTAAAAGTAAGTCAAAATATGGCATAATAAGCATTTCATTCATAGAGAAATCAATGTTGGTGATAAAGTCTTGGTTTATAATTCTCTATTGGAGTTGTTTCCAAAGAAGTTAAGATCAAGATGGATGGCCTTATATGAAGTGATCAAAGTTTATCTATTTTGAGCAATTGAAGTAACCAATAGTTACACATATTTTGAAGTTAATGGGCAAAGGGTAAAATTGCATATTCCTAGTTTGGTTAAGGAGTCTATTGAGACTTTTTCACTTTTTGATCCTTGTTAAACTAGGAATTATCCTTATTATTTAGTTAATTATACGTGTCTTTATTTTTTTTTGTATGATAGGACCTTAATTTAGTATTTTGAATCCTTTTGCAATGTTTTATTTAAGTTTGGTGGGGATTCCTTAGTGTTTCCTTTATTTTATGTGATTTCTTAATTTTTTTTAATGTTTAAAGTTTTAATTCTGTAGAAATTTTTTGAACAATCTTTTTAATTTTTTTGATTATTGAATTAAGAGGACTTTAATAAAGTTTTTAGAGTTAAAATCATATGTTTCATATTTAAATAGACCATTAACAGTGGTCTGTTGACACACTGTTAATGGACTATTGAACCACTATTAATCTTCATAGAATAAGAGTATCAATGGTGGTCTAAGCATCTATTAACGGCACCATTATAGGACCTAGTGATGGTTATTGATACTCAGCTAGCCTAAAAAATAACACAATTTTATTAAAAAACATAACCAAAACCCTATTTTCTTTAATATTCATCATCTTTTACCTCTAAACACCTCAAAATTGTTAACCACCACCTTATCATCAAAACACAATTTTCACCCAAAAATCAACCCTCTTTCAATCAACCCACTGCCTCTTCTGCCTCTCTCTAGGATTCCTCCACTTTGTTTGCTTCTTTGAACCTGAAATTAGTACCATTGTGATCTACACATGACAAGCTTTCTTTTGGTACCAACTTTCTCAAATTCTATTCTCGTTGCTTATTAAATTTTTTTTCGATGATGTAAATATTTCGGAGAGAACTTACGGTGAGTATTGTTCAATACGAAAGTGATTTTAGACTCCTCGTTGTCATTTTACAACACAATATTTGATCGTATGGCTCCTAGAACATCCATCAGCCAAGCTTCATACAAGAGACCCTCATTTGATATAAATAGATTCACCACATCAGAGAATATGGATTAGTTCCATTCTCCCAGGACTAATGAATTTATTTTGAAACATCAGATTTATTTGGACTTGGAGATTGAGTTTGACATCTCTGGCGCTTTCAAAGCTTTAGGCTTGAAGCTGATGCTTACTCTTGTTTAGCCATACTATCTGACGTTGGATCATGAATTCTTTGCAAATACTGAGGAGAAGGACCAAGCCAATACCATTGAGATTAGGTCCATTGTTAAAGGTACTACTAGTTACATTACTCATGCTTTCATTTTAGATTTATAGGAGTACTAGATTAGGGTGAAGCATGTGTGAAGGCAAAGGATAATTTCTCAGGAGATTCGGTTTCATTCGATCTCAAATTTTCAATTTCTACAATCAGAGACACCCTAGGTTTAAGGAGAACCTCCAGAGGATTTATTACAGCTACTTAAGGGAGTTCGAGAGCATTTTATTGTAGTACTATTGAGTGTTAATCTAGCACCTAGGGCTAATGGACTTTATAAGATGAGGTTCAGGGATGTTTATATTTTATATAAGATGCTGCATGATATGGGTTCCATTAAGAGTTTACCATTATTTGGTTTCATCATTCTCACTATGCGTGACGTAGTTAAGTTGCGAAGGCCAAGTAAGAATTTCTGTTTTCCATTCCTTTTGACTCAGATTTTCCAGGTAGCAGGAGTTCCTTTAAGTTCTGAGGAGTTTAAGGATCGTATATGTTAAAATTAGATCATTATTGTAACTCTCAAGCTATAAAAGTTGGATCGTATTTGAGGACAGTGGCATAAGTCGCAGGAAGGTGAGAGACCCGATACTCCTTTGTTCCTAATGCCCCTCCTACAGCTCCAGAGGAGGTTATAGATGAGACATCTTTCAAAGCTACTCCGAGTGTTTGTCCACCATGTTCACCTTTACTTTCTGTTGAGGCTCCTCCTCCTATGGATATCCTTTATACTAACCTCATCTCTATTTTTTTAAAGATGGAGAGTCACATTTCTTCTGAGATCTCGGAGCTTCATGTAGAGGTTAGTGTTTGTTTTGATCGTATGAAGCTTTGTCTTGAGCATATCGAGGGGCCTTAGAGAGCCCGAGATTGGGATAGTCTCAGTTCTTAGTTGCTTTTGGATTGTTCTTATATTTTTTTTAAGGATATTCACTTATGTTATTTCTTTTTAGTATGTTTCCATTTTGTTATTCCATAGTTTAGGTTGTGTTTCTATTTTGTTTGGGATCTAGCTATTTCCTTTTAGTTGTATTCTCACTACTTGGATGTGCTTGATTACATATTTATGAGAGTGAAGCATATTTTCATTTATTTCTCTATCTTTTGTGCTTCATATTTTTTGTGCGATTTCAGTTGTTGAGCTACTTCAGTAGGTTCCAACTATTTTCAATATCTTTAAATGGTTGTATTCCTATCCTTTATACCTTTCTTTTTTATACTTTATTTTTGTTCTCTATAGTGAAGATACTGTTTTATTTAAGTGTGGGGGAGGGATTTAGTGAATTATCGCACTTGAGCTTTTTTTTAATCTTATAGGCATATCTTAATAGTCTATAATTTGTGAATTGTTTTTTATTTTGATGCTTATTATTGAACATGTCTTCTTTTGAATTCAATTATTTTAACAATTTGAAATGTTATGTGGTTAGTTATGACTATCAATAACTAAATGCTTTTAACTTATTTCATAATTTGGATAATGGATACTTGATAATCAGAATGATATTCTATATATAAAATACAATTTACTGAGTAATTTGTAAATTATTTTAAGACACTTTTGTCATTAGAAAAAAATGAAAAAGAACTAGAATTAACATAAATTTTTTTAAATTATTATATAAGTGAGTAAAACTTCACTCTGTTGACTTTTAACCATATAAAAATTCATAAGATTGAAATTATTAAGTAGTGTTAATAGCCAATTGGTGTGAGATGGCTCAATTGAGCAATCGGGGGTGTTCACTATAAAATGTCCTCTTTCACGTAAAAAGATTATGTGACTTCTTAACTAAACTTTAAAAACTCACATATTAAATTAAATTATGTCTTTAAACAAATAAAATATGTGAAAGTGTTTAAAATTTGATGCATTAACTTAGTGTATTTGCCTTTTACATGTAGAGTTGATTTTTGTAATTTAGGTTGAAGATTGAAAAAGTATGAGATAATTTAAACACATTTGTGATTCGATGTGATTAATTGATTATATAATATTTCCATGAGTCATTATTCTTGAACGATTAAGAAAACATTTTCAATAATTATACTTTTAATTTTGGATTAATTTTCCTATGATTATATATTATTTTGAGAAAATTGAGTGATTAATTTTCTTGAGGACAAACAATTACTTAAGAGTGGAGGAATTATTAAGAGTCAAATTAATTGAGTTTTTCATATTTATTTACTAAAATTTTACCCTTAATCCAGTCCTTAGATGTAAAATTATGTTTTATAATGTTTAATTTGTAGTTAGTTGATCAAGAAAGAATATTAGAGTAAAATTGTGGAAGAATTGTCATTTTCTGGACCATCAACGATGGTCGGGAGTGACCCTCGTTGATGGTCCAGTAACTCGCATTAAAAGAGTTAAAAACAGACTATTAACAATAGTTTAACCGCCCTTTAACAATGTCGTGGATCTTCGAGTCAACTGTTCATTATAGGCGCAAATAGGTAGATCAACGATAAAATCTTTGCAATTTTAGTTGAGGCATGCTCCTAATTAATGCTCTTATCTAGTGGAAACAAGATAGGTTGTCTGTTGCAGTCTAAACAAAAGCAATATAAATCGAAATCGATCCTAGACCAACTAAAGGCAAGTGTACCTTATCAATAAGTAGTATAAAATAGAGTAAAACTAAGTATCGGACCTAAGAGACCCCAAAGTGAAAGGATATCAACTCAAATGATGCACAACTACTCAGATAACAATGGATTGATTAATTTGAAAACACTTTAAAACGAAAAAAATAAGACATATGTAATGCGCCAAAAACATGAGTTAAATGCAATAAAACTTCACCACAGGACAAAATTGGCTAAGACGTCAGATTTCAATCGGCTTAGTTTCTTAAAATTGATAGAGGTAGTTTGATTTAGATTTATTTCACTAAAAAAATCTTTACTAAATGTTCACGGTAATTTATTTTCTCTTTTAAACTCAAATTAATTATTTGATTCATAAATAATATGGGTTAAAAGGCATTAATCACAATAAGTCTAAAATTAAAGTCGTTAATCCTAAGACTACTCACATCAAATTCTAAAGTAGGTCAACATTTAAGTTTAAGTAGGTTATCTATTTGATTTTTCGGAAATTAAACACCAATGGTTATGAAATTCAATTACCTAAGGCCTTAATCTAGGTGATCAAGCTAAATTAGGAAAAATGAGCATTCAGTCAAGTAAAAATTAGTCCAACAGATTCTATCATAACTCAATCTAAATCCAAGCCTCAGCCAAAAAAAAATCTACTCATACATATTCATCAAAAGAACACAAGTTAAGGTCATAACATATATTTCCATTGAATGAATCACAAAAATAAAGTCAATACAAGTTTAAAACAAAAAAACATAAATAACAAACAAAAAGATGGATCCTTAAAGTTTTCTGCACTAAATCGTTAGTTAAAAGCTTAAAAAAACCAGGGATTACACTTGAAAGTAAACTTGGACAACAAAAAGGACAAATATCTAACTATGATGATGTATATTTGATTGTGTCTGCCCAAAAGTCTTGAATAATGACGTAAATGAGACTATTTATAGTCCCTAAAGTGGCTGCTAAGGTTTAGGATTAAATTTTATAGTGTTTCAGTTGAGATTGGCCTTGAAATAAATGAAAAAATTATGTATAGTGACCAATACAGTGGATTGCTACACCAATATGGTGCCCTAAGATATCGCCATATTGGTATGAATTTTGAAGCTATACGGCGAGTGAGGGCTACTGTATTAGTTATGTATATCTGCTCCATAACTTATTTTGCCCAAATTCAGTCCAAAACTCCTCTAATTTGTTCTTAATTTACCATGTTCCTGAAACTAGCCAGAATAACTCCAAATTGGTATGATTCATGTAAGAAATGGATGAAACCATAGCAAATTATGCATTGAAAACCATTGAAAACCATCCATTAACAACACCCCACACTTGAATTGTTATTTTTCCTCAAGCAACTCACTTAGGTACTCACAAGAATATCTTCTTAAGATGATTAAAGGTTAACTAGACATCTCAACATAACTTATACAATCAAATATAATCAATATCATCTAATTCTAGGTTGATCATAAATTAGCACATATGTCATTATTCATAATAAACTTAACTCCTTAAGTATAATATTAAATATCAAGAAACTTTCAAAGATCATTATGCAAACCTGTCATAGATTAATCATTTATTTCAAATTCTTATTTCACTTATTCAACTATGAAACATTCCTCCAAAGTGCTATGTAACCAATCATTCATATTAAAACACAATTCTACTTAATTTACCTCATGTCTTCTTCAAACTTCAACTCAAATCATAAAAATCAATCTTATATGTAAAATCGAAACAAATAAGCAAAAAACCTTTAAGCACTTCATTGATTGAGCATTTTAGGCTCAGTTAGGAGGTCACTTAGTATTGTAACATGGAAGTGAACACCTTATAATGAGCACCCCCAATTATTCATCCAAGCCACTTCACATCAACTGATTACTAATACCACTTATTAACTTTGACCTTTTTGTAGTACAAAGCCAGCGAAGTGAATTATTAATCATTTATTCGATATTTTTTTTTCAAATAATAATAATAATAATAATAATAATTGCATTCTACGTATAAAACATCATAATGATCATTAAGTATCCATTTTTTAAAGTCATGATGCAAACCAACTATCCTCATTTATTAATATTCACAACTAATTTAATAGACTTTTAATTTCACTTACATAATTTAATTCATTGTTTATCTCTTAAATTCTATTTCGGGTTCACATGTAAATCCACTTAAAGCTTCCTTCAACTTAGTGTTATGCAAATAGAACTAATTCCACCATATATTCACAACGATAATTAAGAAAGCTATAATCAAATAAGAATTAGCCCATACTAACTATACTAATCACATACATCACATCAAGATATACCAGTTAACATTTAATCAGTCTTAGCATGATTTTCAATAGAATATCTAAGTCAATTACAAGCAAGACTTGCAAAAATTCAAGTCGATATCTCTTAACATAATAATTATCTCGTCCCCCCTACACTCAAGTGTAGGATTGCCCCTAATGTTCGCGTAGTCAAAATAAATCATATAGGGTAAGAAAAGAGAAAGAGGAAACTTCCCTGAAAAAGATAATCTAATATCTCATCGTAACCTCCTTGCAGAACCTATAAAAGAACTAAAAACAACTAAAAGACAAGCATTAAAATAAAATGAAATGCAAATGAAACAACGATAAAGAAAAAGAAAAGAAACTATGATCCTACTAAAAAGCTTGTAGTATGAGTCTAGGAGGAGAAGGTAAAGTGTCACGAAGGACAAGGCAGAATCATTTACTAACCTAGGCATGTATAACTTAGCTCGCTGTCCTTTTACTTTAAAGGGGTTTTCATTTTCTCTTTACACTTAAAGAACCCCAAATGGAAAGACTTGTATCACTTCAAATGGACCATAGAACCTCGACTTCAGCTTCCATAGAAAAAGATGAAAACAAGAGTTATAGATTAAAACTCAATCGCCTACTTTAAAGTCTCAGTGTAAGAGCTTCTTATCGTGCCATTTCTTCTCTTCTTATATAACTTTGAATTATGGTAGGTGTCAAACCTAAACTTCTCAATCTCATAAAGTTGCATAACTCTTTTGGCACTTATAGAAGATAAATAAAAATTAAGAAATTTAATAGCCTAATATATGCGATGCCTTAACTCAACCGGAAGATGGCAAGAGTTTCCATGCATTATGTTCAATGATGACATGCCTATAGGTGTTTTAAAGACATTTCTATATGTCTAAAGTGCATAATCTAACTTTAATGACCAATCTATCCTAGAAGCATTAACGGTTTTTTTCTAAAATTTTCCTTAATTCTCTATTCGATACCTTAATTTACCTACTAGTTTACGAGTGGTATGGTGTAGCAATCTTGTGGGTCACTTTATAATTAGCTAGCAAATAATCAAAAAGTTTATTACAAAAATACGACTGCCCATTACTTATAATGGCCCTAGGTGTACCAAAATGTGTGAAAATATTCTTCTTTAAAAATTTCACAACATCTCTAGCCTCATTTGTGGGTCATGCCTCTACTTCCACCCAATTGCTAACATAATTAACAGTAACCAAAATGTGCTGATTGGAGTAGGATTTAGAGAATGTTCTCATGAAGTTTATACCCCAAACATCGAAGACCTCTCAAATAAGAATGTTAGTCAAAGGTATGCTATGTTTCCTAATTATATTTCTAATCCTTTGACTCCTATCACAAGATTCACAAATGCATATAAATCCCTAAATAAGATGAGCCAATAGAAACCACACTCTAAGATTTTATATGCTGTCTTAGTAGCCCCAAAGTGCCCCCAAGCCTCTCTAGAATGACAATGATATAATATGGAGGACATTTCCTCTTTAAGAATGTAACATCTAACTATTCCATCCACACAAATCTTGTAAAGTAAATGGTCATTCCATAGATAGTATTTTACCTCAGATAAGAATTTTTTTCTTTTAAAAATAAGAAAAGTCAGAAGAAAAGATATTACTAGTAAGGTAATTAACATAGTAAGCAAACTAGAGAGTGGTTATGATAGCCATAAGATGCTCATAAGGAAAAATCTCCTTGATGTCCTTATGGGTGATGCTCTTTATGATAGCTTCATCTAGCCTTGACAAGTGATCAGTTACAAAATTATCTGCCCCCTTCTTATCCTTTAACTCAATGTCAAATTCCTGCAAAAGTAGAATCTAATAAATCAATATTAGTTTGGCAATGAATTTTTTTCATTAAGTACTTTAAAGCTATATGGACAGTATAAAAAATTACTTTAGAATAAACTAGATGCAATATAAAGTTATTAAAAGTAAAAACAACTGTCAATATCTCTTTTTTTATGGTAGTGTAGTCACGTTGTGCACTGTTCAAGGTTCTACTTAGGTAATAAATGGGGTGAAAAAGCTTATCATGTCATTGACCCAACACACCCCTTTTTATAAAATCACTCGCATCACATATTAGTTCAAAAAGAAGAGATCAATTAGGAGATACAAGTATAGGAGCAGTAACAAGTTATTCTATAATAATTGAAAAGATGTAACTTAATTACCATTAAAGTAAAACATGACTCTTTTTTAAGTAACTCAGTTAAAGGTTTTGCAATTTTTTAAAATTATTTTCTACACTGATGATAGAAACTAATATGGCCTAAAAAATTCCTAATGGATTTAATATTGTTTAATGGAGATTGTTTCTTAATGACATCTATCATGATTATATCTACCTCTATGCCTTCGGTAGAGATTTTGTGACCTAAGATAATGCATTCTTGAACGATAAAGTGACATTTTTCCCTGCTAAGCACTAAATAGGTCTCTTCACATCTAGTTAAAACCTTCTATAAGTTTTCTAAGAATACATCAAATAAAGTGTCAAATACAGAGAAGTCATCCATAAAAATCTCAATACAAGTTTCAAGTATGTCAAAAAAAAAATAGTTATCATGCATCTTTGAAATGTAGCTTATACATTTAATAAACCAAAAGGCATACATTCATATGCAAATATACCATAGGGACATGTAAAAAAAATTTTCTCTTGATCCTCCAGAGCTATTAGGATCTAAAAATAACCACTATATCTATCTAAAATATAATAAAAACTATGTCAAGCTAATTTCTCAATCATTTAATCAATAAAAGGAAAAGGAAAGTGGTTTTTTTTGGTGGCATTATTTAACTTCACGTAGTCTATACACATTCTTCACTCAGTTACTTTTCTAGTAGCTATCAGCTCATTCTTTTCATTTTCCATAACAGTGATGTCTCCATTCTTTAACATTACTTGCACAGGACTCACATAACCAAAATCCGAGATGAGATAGATAATACTTGCTTCCAAAAGCTTTACTACCTCATCTTTTGTTATATCCTTCATTTGTGAGTTGAGTCTTCATAGGGGCTACATCAATACGTTGCTTCCAATCTCTATAAAGAAGCGATGTGTCCAGAAGGAGGGGCCAATACCGTTGATATTCATAATAGTCCAACTAATAACTTTCTTGTGGTCTCGAAGTACCCTTAAAAGCCTTTCCTCCATATTATCTGCTCAAGAAGAAGAAATAATGACTAATAAGTGCTCAGGTGGGTTTAGATATACATACTTTAATTGACAAAGCAAGTGTTTAAGGTCAAAAGAGGGAGGTTCTTCAATCGACATCCTAGGCAATGGCTTGGTTGATCTTTGGAGTTGCTCATAAGTTCTATATTATGTCCAACATGGTTGCTCTAGTTTAGCTTCATGGTCTCCCTTTTGCAAATGCTCACCTATATCTTCAAGCACCCTTTGTGCTTTTTCTTTCATAAATCCTATAAAAACAATAGAAAAATGACCAATCTTAGGAGAATATACATTAATGAAATTACAAAAGTCAAGAGTTGACGGATGTTTCTTGGTATCAAACACATCAAACATTATTTCTTCATCTTAAAGTCTCAAGATTAGCTTCCAACACTACACGTCTATGATGATCCTCACTGTAGCCATGAAAGGTTGCCCTAAAATGATGGGAATGCCTTAATCCTCCTCATGTTAAGGACTAAAAAATCCACTAGAAATATGAACTTGTTCACCTTTACCAATACGTCCTCGATGACTCCTTTTGAATATGTGATGGACAAGTCTGCTAATTAGAGTAAAATTGTAGTGGTTTTAGGCTCCACCAATTCAAGCTTCTTGAAAAAAGAAAGAGGCATCAAATTAATGTTGGCACCCAAATTTATGTGTAAATCACCAATAGTATAAGGAATAATAAAAGTCTCTAGATCCTTAAGCTTTAATGGAAACTTCTTCAGCAAAATGGCTAAACACTCCTCATTTAGTTTCACTCTTGAATACTTTTCAAACCTCCTCTTGTTAGACAGAATTTCCTTCAAGAACTTAGTATAAAAGGCATTTGTGCTATAGCTTCAGTAAAGGGAATGTTAATATGTAACTTTTTAAATATGTTAATAAATTTATAAAACTACTCATCTAATTGTTTACCTTTTAACCTTTGAGAATAAGGGATCTGAGGTCTTATTAAAATGATAATGGGGTCGACAAATAACCTAAGATGATCCTCCTTTACACCTAGTGCTTCCTTGTCCTCTTTACTTACTTCTTGACTCTCTTCTTCTCCATTCTTCTCCATTTTTCTCCACTTCATCCTCCTTTTAGTTCTCCTTAGCTACCTTTAATTGTTTACCATTTTGTAAGGAGATTATCTTTGTGTGCTCTCTCGAGTTAGCCTCATTATTGCTTGGCAATGAACCTGGGAGTCCTCTCTTTCAACAAGCTTACAATCTAGCTTATCTAGGTTTCTAAATTTCTGATAGAGGTTTCTTAATTTTGCATCCTAACCTTAATATTGGAGATGTACTTTGTAAGTAGTTCTTAATGGTTGTATTTCTTTGATAACATGGAAGTGGAGGCCTTGAAATCTGGAGGTGGTAGTCTCTAAATATTATATGATTGTGGCTACACTATTTGATTATTTCTCTAAGAAAATTTGGGGTGATTCCTCCACCTTGGATTGTAATTTCCCTCTCTGTTTATTATAATTTTCCACATAAAGGGTTCCCAATATAGCATTATGAGGATGGATGAGAATCTCCACCATAAAGCTTAAACATATTACAACTCCTCACTGATGAACTTTCTCCACCCTTGACATTGTGCATTAAACTATCCATCTTCTTTGTAAAAATCTCCATCTAAGCTGATACATCAACGAAATTATCCACTACATGAGCAAATGTAGGCCTTCTAGGTTGTCTCTCTATATGGTATTGAAAACTGCTTGCAGCCATCTCATCAATCAACATGTATGCCTGCTCTGGTATTTTTCTTATGAAGCTACCTGTTGCTGCTGCATCTATGGTAGTTTTCACTCCTGTGTAAAAAGTATTAACATGTTGCCATATAGAGAACCCATGACTAGAACACAATGTTAATATATTTTGGAATTACTCTCACGCCTCATATAAACTTTCATTCTCGTATTGGGTGAAAGAAGTTATTTTATTCTTCATTTTGGCAACCTTAGCAGGTAGGAAAAACTTGGCCAAGAATAATTTCAATAGCTCATCCCATGTACTAATGGATCCTAGCTGTCATGTAGCCAATCATGCTCTAGCCTTGTCCTTAAGAGAAAAAATGAACAATCTCAGTTTCAATGCATCTTCTGAAACACTATTATGCTTGAATAAATCATAAATGTCTAGAAAAGTCTCCAAATAGGTGTTTGGATCTCCAAGGGTAGTCTTCTAAACTAATATGCCTTCACCATAACTATGATACCATGGGGAATATCAAAATTAGCCGGTGTGACCCTAGGCCTCACATTATTGGAAGTGAGTCTATTATTGTGCCCCATAGTCAAATCTATCATAGTTAATTCCCTTCTCTCTTCAGGATGCTGCATAGTCTCTTCTTCTTAATGCTCCATCTCTATAAACTATGCTTCACCTAGAAGTTGTGCTTCTCTAACTCCTTCTTCAATCTTGTTGCTTTGAGATAATCGAGCTTCTTTGAGTAACCTACTAATAGTTTTTTCAATCTCAGTATCAAGTGGTAAACTCTCAATTTTTTGACCATGAGTGTACATAAACAAAAGAAAATATACTAAAAGGAAGACAATAAAGGCATTAAAAACTAGAAATAAAACATATTAAAAGCAAAGCTATCAAATAATTAACTGAAATAAATAAGTAAAAAATGAAATAAAGAATAAATTTAAGATAATAAACACCGTTAAAACCTAATATCTCATAATTAAGATCCCTGAAAATGGTGCCAAAAGGTTGTTGTAGTCTAAATAAAAGCAATATAAATCCAATCTATCCTAGACCAACTAAAGGCAAGTGCATCTTATCAACAAGTAGTATAAAATGGAGTAAAACTGAGTATCATACCTAAGAGACTCCAAAACACAAGGATATTATCTTAAATGATGTGCAACTACTTAGATAACCAAAGATTGATTAATTTGAAAAAAAATTTAAAAGAGTGAAATAAGAAATATGCAATGTGAAAAAGAAATATGAGTTAAATGCAATTAAACTTTTCCACGGGACAAAACTGGCTAAGGCGTCAGATTTCAATTGGCTTAGTTTATTAAAATTGATAAAGGTGGTCTGATTTAGGATTTACTTCACTCAAATAAGCATTACCCAATGTTCACAGGAATTTCTTGTCTCTTTTAAACTCAAATTACTTATTTAATTAATAAATAATCTAGATTAGAAGGCATTAATCACAAGAAGCCTAAAAATAAGTTCGTTAATCCTAAGAATCTTCACATCATATCCTAAAGTGGTTATACGTTTAGGTTCAAGTATGTTACCTAATTGATTTTTGAAAATTAAACACCAATGGTTATAAAATTCAATTACATAAGGCCTTAATCTAGGTTATCATAGCTTGGGTCTTCAAAT
>JAOXYD010000134.1:16825938-16848682 GCA_028565735.1 Pinacopodium congolense
AGGAGTGGGGGATTGGCATGGAACTGGATAGCAATGTGAAGAGAGATGAAGTTGAGAATCTTGTAAGAGAACTAATGCAAGGAGAAAGAGGTAAACAATTGAAGAACAAGGCCATGGAGTGGAAGAAACTGGCAGAAGAAGCCACAGGTCCTCATGGTTCGTCTAGGATTAATTTGGACAAGTTAGTAAACGAGGTTCTTCTCTATTAGGACGACAATGATTCCCTCGTAACTCATATTCAAGTCCATTTTTGAATTGAACTGTACTAAGAATCACAATGCTCTGATCACTAGACTTTAAGGTGTATGCTTATGTGTGTTTTGTATGTTGAAGTTTAATTTTAAATTAATTAATAAATACATGGATATTTAAGTTATAAATACATGGTTGTTTAAGTTCATTGTTAGGAGTTTAATTGTATTCATGTATTGGTTACATTATTTATTATGATCCATGTATGGTTTTGAGTTCATGTATTATTTATTTATTTAAGGTCATTAATGGGTTCATATACTTAAATTTGAAGAGTCATCTTTTGTACCTATAAATACCTCTTTGTAGTTGAACTCAAATTATTCAAGTGAGATACATCCTCTCTTTTAAACAAATCTCTCCTCTCAAAACCTCCTCACTTATCAACAAAGTGGTATTAGAGTCAAGTTCTTTAAGAAATAGAAAACAATAGTGGAGTATACTCATTTCAATTCTCTTGTCTTCCAAAAGAGAATTATGAAACATGGCGTCTTCGTATGAAAGCCGTGCTTGGCTCACAAGATATTTGGGAGATTGTAGAGAAAGGTTTTATACAACTTCATAGTGAAGACGACTTGCCTCAAAGTGAAAGGGATGTTTGGTCAAAGATAAAAAAGAAAGATCAACAATCCCTCACCCTCATCTATTAATGTTTAGATGATTCAATGTTTGAGAAGGTGGCCAACGTAACTACTTCAAAGGAAGCATGGGAGATTTTGCAAAGTTCCTTTCAAGGAATTGATAAGGTGAAAAATATTCGATTACAATCATTGCGAAGTGATTTTGAATCTTTACGCATGAAGGAATACGAATCAATCTCGGATTATTGCTCGCGAGTGAAGGCCGTTATGAATCAAATGAAGAGGTATGGAGATACGGTTGAAGATGTTCGAGTGGACGAAAAGATTCTTCGCTCTCTAACTCCAAAATTTGATTATGTAGTTTGTGTCATTGAAGAGTCCAAAGATCTAGACTCTTTAACACTTGAATAACTAGAAGACTCTTTGCAAGCACATGAAGACAAGATCAAGAGGAGGTAAGAAGAACCTTTAGAGCAAGCACTTAAAGTAAAGGTTGCATTAAAAGATGATGATGGAGAAAGAAATCAAAGAGGAAGAGGAAGAGGACGAGGACGTGGTCGAGGACGAGGTTATGGAGGAAGAAATAAAGGAGATTATAACAACGTCAACAATGATGATAGAAACAATCACCCATACAAAAGCCAAGGAAAATCAAGAGGAAGAGGATGTTACAATTATAGACAAAATAAAAGGAGGTATGATAAGTCTAATATTGAGTGTTACAATTGTCATAAATTTGGACACTATACTAGGAAATGTTATGCTACACCTAATCATATTGAGGAGTAAGTCAACATTGTTGAAGAAGAGCAAGGAGTTGAAGAGCCTACTTTATTATTAGCACTCAAAGATGATGCATGTAAGGATGAAAGTACATGGTTCTTGGATAATGGAGCAAGCAATCACATGTGTGGAGATAAAGGCAAATTCATGGAGCTTGATGAAAAGGTAGAAGGCAATGTTTCTTTTGGAGATTCTTCAAAGATCCAAATTCATGGGAAAGGTACCATTTTAATTTCTTCAAGCGATGGAAGTCATAGACTTATTAATGATGTCTACTATGTGCCCAAGTTAAAAAGTAATATTTCAAGTTTAGGACAACTTCTTGAAAAAGGATATGAAATCCACATGAAAGATAAATGTCTTTGGCTTAGAGATCAACATGCTCAATTGATTGCTAAGGTGCTTATGTCGAAGAATAAAATGTTCATATTGAATATCAAGACACTTGAGGCAAAGTGTTTAAAGGTGGATGTGAAAGATAAAGCATGGAGTTGGCATATGAGATTTGGACACTTGAATTTTGGTGCACTCAAATCTTTGGGAGATAAATACATGGTAAGAGGAATGCCTCCTATTAACCACCCACATCATTTATGTGAAGCATGTTTACTTGGTAAGCATTCAAGGAAGAGTTTTCCAAAAGAAGCGATGACAAGAAAAACTGCACCACTTCAACTTATTCATACCGACATGTGCAGATCAATCAAGCCATTATGAATGGTAAAAGTAGATACTTCTTACTTTTTATTGATGATTATAGTAGAAAACATGGGTCTATTTACTAAAGCATAAATCATAAACATTTTAAGTATTTAAGAAGTTCAAAGCGCTTATGGAGAATGAAAGTGGCTATACAATTAAAGCGTTAAGGTTCGATAGAGGAGGCGAGTTCACATCCAAGGAGTTCTATGATTTCTGTGAGTTACATGGAATTTGTTGTCCTTTAACGGTCCCAAGATCACCCCAACAAAATGGAGCAGCTGAACAGAAGAATAGAATAATTCTTAACATGGCTCGATGTATGTTGAAGGCTAAGAACATGCCTCAAGAATTCTGGGCGGAAGATGTTTCTTGTACAGTCTACTTATCAAATCAGTCTCTTACAAGAAATGTCAAAGATCAAACACCATAATAAGTATGGAATGGATTGAAGCCTAGTGTTGCTTATCGAAGAATTTTTGGAAGCATAGCATATGCTCATGTGCCGTAATAAGAAAGATCCAAGTTCGATGATCGGAGTATTGAGCATGATGTTCAAAACTCTAAAGGTTACCGATTGTACAATCTAAGTAATGGAAGGATTGTTGTAAGCAAAGATGTATAATTTGATGAAGGAGCAACATGGGATTAGGAGACACAAGAAGAAAGCACGTATGAATTTTTTCCATACTTTAAAGATGAGGAGAAAGAAACCATAACAAATGTTCAAGAGACAACTCCACCTCCTTCTCCTAATACACCTTATTTTTCTTCTTCATCAATGCATGGAGCAAGCTAAAGTGATAAAGCACGAAAGATGAGGAGTATTTATCATATTTATAAACAAACAGAAGAAATCACTGATATTAATATAAGTAATTTATTTTGTTTTCATATGAATTGTGAGTCTTTAAATTTGAAGGAGGTCATGAAGGACAAAAGATGGAGAGAAGTCATGGAAGAGGAGATCAATGCAATTGAGAAAAAAGACACTTGGGAATTATTAGCTATTCCTAAGGGTCATGAAACTATTAGAGTCAAATGGATTTATAAGATAAAAAGGAATGCAAATAGAGAGTACAAATAACCGACTAAAGTAGAGCTCAAGCATGTGAAGACTAATGATCAAGTTGTAGATATTTTTTCGAAATTTTTTAAATTTGAAGTTTTTCAACATTTGAGAACAAGTCGTAACATACGGAAGAAAAATTCAAATTAAGGGGGAGTGTTGAAGTTTAATTTAAAATTAATTAATATTTTAAGTCTAGATACATGGATATTTAAGTTATAGATACATGAATGTTTAAGTTCATTGTTAGGAGTTTAATTATATTCATGTATTGGTTACATTATTTATTATGGTCCATGTATGGTTTTAAGTTTATGTATTATTTATTTATTTAAGATCATTAAAGGGTTCATGTACTTAGATCTGAAGGATCATCTTTTATACCTATAAATATTTCTTTGTACTTAAACTCAAATAATTCAAGTGAAATACATCCTTTTCTTTTAAATAATTCTCCCATCCCAAATCCTCTTCACTTTTCAACAAGGGCCACTAGCAGCAGTTCTGAACTTGGCGGATTACATTCCGTTGGTTGCTCCGCTTGATCTTCAGGGTCTTAGAAGGCGAATGAAGTCTATTAGAAAGGTATTCGACGATTTCTCAGAGAGGATCATCGATGAGCATATCCAAAACAAGGACGACAAAAGAACCAAGGAGTTTGTTGATATCTGGTTGGGATTAGTAGGTTCCTAAGAATCCGAGTATCGAATCGATCGTGACAACGTTAAAGCCATAACGTTGGTGAGTTATCAGATTTGTGGTCACCTTCCTAATCGGATATTGATTGGTTTAAATATTGTTTGTTTGCAGGATACGCTTGTCGGTGCAATGGCACTTCGGCAACAGTATTGGGTCTTCATCCTCAATATTAACTATGTAAATTAAACTACATCCGAATACCAAACAAATATCTTAAGCCAATGAATAATAATAAACAAAAAAATATTATTAAATTATGAAACACAATATATCTCTAAAGAAAAAAATTATGAATCAAATTTCGAAATTAAATTCATTATATCAAATCAACAAATATAAAATATTTCTAATTAAATAGAATTTTTTGAATGATTACATCAAAAATATTAAAGAAATCATCTTTTAAAATTACATTATAAAGACTTGCTAAGTCAAGTGGATTAAACAAAAAAAAAAAAAAACTCAACTTTAATTCTCTTGAGTGGGTCAAAGATAAAGACCAAATAATCTTCCTCTTTCTTCTTTCCAAAGTCAATGATACATCAACCTTCAAGACACTCCTACCTTGATTCGCGCGAGAGAATTCACAAAATGGAGACCCCAACCTAGTTGATGGCGCTACAAACTCAAGGCATAAAATTTCTCCACGTTTCTTTTTGTCTTCTTGAAAAAAACAAAGAACCCTTATTTCTTTTCCTTATATAACATGGGTTAATATGGGTTAAATTGCCCTTAAGCCTAATAATCTCCCCCTTCAGCCCACAGGAAGACGTCTATATATCAACAGATTATCAGTACTGTCAACTTGGCACAAAACTGATGTTTACCCAGAGAGGTTTATGGGCAATAATATACATGTTCGTGGACCAGACTTTGAGTTACTTCAATTTGGTTCTGGTCGTAGAGGTTGTCCTGGAATGCAAATGGGCATGACCATTGTACGACTGGCGCTGGCATAGTTGGTGCATTGCTTCAAGTGGGAGCTTCCTCAGGGTATGTTGCCAAGTGACTTGGATATGGTTGAAGTGTTCCGCGTGGTAACACATAGGGCAACTCCTCTCCTCGCGATCCTCACTTATCGCCTTACCATTTGATGGCTTAGTTCACCTTGAAAATGATCATATAATCAAATGACTTTCTTGTACTTCTTCTTGATGAGTTGAGAGCTACACAGTAGCCATAAAGCAAGAAGAAAGAGCTGCCAAGACCAATGATTACAAAACCTAACCATACTAGTCCGTTCAATTCAATTTAATTGAAATTGGTCGGTTAATTAGTTCAGTTTTATATTATAATTGATAAACTTAAAAATCGATGGATTTTCGAATCAACTGTTAATTATTAAGTTAACTGTTCTCATCCTCACTCTCTCTGTCGTCACCAAGCATGCCGCCCACTCACACACAATTGCCTTTTTTCCACATCCACTACACACTTGTTTTTACTTGTGTAAATATACCTATCTATTTATTTTGCTTCTTATTTCATATCTATTTCAAATCACCGATTTTTATCTATTTTTTTGCTTTAGATCTTTGGCTTTGTCTATTTGTCTGCTTCAAATCTATTATGCTTTTTTATGGATTGATTATTTATTTGTGATTGTTTGTTTTCGATGGGCAAGGATAGTAACTAGAGTATTGGATAACATTTTATTCACTGTTAAAATCTGAAAATTCCAATTCACCTTTTTAAAATATTTTTGAAGTATTTCAATTGTTGATTATCATATGGCTATCATCCATTCTCTGGTCATGTTCTTGTTCTATTACTTTTTCCTGGGCTCTTTACATTGCATCCAATCTAACTTTTTATCTCTTGATTCAACTATTGTTTATTAAGCGTGACTTGAAGCAAGTGGATTTCATTATATCTATAAGAAAAAATAAATTTATAGAGCAATTTTTATCCTTGAGGAATAGTTCAACTTTCATATTTCCATATTTAAACAAAAAAAAATTAAATATTTTGCCCAATTTAAAATATATTTTTAATTATATTTTATTTTGTTTCAAAATTTAATTACATATTTTAGTATTGTGATTTAGAATAACTTTTATTAAATATCTCGATACTTTTGATGTAGTAAAAAGTGTTAAAATTTTATTTGAAATATTTTAAAAAATTATCGACTGAGTTGGACCAAAAAATATATTTCACTTTGTTATAGATAATACAACTAATTATATACCAACTGAATATTTGTTAAATCAAAATAAGAGTATATTTATTAATCTCCATTTGCTAATTATTATGTCAATTTTTCTTTAAAAGATATTGAATGCATGCCTTAAAATTTTATTCTTACTTCAATAGCATTTAAGAACCCAAATTTTTCCTGTAACACTTGGAGATCATAAACTAAGGCAAGGGTTAGAGAGAAATCACACATTTAAGGCTCATCTAAAGGAGATCGTATACAAAATAAGTACCTAGCCTAAAAGGGGTGCCGAATCGTCGAGCCCTTTAATGAACATGGCTGGATCTTGCAATCTCGATCGTATTAACTGATTGGCATTGGTTTTTGCCTAAAGATTGTTAAGCAAAAGTTGAGAATGACCTAAGATGGATCAAAATTCATAGATGTGGAGATATTAAGCAATAGTTGAGGATGGCCCTAGGACGGATCAAAATTCATGGATGTGGAGATAAGGGTACGAACTTGATGGATGGAGGAGGGTAACCTTGTGTGGTAAGATGACTCGATTTTCAAATTAGGGTTGATGTCAAAAGCCTTTAGAATGTCATTAATTTGTTTCCTTTTCTAGGTTTGTTTTTTTTAATTATGTTGGATTGGATTTAGTAGGCTTTGCCCACGTTGTTCTTTTTCATGAATCAATTATTAATTATTTGGTTTTTACAAAAAAAATCACAATTTTTGTGTATACAATTCCACTTTTTTGTCTTGGATAAAAAAGCAGGAGGATAGAATTAAGATACTACACCCTGCCACTACTAGATTTTGTAACTACATTCGTAACTTTGAAAATGATTTATGATCATAAATAAATACCTTAAAATTTAGTGACAAGTAAATAATTTTTTAAGTTACAAGTTATCAAAAGATAAGAAAGGAAAAGAAATTTGTATTATTGTTTAGGATAATAAATTTTGGGATGCTTACTCCACTGTTGTGAATATTGTGGCTCCATTTATAAGAATGTTGAGGACTATTAATTTATATGAGAAATAATTTTTAGGTTATATATATAATGGCATGTATAGGTCTCACAGGACAATTGTGAATATATTCAAAGGAAATGAAAAATTATACAAACCGAAGACATATATTCTTAATCATTGATAAGATAAGTATCTTACTCAAAGGATTCACTAATTTGCTTATTTTCTCAATCCTTCTTGTTTATATAGTGAAAATACAAATGCAAATAATATAATGAAAGGTTTTTTTATGTGATTGAGTATAAAGGTACGTTTTCTAATTGCTTTTTAATTGTTTGAATTTAAATTATTGAATTGAATTGAATTGGAATTTTCATTATTAGTATATGTTGAATTGTGATTAGAGATTGCATTCATAAGAAAAATTGGTTTAGGTGGTCAGGTTTAAATTAAGAAATATTTTTAGAACACTTAAAACATCCCTCTTAAGCGTTATTAGGGCTAAAAAATTCATTTCCTTGCTTTACGTGTACTTGTAATAAGTCTTGATAAAGAAATTCTTACATGTAAGAAGAGACAACGCAATTAATAAAATAAAAAAAATAACATGTATCATCATTAATAAGAGAGTATTTCATAGTTTCATATATTTTTAATTATAACTTATTCACCCTCTACCCTTAGAATTAACTTTCCTTCATACACATTTGTTATAATTTTAATAGTAGTTAGAAAGGTCATCATAAGATTAAGGGACCATCTATATCATCATCCATATAAAAAATCACATAATCAACAAGAAATATAAACCTATCACCTTTAATAGCATATCCTCCATAATGCTTATAGGATACTTTACTGTCCTATCAAGTAACTGAATATTCATGTATATTGATTTAGGTTATCCCAATTTTAATTCATTAAAATTTTTATAAGGTATTAAATTAATACTTGCAATTAAACTAGCTAGAACATTATTTATGGATAAATAACCAATGAGAAAAAGGTTAGTAAAACTCTATGGATCCTTCATTTTCTTTGAAAGCTTGTCTTAAAGGATGATGGAATAGTTCTCACTTAATGTTATGTTTGAAAGTCCCTCTAACTTCCTCTTGTTTGTTAGGATATCCTTCAAGTATTTTGCATACTTCAAAATCTACGACAAAACTTTAATCAAATGTAATTTAATATTTAATTGCTTAAAAAGTTCAAGAACTTATCAAATTATGCATCAGTATGTTCTTGCTTCACGATAGAAGGGTACGATAATCATGACTTAAACTTTTTAGCCAAATATTTATTCTTACTATGTTCTTCATTATTGTCTTTCTTACTTATTTCTCATTAACAACCAATTATTTTTTTCCCTTGGTTCATTTTTCAACTCCTTTTTACCCTTAAAAATTTTATTACTTTCACATGTTTTCTTGAATTCACCTTGATATTATTTGGTAAGCTCCCTTGTGGTCTCTCTGTAATTAACTTAATAAGCTGTCCAATTTATTTATTTTAAGTTATGGATTGAAGTTTCTTAATTCCTTTGGGAGGTTTCTAAGCTTTAAAAGTGAGCCTCTAATATAAAAATAAATTTAGTCATCAATTCCTCTAAGTTTGGCTTCTTTCATACTATTATTGATGGTGCATTTTATAATTAGCTTAATTATTCTAATAAAAATTTAGATGTTGCCCCCATCCTAAATTATATATGTTATTGTAGGAATTGTTGGCTCTTAAAGTATGTTCTATGTAATCTACTTACTCTAAAAAATTTAGAAATCTTGATTTCTATACTTTCTCCCATACTAATCATACTATACCATTATTACCAGATTGTTAGCCATGATCAAATTGTTTATCCTTTTATTCATCATATTTAACTAAGCTTCCAATGCAATTGTGAAGTACATTTGATGAATCTCACTATCATAATAGGTTTACTTCTGCTAGACTGTCACTTATAATTGTTCATGGCTATCTGTTCTGTCAATTATTAGTCTACTTTAGGCATCTTATTGTTTAATGCCCCACTAATTACTACTTATCATTTGTTTACAACACTATTTAATCCATTGTAAAATTTTGTGACTTACAACTATGTAGTTAATCCATGATGTAGGCACCTTCTCAATAGGTCCTTGTATCTTCCCACGTCTCATGTAAAGTTTTCATCTCCATTTGTGCAAATACTAAGACATCGTTCTTCAACTTAGTGATCTTTACCAATAGGGAATATTTGAGCAAAAACTTCTCCACCAAGCTATCTCAAGTTGTCATTAATCTAGGTAGTAAGGACTTCAACCATTACTTTGCTCAATTCCTTAATGAAAATGGTAATAATCTCAATTGAATAACATTATCTGTGATATCATTGATAATCAATGAGCAATTAGCAATCCATTAGAAAATCCTAATTGGTCTATTTTTGTAAAAAAATTTCTAATTAGCCTTTAAATCTCTTTCAAACATCGGGTTTCATATGACCAAAACAAAGTTTAAATGACAACATAATAGTGTCATTCTGATGGGTCTTTAAGGCACTGTCTTTTTTTCAATACATAAATGGTAGTTTTCAGGTAAATAAATGGTGCTATTGTGGGTCATTATTTAGCTTCTAAATTATTCTATATGCAATAATGACAATTCACTTAAGATAAGAGTGATGCCTTTGAGGCCTCGCATTTTGCTTTTATCTTTTTCTACAAAAAAACATGTTGAAATTGGTGTGGAAGATAGTAGCTCTCAGGATCTTAGAGAAGTAGAGTCTACTGTTAGGGGTAAAAGGAAAAATAAGAAAATATAAAGGAGTTAGGTCTCTCGGTTTTGAATAATTTTAGTAGTAGCATGTCTTTTGGAACACTAAGGGTTTTTTTTTTTGTAATAAGAAACAATTAGGTATTAAAAAGTTCCTTAGTTTTAATCACCCTTTTTTTGTTTGTCTTTTGGAAACTAGAATCAAATCCCATGCCCTAATCACTAAGGCTTGTGACTGTATCCTTCCTAGATTAAAGAATACTAATATCCCACAACTCTATAGTAATACGAGAATTTGTGTTTCTTGGAACCCTTCTTTCCTTTTCCTTTCTTACACCCTTTAGAAATGGCATACCAATTGATCCATTTGGAGGTTTAAGTTCTCAACTATATTTCCTCTCTCTTTATCACCTTTGTATATGCTTCTAATAATCATAACCATAGGCAGAATCTTTGCAATGCCCTCAGAAGAATTAGTTATTTTATTTTTAAACCTTGGTTAGTTTCTAGAGACTTCAATGCCATTCTTCACGTGAATGAAGCTAAAAATCCTAATTCCACACATAATTCAAGTTTAATAAATTTTAAAGTGTGCATAGAAAGTTGTTCCATCTTTGATCCTAACTTTAGTGGCCCCTTCTTTACTTAGAGTAATAAACAACCAAGCCATCAAAATATAGCTAGGAAACTCAATAGAGCTTTAATTAACCCTAATTAGGTTGAAGCTTTTCCCAACTCCTATACTGTTATGAATAACCCTAATGCTTCTAATCCCATCAAGGTTTGAATTTTGGATATAAATGCCAAACTAACTCCTCATTTCATATTTTTCAATCACCTTGCACATCATGGAAACTTCTTTGAAACTATAGACGAAGTGTGGTCCATTTAATTTGGAGGAATTACTATATATTGTAGCTTTTAAGGAGAAGAATAAGAATGAGATTGGGGATGATAACCAGATAGCCAGCCTCTTAAGATTTGAGTTGGATAACATTCAATTCTAAACGAGGAACAATCCTAATGACACCTCGTTAAATGATAGGAAAAAGGCATCCCTAACCTTTATTATCTTTTTCTAAGATATAAGAAAACTTTGTTAAAGTAGTTCTCTAGGATCTTCTGGATAAAAGACAGGGATATAAACTCTATATTTTTTTAATGATTCCATCCTTGCAGATAGGAATGGGAATAATATTAATTCTATTACAAATAAGGAAGGGAATGGAATGCCTGAGTATAAGGATATTCATGACCACTTCCTAAACTTCTTTTTAAACACTTTGGGAAATACTAAGGATAGACATGTAGGTACCTCTAACTTAAGAACCTACTTCCTTTTTAAACTTCCAAATTCCTTTACTACTTCTCTAATAGCCCCTTTTAATGATTAGGCAATAAAACAAACCTTCTTTTCCTTAAATCTTAGTAGAGTTTCAGATCATGATGGTTTTAATGATTATTTCTCTGGAAGAGCTTGGTCCATCATAAGTAAGTATATTGCTATTATTGTTCAGGGATTTTTCAAAAAAGGGAAATTATTAAAGGAGTTTAATGATACTTTTATCTCCTTTGTGCCTAAATGTCCCAACCTTTTAGGAGTTACTGACTTCAATTTCATTTCGTGCTGTAATATGATCTATAAAATCATTTCCAAACTCCTAAAAAATAGGTCCAAGGAAACTCTTCCTAAAATTGTAAGCCCTAACCAATCTTCCTCAAATTATAAGCCCTGACTAAGTCTTCCTTACATTATAAGCCTTAACTAAGTTCCCTTCATCAAAGGAAGAAGAATAGGAGATGATATCCCGTTAGCTCAAGAAATCCTCAAAAACTATCATTTGAACATAAGTCATGATCGTTATGTTTTTTAAGATTGATTTAACGAAAACGTATAATTCTAATTGGGATTACATCTTTAATGCCTTATAATCCTTATATTCCACCCCCACCCTCCCCTTCATTAAATGGATTAAAGAATATATCACTTGCAGTTCCTTTTCCATCCTTATTAATGGGGCTCCTACAAAAATTTTTCAAGGCAAATTAGTTCTTAGACAAGAAGACTCCTTATCCCCCAAATTTTTTATCACTTATATGGAAGTCTTAATCAAAATCTTTAATCATAATATAGCCAAAAATCCTACTTTCAAATTCCATTAGAGATATTCTAAACTTCGGTTTTCTTACCTCTTATACGCAGATGATATACTCCTCTTTTTCAATACTGTCCCTAGCTCCATTAAAAGTCTTATTGAGAGTACTGATCTCTTCTCCAAGATGTCTGGCTTAAAGATCAATTTTTTTAAAAGTTAGGCCTTTGTTTTAAACATACGGAAGGATCTTGTGAATGAGATTATATCCTATAGACTTTTCTTGGAAACTTTCTTATTAAATACTTAGGTATTCCCCTTCCAACTAGCAAGTTCCATCACAAGTTCATTTTAAGTAATTTATTAGATGTTCTTATGTTTGTCAACTAAATAAGAATGAAGCTATAGCTACACCAGGGAAACTTGAATTGTCCTTATTTAACTGCTAAGTTTGCTTCAGTATACATCCAAAGTGTTTATAAATTGTATGGTATATTTGTCGTTATTATCAATGAAATAGATTCTATTTTTTAACAAATTTTGGCAAGAATTTTTAAAACACAAAGTGTTTCTATGGTTATATCTTTTGCTTATCATCCTCAAATAAATGGTCAGGCAGAAATGCTTCATTGCATCTTAGAGACCTATTTGTGCTGCGTGGTTGGGGGTTGTCCACAACCATGGAGTGGGTGGCTTCTTTTAGATGAATGGTTATATAACATCATATTCTATACCATCTTCAATTTTCACCTTTTGAAGAATTATATGTGTTTCCTCTACCTATTCATGTTTTTACTTAGCTAATGACTCGAAACTACTAAAGGTAGATTAAGCCTTGAAAAATCATAAGGTTGATTTATAGTTAATTAAGTTCCACAATAGGCATACTCAAAATCATATGAAATGGTTATCAAATAAGAAACATTCAAATCATGTTTTTAAAGTCAATTATTTGGTTTATGTTTAAACTTTAACCTTATTATCAATCTAGTGTACAACAATAGGAAAATTAGAAACTCTCTTCTTTGTTTTTAAGACCATTTAAGGTTTTGCAATGCCTTGAACCAGTCACACACAAGTTAGAGTTACCTAGAGAATTCAAAATCTATAATGTCTTCCATATTTCTTAGCTCCAATAACATGATGTATATGTTTTAAGAATTTAGCCCCACCTTACTTCTTCTGTTCAATTTGTTATGAAGTAGCCTATTGCTATTCTTAATCAATAAATAGTCAAGCATCAACTTTGTGGATAAGGTTGTTAGGGAGGGAAGAAGTGATATAGCTCGACAGTGAACTAAAGAGAGGAAGAGTTCAATTGAAACGAGAATGCTTAATATGGAAAGTAAGGGTGAGATGTGAGACATATGTTAGATCATATGTGATGGGGAAATAACGACTATATTAGTTGTTACAGATACTCTATAATGAACTTTAGAAGAACTTAAATTAATGACTTAGAATCCTTTCCTTTCTATCTTTTATTCTTCTCTTATTCTTGTTCTTATTTCTACTTCCTATGTTTTTATAGTCATAATCACAAAATATACAAAAGGGAATAACCTTAAAAAAACCATTAAATTTCTGATAGTTTCCTTTGACCTATCGCTGGGACTGTGTTAGGGGTGTCCTCACTCCTCCCCTTGACAAAGACATCATCTTTGCTCTTTTTTACCCTCTTAAACCTCATCTTCCTGCAAAACCCACCTCAGATATCTCAAGATTCATCTGAACAAAACCCCCCTCTAATTGTCATGCTTTTAGCCCTTTTTGCGCTCCTTTTGTTGAATCTTTATTTCTTTAACAGTGGGCTCTTCCTTTCCTCCTCAGGGTTTAGCCTCCTCTAACCTAGATTTGTTGTCCTTGTCGAAGTTCCTAGCCCTTCCTTATACCTCTCTGCCTCACCCTGAGCTGGCCTCTATCTAGGTGGATCAATCTCTTTAGCCTTCATGGAGCAAAGTCTTGGGAGATTTCCTCTCATTCAGTAAACTGAGGTTCATTTGAGTGCCCCTGAAGAATGATGTGCTGACCCCTCCCAAACAAGTGCTCTTATCATGTGAAAAAAATGGGCTTCGGCTATAATTGGTTGAAAAATGGCTTTCCTTCCCTCAAGTTCATTACTGGGCTCTAAAGAATTGGAAAAAGCTAGGGTTGGAAAACGTCTTCATCGATGAAGATTGTTTCTTCATCTTTAAATTCAACTATGAAGAGAATGCAGAAATAATACTGGAGTTAGGTCCTTGGCACATCCTTGAAAGGCCTCTATTTGTACAAAAGTGGAGACCAGGGATCTCCTCGAATAAATCCAAGTTGCAAACCATTCCGTTATGGTTGAACTTCCATAAAGTCCCCTTGGAGTTTTGGTCATTATAAAGGTTGAGTCACATAGCTAGCACTATATGCAAGTTGATCAATATGGATGTGAATACTGCTAGCATTCAACATGTTAGTTTTGCTCGAGTTTGCATTAAGGTGGACCTAAGAAAGAAGCTTCTAAATAGTATCAGGTTGAAGAAACTAAATTGAGTAGGAAAAAAAAGTCTAAATACCAAATTCCTGTGTCTTACATTTAAAAATTAGGGAACCGTAATCAAGTGTAGGTTTGGCGCACCAAGAACCAATAGGCCACTCTAATTGATCCCTTTATTACCCATGCCACATTAAGGGATGAGTTATACAAAAATGCTTTGAAGGCATGTTCTCAACCCCAGGTCACTAAAGGAATCAATTCTTCTAAGCTTGTGGTTCTTGCTAAAGTTATGAACGCCAAGTCAGAACGCCTCAACCCCTCACCTTTGGTACCTTTAGTGTATGCAAAATCGTTAGAAGTTGAGACCCATGCTCTGGCAGTGTCAACCCTCCTTAAAGTCGTCTCTTAAAAGGAGTGCTCCACCCTCAAAGATGAAGATAGTACTAACTCAATTCCTCTAGATAGCTTGATTCATTCGCTCTCTAAAGGCATCCCACTGCCATACCCTCCTATATAAGCTCCTCCAACTTCATCCATCAATGAGGCATTAGAATCCAACTCCTCTTATTCTGCTAAAGCTTGTTTTCAAGTAAGTCATGCTAATCTTAAAACTAGTAGAAAATCCTAAAAAAAGGAAAAACACGTGACTCTTTTACATAATGAATATGGTTATATGGCATGTTCCCAGAGAACTACTCTCTCAATGGAAACCTCCTTTTGTTAGGCTAATAGACACCAAAATAAGGCTGGATCAGTTTAACCAAGGGTTCTAGTTTTTAGAAAAGAAATGGTCGAAATTTTCAATCCATAAGGCTCATTTCAATAGAAAAACAAAAATTAATGGAATTGACAAGTTATGGCTGCGTGGCTTAAATATATTTTTTATGTTATAGTATATTTTAAATATATAAAAACATTTGAATTGTTTTATCTTAGTGTATAATTTTTATTTATTTTCTATTTTTATTTTTAATTTATTACTCATATTTATTATTTACTAATTTAAGTTTATCTCTTAAAAATTTTTAATATATTATTTCATCTTTTATATTTATAAAATAATATAATTCACTCTATAACATTTATAAAATAGTATAAATTTCTATTCAAATACTAAATTAATTAGTCAACTGTGGTTAAGTTTATACGGTGAATGTTAAAGTAACAGCATAGACTTATCAGTCGACTAAAGATTAATAAATGTTAAGAGTGTATTATCAGTAAACAATATTTATTATTTTGTACAAACAATATTATTTTTTAAATATTAAAAAGTAACCTATATTATTTTACAAACATTAACAATAAAATAATATTTTAAAAATATTTAAAATAAAATAAGTTACATTTTTTCTAGAATATTATACACAGTACGTACCATTTGCCGTTAATATTACTGATCATAAAAAATAAAAATGGTCAAAAAATAGGGCACCGATTTTTTTTTTCATAAAAGTTATGATTTTGGCAGTCGTAGGGGACTAAAGCGCCACCGACTGGCCTCGACAGAACAGAACAATCTCATTAGTGCGACTCTCACACGGATCGCAATCTGTGCGCCTCTCTCTTGACAGTTCCTGACCGTTGATTTCATTTGAATCTACAGCTCAGATTCCTTCCATCGTAAATGTTCTAAAGTTCCAGCTAAGTTCTTCAGCTCCCGCCTCTCCCTTATAATACCACCCCGTCATTTCCTCTTTGATAGAAGTAATTTGCCTTTGTTTTTTCTCACTTTCTCGGTATCCAAACACATTACTTTACCTTAATCTCGCTTCTTCCAATGGCTCGTACTAAGCAAACGGCGAGAAAGTCCACTGGTGGCAAGGCCCCAAGGAAGCAGCTGGCCACTAAGGCCGCGAGGAAGTCAGCTCCGGCCACCGGAGGCGTGAAGAAGCCACATAGGTTCAGGCCAGGAACAGTGGCATTAAGAGAGATCAGAAAGTATCAGAAAAGCACGGAGTTGTTGATCAGGAAGCTTCCGTTCCAGAGGCTGGTGAGGGAGATTGCCCAAGACTTCAAGACTGATTTAAGGTTCCAAAGCAGCGCCGTAGCAGCTCTTCAGGAGGCAGCTGAGGCGTACCTTGTTGGGTTGTTTGAGGACACCAACTTGTGTGCAATTCATGCCAAGAGGGTTACTATAATGCCCAAGGATATACAGCTTGCTCGTAGGATAAGAGGCGAAAGAGCTTAGTTCTCGGCTTGTTTTGGGGTTTGTAAAAATGTTGTCGTGTGTTTAAGTGAAAATCAATGGAAAAGTCGTGATTTGTAACGCATTTTATAATGCAACTTAAATGTTTGTGAAAAGGTCTGTTTATTTTACATGTACATCTTTTCATTAACTTGAGAGGTTCACAAGTTTGAAATCGTTAAGTGCTAGAGTAGATCAACATATGTAGTTCTTTCAAATTTTGATCTTTCGTGACCCAGATTATTCTAAAACCCAAATCTGCCAAAATCCATGATAAGTATCCCAATTTCACATTGAGGTGAACGACCATAAGTATACCAATCTTGATAGCCAATAATATCATGGTACGATTGAGAAATTTGTCTAAAATGTCGGCACTTTGTCTTTTTCAAGCAACAAAATATCTTATGTGTGTTTCCTTGATGTCCACAAACTTGTTTTTATCACGTGCTAATATCTTCTACATGTACCTTCATACTGGGTCAATATTAAGCAAGCTATACGATAGCAGTTCATGGCTTGGCCTTGGATTATAATTGGTCTGTCTTTAATTGGACTGGTATCGATCTTTCAGTCATGGCGTGGAACCAGCAACAGGAAGGTGAAGAAGCTGCCTCCTGGTCCAAAAGGGTTACCTATTTTAGGCTGCCTTAACTTGTTGGGAAAATTCCCTCACCGAGCTTTGCATAACCTGGCACAAAAATATGGTCCCATCATGTATATGAGATTAGGCTTAGCCCCGACCGTCATTGTCTCGTCTCCTCAGGCGGCGGAGTTGTTTCTCAAGACCCATGACATTGTGTTTGCTAGCAGACCACCTCATGAGGCTTCTAAGTACGTGAATTACGACCAGAAGAACTTGGCCTTCGCTCCTTACGGACCATATTGGCGAAATATTCGGAAGTTGTGCACTCTTGAGTTGCTCAGCAACCTTAAAATCCAGTCCTTCAGAAGCATGAGAGAGGAAGAGACTAACCTCATGATCCAGTCCATCAAGCTTGCTTCGTACCAACGAGTCACAGTTGATCTTAGTGCGAAAATCGCGTCTCTAGGTGCTGACATCACCTGCAGAATGGTACTCGGCAAAAAATATACTGATGAGGAGTTCGATGAGAGAGGGTTTGCTGCTGTGATTCACGAGGCCATGCGATTATCAGGACTTCCAAACTTGGCAGATTACATTCCGCAGATTGCTCTGCTTGATCTTCAGGGTCTTAGAAGGCGAATGAAGGCTATTAGAAAGGTGTTCGATGGTTTCTTCGAGAGGATCATCGATGAGCATATCCAAAACAAGGATGAAAACAGAACCAAGGACTTCATTGATATCTTGTTGGGATTTGTAGGATCCCAAAAATCTGAGTATGGAATCGATCGCGACCACATTAAAGCCATAATGTTGGTGAGTTATCAGACTAGTGGTCACCTTACTAATCGGATTTTGATCATTCTAATTATTGTTTGTTTGCAGGACATGCTTGTAGCTGCAATGGACACTTCATCAACAGCAATCGACTGGGCATTATCAGAACTCATGAAGAACCCTCTGATAATGAGTGGAGTTCGAAAAGAGTTGAACGAAAGAGTACCTCTGAATAGAATGGTAGAAGAATCAGATTTGGAAGGCTTGAACTACTTAGACATGGTTATTAAAGAAACTTTGAGGCTCCACCCAGTTGTACCATTGTTGCTCCCTCATATGTCAACTGAAGAAACTACCGCCAATGGCTTCTACAAACCCAAAAACTCCCGTATTTATATCAACACTTGGGCCATTGGGAGGGATCCAACAGCATGGTCTGATCCAGAAAAATTTGAGCCAGAGAGGTTTATGGGGAGTAATATAGATGTTCGGGGACAGGACTTTGAGTTACTTCCATTTGGTTCTGGTCGTAGAGGCTGTCCTGGAATGCAAATGGGCATGACCATTGTACGACTGGTGCTGGCACAGTTGGTGCATTGCTTCGAATGGGAGCTTCCTGAGGGTGTGTTGCCAAGTGACTTGGATATGGCTGAAGTGTTCGGCCTGGTAATATCTAGGGCAACTCCTCTCCTTGCAATCCCCGCTTACCGCCTCACCATTTGATGACTTATTCCACCTTCAAATGATCACACTTTCGTGCCCTTCTTCTCTATGAATGTTATTAAGGCCACTTGTCAGAAAAATAAATCAAACTTAATTGCCTAGAAAGAGAAAGGCATTTGTCTAAACCATGAGCTAAATCATGGGATCGTGTGAGCTTTAGTCAAGTTGTCTTCGACTAAAATAAAGACAAACAACTTGATTTTGTTTTATCAAAGTTGGATAGAACCGATCTTAGAGTTCTATAAAAATTGTATGTGTGTAGTTAAGGTACTTTAACTAGTCTCTTACTCCCTTTATGTTTTTGAGAGTATAGTAATATTTTGTGATTGATTGTAAAATACTCTTTATTGAGAAGTTAATTTCTGAATCGTGCTAACATTAGAAAAATAAATCAAACTTAATGATCACCATTCACAATCTACTTTGCTTGGTTGTGGCCTATTGAGTGATGAAACAACAGATAGTTTTTACTGGCTATTCAAAACATGGGTGAATTGTATGAGTGGAAGGGTCCTAAAAGCACTAATTATAGATGAGTTTAATAACATCAAAAGTGCTATCAGGTTAGTATTCCTAAACGCAAGACATCTAATATGTTTGTGGCATATAATTAAGAAATGTTCTGACAAATTTGGATCACACAATGCTTACAAGATTCTAAAAGCATGTTTCATGTCGATAGTGTTCGACTACACAAATGTTAGAGAATTTGAGGGTAGGTGGCAGCTTATAATAAGTGAATTTAATTTAAATAGTAATGCCTGGTTGAAGTCATTATATGAAAGATGCGCTCAATGGATTCATTCGTGTGTGAAGAATTATTTTTGGGCAAGGATGTCGACAACACAAAGTAATGAATGTATGAATGCTTTTTTTGAAGGTTATGTTCATTCTAGTACAAGTTTGACTCAATTTGTTGAAAAATATAAGAAAATTATAACGGAAAAAATTGAAAAGGAGACCCAAGCTGATTATTTATCTTTAGAAAACAATGTCCCTCTTGTGACGCGATTTGACATAGAGAGTGTGTTTCAAGTATCTTATACGATCACAATGCTCAGCCTTGTGCAGATTGAGCTCATTAGTGTTATGTATTGTGACATTGTGGGATCACTGGAAGACAACAACTTGAACATCCATGTAGGTCAAGAAATGGGTAGAGAAGGCAGTGTTATAGCAAAATATAATGTAACAATTTTAGATGATCCGTTAATTGAAGATTGCAGTTGCAAGATGTTTAAATTCAATAGCATACCCTATCGGCACATCTTCAAATTGTTGACAAGGAAAACACTCAATAGAAGCCCAATAAATCTTCTGTTACATAGGTGGAGAAAAAACATGCCTAGAATGTACTAAAAAACAATGGTTGGTAGCATTGGCTCACATTATGACAACAATGTTCGTCGAATATGGGAGCTTGAACAAGGATTCTATGACATTGTTCATTGCGCATCAGAGATAGAATCTAAGTTTCTTTACCTTAAAGGTAAGTTGTAGAGGGCAAAAGTTACTTTAACATCAGACGATAGTATGACATATACTACAATGCAAGAGATGGACAACCATACATGAGATTAAAATGTCATATTGGATCCATATGTTACACATAAAAAAGGTAGGCCTAATGCTCACAAGATAAGATCATGTGTTGAGGACATAATCAGAAGTCATTGGATGACTTAGGCACACCGATTAACATTTTTCACCCTTTTCGTATTATTGTTTGAAGTGGTTAGGTGAAGAAGTACATTGAATTATTTATGTTATATTTTGGTTAATCATAATGCTTTGAACTGCACAATGTAATTGTTTGATTGTAACAGATGGAAAGATTAAGCTAACAACCTCATGCAGTTGAAGGTAATTTGACCCAAAAATCAATACAATCAAATGAAACCTCTCATCTGATTGCATCATGTGAAGATGAAATTTAGGTAACTTTTGCTTATTACAATTCGACAACACATTAAAACCCATTCCAATTAAAGATTATTAAATGAATGTATACAAGCTTTAAGCATAATCCTTTGATTGTCCAGGTTGAAGTGTCACAAGCAACGTAAAATTAAGGGTTTACAGAGACCAAACCAATAGGCAAACATAACAAAAGCATGATTAGAAGAAATTGAAGGATAACATGAATGGACTATAATTTATTTCAATTTTTCTGGGTGATATGCAGGTCAAATATCTAGTTATTTGGAATGTTACTGCAAAAATCACTCCTGTTAATTGAAATAGATATGTTGAAGTTTTTATAAACTTTTATTTAAAACGTTTAGTATAATGTCGTAGTACAAATTTTGGGAATCTCTTAGTATTGTTTATGATTGGTCTGAAGAATGAGTTGAACATATGATGTCGAAGAGAGGAATGTGTTGATTTATGGTGGTACATACTTAATTTCTACACTACCGATTAAGTTGCCACTACTACCCTCATCTCAATTATGAAATCATAAACAGTGCGATTATTAACTAAAGACCTTGATAGCTGTAAGTACCAAAATTGAACCAAAATTTGGGCAAAAGTTTTTGAAAGTAGATACACGTACATCAACAATTCTCCTCCATAAATTAGGCAAAAAAATTGAAGTTTTTGCATTAAACATAACAACCAAAATGAGGTAATGCATTCAGCAGGGGTCAATTATACAAAACAAACTAGCGTAGTAAGCCAACTAAAATTCAGTTTTAAGTACAATACAAAAGTGGAAGTAGTAGTTGTTCTTCATGATGTGACAACATAAGAAATGAAATAAAACAAAAAAAATGATTTGAATCCATCTGCGTGTTGTGATTTGTAATACTCCGATTGTAAAATTATTTTGTTTTGACTTCAATATACTACCCATCACCCATTCTCCTACATGTCTTTTGTTCTCCTTTGGATGTCCGTCCTTCGAAGGACCATGACACATTTATTTCACAATATGTTTTTCCATAAATTTACATCGATATCATGTTACGCATACCTTAACCTCATGACCACATGTGCACATTCTTAATCAAAATTCAAGTGCCCAACACATTTCAATCTCGCATCCCTATCTTTATCATAAAGTACCATAACATATTAACCTACAAAATGATCACTAAACAAATCAAGTCAATAAATGTGCATGGACTTATTATCATAGCGCAATGATCACGTGTGTAGTACTTGTAGGCGTTTCAAACTTACCATTTGCTTGCAAAGAACCTCCTTCCTTTCTTCACATATATGATTGGAGTCTAAATTGTTAATTATTTAATGTGATAGGTCCACATCAAAGCAGCACTAGTGATCGTCGGACGACACTGGTACCATCACCTTTGCAACTTGAAAATAAACAAAGAGTCGTGAACAAGGACCAGACAATGATACAGCAAATACCTGTTTGTAGTGAATAAATGAAATTAATGCCAACAAAAGTACTAAAATAATCAAAGATGATCAATTCAATTTGTCGTAAACTGAATTGGTATATGAGAAAACCAAATTAGTTATAAGTACAAGATTAAGTAGTTTGTTTTTCCATACAAACATGCCTTCATAATTTCAGTCAACTTTGTCATAACAAACATTTTCTCAATAACTTATAATGAGCAATCACATTTGGAACATGTTTTGCCATTCCAACCAATTTGATCTCTGATGTACAACCAAAATGAACTGACCATAATTATAGATTTCAAGTATAAATCTATTGGTTAGTTTAAGAATATTTATTCATCTATAGAACTTGGGGTAGTTCAACTACAATAAAAGCCTTCTTGCTTTTCTTTTACATATTTTTAATTGGTTCAACAACATTGTAAGTCATTGCTTAGGCAACATAAACATTTTATTTGACAAATAGACAAACATAAAATATGAAGTGAACACTAGTATTTTTGGGTAAATCTGTTAATTCATGTTTCATAAATGAAGACACCTTCATTGTTTTCCATCACCTTGTATTTCAAAAA
>JAOXYD010000134.1:16884573-16896049 GCA_028565735.1 Pinacopodium congolense
GAATTATACCTAACTTTAAGATTAACATCATAAACTTAAACCATTAGTGATTAAGCATATTTTGTTATCATCAAAACCAAGATTGGAACCTCCCTTGGTTCAACAATACCTTATTTCGTTGAGGCCATTTACATAAGGCAAAATATTGGAACTAAAGATAGCCACCATAATCCTCTACTAAACTAACAACTGATTTGTAGGGTAGTAATTCTTATGAGGAGGCTTAACTAAATTCAGAGTGGTGCGAGTTGTCTCAAAAGAAAAAGAAGGATCTATCTCAACATCATCTCCATGGATCCTTTCTAAGTGGTGTATATAAGTATCGCCAACATCTGGGATACCTAAAAGAAAAGAAAGAGAAACATGAGTGATATGAATAGGCACACCATGTACCATGAAATGAATGTCAAAGAGATCATTGTCATCTTTCTTTAATATGTTGGAATAAAGCTCACAAAAAAGCACTAGGTAATAGGGGCCAATAGGTGAGACTTGAAAATTTGCATCCAAAGCAGGGGCAAGAGACCGCTTATTAATAATCTTGTTAGGCAATCGGTTAGAAACCACTTACTATTTCCTCACTAGAAAAATGAGAAGGCTCAGGAGTAGGTCTCTTTCATGAGCTAGAGCCGCCTTAGAATTGTCTAGGCAACATTGCAAACCTAGTTTAAGCAGAAATTATACCAAAGTTAGGCATAAAAGGAACATTCAAGATAAACATAGGATAAAATATGCGAAAGGACTAATTAAAATGGTCAATTGAAAAAAATAAAGAGATAAAAAATATACAAAACATGGTTTGACCTAGATTAACCTCAGAATAACTTAATTCAAGACCAAAATGCTATAACTTGTGAAATTACTAAAATTCCCCTGATCGGAAAAATACTTAAATTTTTATGGAAAGCTTAATAAACAAAATTGGTACTAAAATGTAGAGAATCATCTAAGGAATCTAATAGTACCAAAATTATCACAAAATAATTCCATAATCATTAAGAAAATTTAAAAATTCAAGGTGGATAAACAGTAACTTTGAACAGAAGAGATGGATTTTAGGATAGAATCTGACTTTTGATGTGTAAATTAACTGTAGAACCAGATAAAACTTGGAATTTATGAGATTTTGAGTCCTAAATAACTAAATTTGGTGAATAATTGAGAAAGAAATGGAGGTTTTAGGGTCTCAAAATGCTATAATCTACATAGGGTAAAGAGAGAAGAGAGATTGAGAAGAAGACCAGAAATTGCGTCATTTCCATCTTAATAGGGAGTAAAATGGTGGTTTGATGGGTAGTATAATGACACCATAATGGTCTCGTCATTTAACTCCCTGGAAGACTAAAACGTAGGTTGTGCTTAGTAGACCCTCCCCATTTTAGGAGTCGCATTCTACTCCTCAAATTAGCTTAAAATTCAATTTTCTAACTCCAATTCATCTTTAAATGACCCCAAATTAATACTAGACAAATATTACATGATTCCCTAGCTCAATGACTAAAACTCAGGCTAAAGAAAGAATAAAATTAACCTCAAATAAGCTAGCAAGGATTAAACTTACAAAGAAGAAAGATAAACAAGAAACAAAAACAGACAAAGGAAAACCTAAAGACAAACTTAAAGGAAACACACTTAAGAAAAATCAAACAACTTAATAGGGACCTAAGGGAATTAACCAACTATTTTTTTTAAAAAATAAAAAACTAGAAATTAAGAGGAATTTCTAGAAAAATCTTTTAAAAGAGACTATTAAGCTAAACCTAATAAAAAAAACTTTAAACAAGAAATTAAATAAACCAAAAATAGGAAAAGGGAAACTCAAAAGAGACTAAAATTAAGAAAGATTAAACTGAAAATAAAAGGACTAAAAAACTAAAACACATCACAATAAGAGACTTAGAACCTTGAAAAAGAAAGAAAACTGAAGGCATAAATGGAAAAGAAACAAAACACACTAATATTTAGAAAATTAACATATAAAATAACCTAATAAGAGTCAAAAAGAGTAAAAATCTCGACTTACTCATATACCCTATTAGCATATAAAGATTGGCCCTTTGTTCATTGATTTTAAAAGATGATTGTCCATTGAAAACTTCAATGGTACCATAGGGATAGACGTTAAGAACATTATAAGGCCCAGTCCAGTAAGAGCGCAATTTGCTCAGAAAGAGTTTCAAGAGAGAGTTACAGACCAAAACTTTATCACGAACTTTAAATTTACGAGGAATAATGTTACTATCATGCCGTCTCTTTTTCCATTCCTTATATAATTTGGCATTTTCATAAGCACTAAGACAAAATTCATCCAGTTCATTTAATTGCAACAACCTTTTTCACCAGCTTTTCTTGAATTGAAATTCAATAAAATGATTGCCCAAAATTCCTTATACTCCAATTCCACAGGTAAATGATAAGATTTACAATAAATAAAATGATATGGAGACATACCAATAGGCGTCTTAAAATTAGTGAGATATTCCCATAATGCATCATCTAATTTAAAAGACCAATCCTTTCTAGATGCATTAATGATCTTTTAGAGAATTTTTTTTATTTCCCAATAGGAAATTTCCACCTGACCTCTTATTTGTGGATGATAGGGTGTGACAACTTTTCGGGTTATACCATATTTAGATAGAAGAGAATCAAATTGGCTATTACAAAAATGGGATCCTTCGTCACTAATTATAACTTTAGGGGTACCAAATCTTGTAAAGATGTTCCTCTTTAAGAATTTTATCAACCCTCTTGTATCATTTGTGGGTAATATAACTGCTTCAACCCATTTTCTTACATAATCAATTGCAACTAAAATATATTGATTGGAAAATGATTTAGGAAATGGTCTCATAAAATCAATGCCTCAAACATAAAAAATTTTGTAGACTAAAATGTTATTTAGTGACAATTCATGTCTTCGTGAAATGTTTCCACTCCTTTGGCATTTATCACAAGAATTTACAAATTTTAATGGGTCCTTAAACAATGTTGGTCAATAGTATCCTAATTTTAGAACCTTGTGTGTAGTTCTAATTAGCCTAAAGTGTCCTCCAGCTTTTTTAGAATGACAATGAGTCAAAATAGAAGGCACTTCATTATAAGGCACACATCTTCTTATTATGCCATCTACATGAATCTTAAATATGTATTAGACCAAAGGAACTTCTTTTCATTTGAAAGGAACTTTCTTCGTTGTTGATAAGAAAAATCATAAGGAATAACATTACCAATTAAATAATTTACATAATCAGCGTACCATGGCAAATCGTCTTTAACTGTTAAGAAATGCATTTTCAAGAAACATTTCCTTAATGTCTTGAATAGGTCTATTTTCCAGTACTTCCTCATTTAATCTTGATAGATGATCTGTAACAAAATTATTAGCACCCTTTTTACCCTTAATTTTGGTATCATACTCTTGTAGTAGTAAAACTCATCAGATCAATCTTGGCTTTATATTAGGTTTTGTCATTAAATACGTCAATGCCTCATGATCAGTATACACTGTTACCTTTGATAAAATTAAGAACAAAACTTATTAAATGAGAAGGTAATAGCCAACATATCTTTCTCAGTTGTTATATAGTTCTTTTGGGCATCATTCAATGTCTTCCTTGCGTTATAAATAGGATGGAAAATCTTGTCCTTCCTTTGCCCAAGAACTACTCTGATAGTAAAATCTCTTGCATCACACATTAGCTCGAAAGGTTTAGACCAATATGGTGAAACTAGAATTGATGCACTTGTAAGCTTTCCATTAAAAAGTTAAAAAGAGTGCATACATACACTTATCATCGAAGTCAAATATTACATCCTTGGTCAAGAGATCAATAAAAGGCTTAGTGATTTTTGAAAAATCCTTAATAAATCCTTTATAAAATCTAGCTATTGCTCGTCTAATTAAAACAATGTATATATGAAAATTTGACCTAGACCAAAAAATTGAGGCAAGTTCACCTCGTTAATAAGTAATATAAACCGAAATAAAACTGAGTATTATACCTAAGAGAAAGTCAAATATGCAAGCAATTTAACTCAATGATGCACAATTAACTCAGAAATCCAAAATTTTATTGATTTGAATATTACATAAAACAAGCAAGATAAGGAAATATGCAAGATGGAAGATGAACTAAATGTAATAAAACTTGACTAGGTTTCCTAAATTTGATAATGGTGGATTGGTTTAGTACTTACCTCACTTAAAATAAGTTACACCTAATGGTCATAGGCACCCTTTTTCTCTTATACTCTCAATTAACCTACTTAGTCCATAGATTACTTGGAATAAAAAGCATTGAACACTAGAGGCCTAAGATTAAGGTCTTTAATTCTAGGTTTCCTCACACAAGATCCTAAGGCTTAGTCCACTCTTAGGTTCAAGGATGTGTCTAGATTGATTTTTGGGTAAAATAAGTTCCAATGTTCATGAAACTCATTCTCCTATGGTCATAATCTATGTGATCAACCTAAACTAAGGCTCAATAAGCATTCAATCCAATAAAAACACATCCACATAACCTATTTCTAACCTAAATTAATCTATAACCTTAGCTAAAAATGATTACTTACACAAATTAATCAAAGGAACACAATAGATGGTTGAAATATGCATATCCATTGATTAATCAACAAAAGCATAATCTTTATAAGCTATGAAACAAAAATACAGAAGAAAAATAGTTAGCTAGTCACTCCCTAAAATTCTCTGCAAAGTTTCAATACTTGAAAGCTCTAAAAACACATGAACTGGACTGAAAAACGATCTAGATTATAAAACAAGAAAAAAATCTGCATATGGAGGATGAATGGTGATGAAGATGATGATTCTAGTGGCTTCTCCTATTTCTGCGAAAAAAAATTGCTATTTATAGTTTCCCTCAAGTGTGCCTAGGGTTTGGGACTGATTTGAAGTCATTTCTTTATGATTTGGAACTGAAATTAATGAAACGTTGTGCACATGTCATTCAATGACAGGCTCCAATTGATTAACGACTCTAACGGGACCCTGATGATCCTTAAAAGACGCCATTGATTGTCTAGTAAGGTGCCATTGATGCTCTGTCCTGCATAGTTCCAATTGCATTTTTACTCCAAAATCAGTCCCAAACACCTCTACTTTGCTCCAAACACCATATGTTCCTGAAATAAACAATAATAATTGTCAAGCAGTGCTTTTCATACATCAAATGGGTGGAAACATAACAAAATATATACTTAAAATCAATATAAATCACCTATTAACAACACATCCACACTTGAATTGTTTCTTTTTCTCAAGCAACTCACTTAGATCCTTAAAAGACATCTCATTATGGAGTTTAAAAGCAACTAAAATATTCTGTCATTTCATTTTCAAAGAAAATCAAGTATTTGCAATCCTTTAAACTTCGATAAACTCAAGTATCACGCTACTATATATATATCATAATCTTTTCATCAATGCACATAAAAAAAATCAAATGGAGATACCATTGATCAAATGCAAGTATAAAATTAAAATGGGCTTTCCTCACAGTATTTACTCATGTCATTCAAGTGTATAAGGGTTGTGTTTGACTCAAAACTTCCTTTAAGAGACTACACAACTATGCTTTTGCAAATTCACCTATTTTCAACCACATAGAGTAAATGCCAACATTGATCAAAAGGACTTTTACTAAGGGTTATAATAGGGCTTAGGTTAAGGTAAGGTAAAAAGGATAAAGGGGTATACACAAGCAGTCACAAAATACTAAATAAAAGGGAACAATCAAGTAAGAATTCGAGATAAGCAAATGAACACAAGGGACTACAACTACTAAGTACTAACTTATGCTAATGTGTTTTATTCTTGTCTTCTTCTTTTGTTATTGAATAACATTGAAAATAAGAGAAACAAATAATAACACATATCAACAATTACACGAGTATAAGTACCTCTCATAACATATCGTAATAGAATACAAATAAAAAATCCTTAAATCAAAGACATTAAAAAGCTTACTTAGTACTTTATTCAACTTATGACAGGGTTAGGCTAAAAGGTTTTCAGGTTTGAATACAAGGGTGAATGTTTCAGATAGAAAAAGGTTAAAGGCTCAAAGGAGGTAGTAAGGGAAAAATGACCCAATGGGTTATTTAAGTTAAGGGGTTAAAAACAAAGAAGGCTTTAATCATGTCTATAAAGCATGCAATTATCAGTATCAAATAGGTTTAGAGAAAGTTCTGAAGGTAATCCATATAAAGAAGCATCACACATAACAAAGAATATAAATGACTATAAGATGCGGTCATATAGCTCAAAACCTCACATGTGCTTAAATGAAATCCATCAAAATTCCATACATTGCTTTATCACTTAATCATTAGTTATTGACTATGTTTATGCACCTGACTACTTCAATCAATCCACATGGTTCCCTATCCTTCTAAGCTGCCTAATCCAAATTCACGCATACAACTTAATTCTCATTCTAACTACTTTGACAAAATCGTATGGTCAAATTCATCAAATTCAAGTTAAACATGGGACAAAAGTTAGCTTCTAAAAGAGTCGCAACCATTCTAATATGTATCTCTCAACATCAACATCAACATCAACATCATACACATCGACATTATACACAATCTCAATCCCCCTCCCCCCTCTTATAAACATTGTCCCTAATGTTTCAAGATTCACAAGCAAGAATAAAGGATAGGGAAAAGAAAAAACTTCCTTGAAAAAGGATCATCCAAGAAACTTTTGGCCATCAACCATAAAAAACCTATAGAACAACTTAAATGAAACACAACTGAAATAACTAAAAAGAAAACACAGAGAACTACTATCCTATTGAGGATAAACACTGTGATCAAGAAGTAGAAGATGGTGAATTAAGGAGTGTAAAGCTCTCCTCAGATTCAACCACAAACATGGGCATGTAAAGCTTGGCTCACTGTTCATTTACCTTAAAGGGATGTTCATTTTCTCTCTTCACATCAAGAACTCCAAAAGGATAAACTTGTAGCACCTCAAATAGACCATACCACCTTGACTTAAGCTTTTCTAGAAAAATGTAAAGACGTATGTTATAAAGCAATACATGGTCGCCTACCTGAAAGTCTTGGTGGAGGCGCATCTTATCATACCACTTCTTCACATACTCCTTATATAGCTTTGAATTATTATATGCATCCAAATGAAACTCCTCAAGGTCATGAAGCGCATAAGTGTCCTGGCATAAGTAGAAGACAAATCAAAGTTAAGAAATTTAGTCGCCCAATATGCAAAAAGATATAACTCTATTTAGAGATGACAAGATTTCCTATACAATATCTTAAATGGTGACATGCTTATGGATGTCTTAAAGGCAATCCTATATGCCTAAAGTGCATCATCTAGCTTTCTCTAAAATTTTCTTAAGCTCCCTATTTGAAACCTCAACCTACCCACTAGTTTGGGGGTGGTATGGTGTAGCAACCTTGTGGGTCACCCCATACTTAGCCAAAAGAGAATAAAAAATTTTATTGCAAAAGTACAATCCTCAATCACTAATGATAGCCCTGGGTGCGCCAAAACATGTAAAAATGTTCTTTTTTAAAAATCTGACCATAATCCTAGCTTCATTTATGGGCAATGCCACTGCTTTTACAAATTTTCTAACATAATCCACTATAACTAAAATATATTGATTGGAGTAAGACTTAGGGAATGGTCCCATGAAGTTTATGCCCCAAACAATGAAAACCTCACAAACCAGTATATTAGTCAACAACATGTCATGTCTCCTACCAATATTCCTAACCCTTTGGCACCTATCACAAGATGTGACAAATGCATATACATCCCTAAATAATGTAGGCCAATAAAAACCACTCTTTAGGACCTTATGATCTGTCCTAGATGCACTATAATGTCCCCTAACCTCTCTAGAATGACAATGATGTAATACAAATGTCATTTCCTCCTAAAAAATGCAACGCCTAACAATTCCATCCATACAAATCTTGAACAAAAAAGGATCATCCCAAAGATAGTGTCTTACCTCACTCAAGAATTTCTTCTTTTGGGAATAAGAGAAATCGGGGGGATAGATATTACTAACAAGGGTGTTCACAAAATCTACAAACAAAGGAGTGGCTGTCATAGCCAGCAGATGCTTATCAGGAAAGCTCTATGGGATTTCCTTCTTTGATGCACTCTCTATAGTGGCTCGATATAACCTTGACAGGTGATCAGCTACAAAGTTTTTAGCTCCCTTCTTATCCCTCAATTCAATGTCAAACTTTTGCAAAAGTAACACCCAACAAATTAGTCTAGGTTTGTCATCGAGTTTTTTCATCAACTGCTTTAATTTGGTATAGTCAGTGTAAACAATGACTTTAGACAAATCCAAATAAGATCTAAATTTATCGAAGGCAAACACAACCTCTAACATCTCTTTCTTCGTAGTGGTGTAATGGCATTGTGTGTTGTTCAAAATCTTGCTTACATAAAAAATAAGCTGAACAACACCCATTGCATAATTACTTGCATCACACATTAACTCAAAAGGAAGAGACCAGTCAGGAGATATAAGAATAGGAGCAGTCACAAGCTTATCCTTTAACAGTTGAAAAGATGTCATATATTTCTCATGAAAAGTATTAAAAAAAACATCTTGTTCAAGCAATTCAGCCAAAGGTTTAACAATCTTTGAAAAATCCTTTATAAACTAACGGTAAAAACTAGCATGGCCTAAGAAACTCCTAATAGATTTAACATTGGATTGGGGTGGAAGTTTCTTAATTACATCAATTTTTGCTAGGTCTACCTCAATACCTTTGCTAGAAATCTTATGACTAAAAACTATGCACTCTTAAACCATAAAATGACATTTTTCCTAGTTAAGAACTACGTAAGCCTCCTCACATCTAATCAAGAATTTCTCTAAGTTCTTTAAACATACATCAAATAAAGTACCAAACATAGAGAAGTCATCCATGAAAATTTCAATGCAAGATTCAAACATATTAAGAAAAATAACCATCATGTATCTTTAAAAAGAATCTGAAGCATTGCATAAGCCAAAAGGCATGTGTCTATAAGTAAAAGTATAATATGGACATGTAAAAGTAGTTTTCTCTTGATCTTTTGGGGTTACAAAATTTGCAAATATCCACTATATCCATTTAAGGCAAAATAAAAATCATGTCTAGCTAACTTCTCAATCATGTGATCAATGAAAGGTAAAGGAAAATGATCCTTCCTTGTGGTATCATTCAACTTCTTATAATCAATACACGTTCTCCATCCAGTTACCTTCGTAATGGCTGTCACCTCATGCTTATCATTTTCAACAACGATAGTGCCTTCTTTGGTACCACTTGCACAGGACTTACCCAACTAGAGTCAGAGATAGGATAAATAATACCTGCATCAAGAAGTTTCACCACCTCATCCCTGTTAACGTCCTTCATATATGGGTTAAGTCTCCTAAGGGGCTGCACCAATGCTTTACTTTCATCCTCTATGAATATTCAGTGCATGCAAAAAGAAGGGCTTATAACCTTTATATCTATAATGGACCACCCAATGGTTTTTTTATGGTCCCTCAATACTCTCAACAATTGCTCTTCCCTAGCACCGGACAAACAAGAACAAATGATAATAGGTAAGTTCTCAAGTGGGTTAAGAAAAGCATAATTTAAATGACTTGGAAGAGGTTTTAGTTCGATAGAAGGAGGCTCTTTAATTGAATTCCTCATTAAAGGTTTGGCTAGTAATTAGAGAGGCTCATATACTCTATGATGTGTCCAAAATGCCTGCTCTATTTCATCTCCAATGTCCTCCAACTCTTATTATAACTCCTCATCTAACTTTTCAAGTATAGCTTTCGCTTCCCCTTCTAACAAATTTGTACAAAAAAAAAGAAAAAAATTCAGAATTAGGAGAATAAACATCAATAAAATTACATGATTAAAAAAAAGAAGGATGCTTCCGAGTATCGATCACATCAAACACAATATCTTCATCTTGAAATCTAAAGATGAGCTTTACTCTCTACACTTCGATAATGGTCTGTGCAATGTCCATGAAAGATCTTCCAAGGATAATGGGGATATCTCTATATTCCTCCATGTCAAGGATCAAGAAGTCCACTGAGAAGATGAACTTCTTGACCTGTACCAAAAGGTCTTCAATGATTCCCCCCAAGTGTATGATATACTTATCTACTATCTAGAGTGAAATTATGGTGGGCTTGGGCTCTGCCATTCCTAACTTCTTAAAAATAGAAAGAGGCATTAAATTAATACTCTCACCCAAATCCATCAAAACCCTATCAATAAGTAAATCACCAATAGCACAAGGAATAGTGAAACTCCTTGGATCCTTGAGCTTCATTAGCAACTTCTTTAGTAAAATGATCAAACTACTTATCTAAGTTCGTACCTTTTAATCTCTAAGGATATGGGATCCTTGGTCTTAACGAATTTGTAATGGGATTGAAAAATAACCTGGGATGCTTCTCCTTAGCAGCTGGTGCTTCCTTTTCCTCCTTACTCACTTCTTGACTCTCTTCTTCATCATTCTGCTCCACTGTTTCATTCTTTTGGTTCTCCTTAGCTTCCTTGAGTTGTCTGCCACTTCTTAATATAATTTCCTTTGTATGTTCCCTCGAATTAGCTTTTGTAATACTAGGAAGTGACCCAGGAGGTCTCTCTTTTAGTAAACTAGAAATTTGACTCATCTGGTTTTCCAAGTTTCTGATGGATTACTCTTCATTTTGCATCATAACCTCAGTGTTAGATATGTACTTTGAAAGTTACTCTTCAAGGTTGGATTTTTTTACTAGCATAGAACTGATGGTCTTGAAACCAAGAGATGGCTACCTTTAGATGTTAGAATATTGTGCTACTTGATCATTCCTCCAGGAAAATTTAGGTTGATTCCTCCACCCTGGGTTGTAGATATTGGAAAAAGTATCCCCTCTCTGTCTATTGAAATTCCCACATAATGGGCCTCTTTTTACTCTTAAGCAAAGCGAATTCCAACCTGACATTTTGAAGACTAATATGAATCTCTACCACAATGCTCACACATAGTATATCTCTTCACCAATGAATTGGCTCCACCCTTTACACTGAGCATCAAATTGTCTAGCCTTCTTGTCAACACATCCATCTGAGCTGATAAGGCTACTATATTATCCAAAACATGAACACTAGCAGGTATTTTAGGATGTCTCTCTATATGATACTGAAAACTATTAGTGGCCATCTTATCTATCAGTCTATAAGCTTGATCTGGGGTCTTTCTTATTAGACTACCTCTAACTGCTGCATTAATAGTACTCCTGGTCGAAGGAGTCACTCCAGTATAAAATGTGTTAACTTGCTGCCAAGTGGTGAACCCATGACTAGGGCACTACACCAACATATCTTTAAATCTCTCTGATAGGGGTCAAAATTGATATGATTTTGATAGTGAATTTGATGCATTATGACCCCTATATTGTGTTTAAATGTT
>JAOXYD010000134.1:16897211-16909310 GCA_028565735.1 Pinacopodium congolense
TCCTCAAGACACATGATCTTGTGTTTGCGAGCCGACCACCAACTGAGGCTGCAAAGTATATAGGTTACGATCAAAGGTCAATGGCCTTTTCACCTTATGGACCTTATTGGCGAAATATGCGCAAGCTTTGCACTTTGGAGTTGCTTAGCAACCTTAAAGTCAATTCCTTCAAGTCCTTCAGAAAGGAAGAGACTGATCACTTGATTGATTACATTAAACACGCTTCTTATGAAAGACTTGCCGTCGATCTCAGTGCAAAGGTCTCGTCTCTTGGTGCTGATATCAGCTGCAGAATGGTTTTTGGCAAGAAATATACATACAAGGAGTTCGGCGATCGAGGGCTTACATCTGTGATTCACGAGGGCTTTGAATTAGCCGCAGTTCCAAACTTGGGTGAGTACATTCCTCCTATCGCTCCACTTGATCTTCAGGGTCTTAGAAAGCGTATGAAGGCTATCAGCAAGGTGTATGATGGCTTCTTTGAGAGGATCATCGATGACCACATACAGAACAAGGATGAGAACAGAACCAAGGATTTTGTTGATATCATGTTGGGGTTCGTAGGATCCCAAGGAACCGAATACACTATTTTTCGTGACGACATTAAAGCCGTAATGTTGGTAAGTTGATCTTGCCGTATGATTTATATTTTTCCAATATACTATCAGTTGATTTCTTGCAATATCAATAGGTAGCCATCGAGTGATTCTTCTGAATTTTACTGTCAACCATTGGCTTAAATGTCAATTGATCCATAAATTATTCATCTGGTTTATGATTGAGATAGTGAAGGAAATCATTTAGAACATTCAAACTCAGATAAGGTAAGGTGGCGAAATGTTCTAATTTCTTACACAAGTATAACAAACCATGAAGCTTTTAACTATAGGATCTCCATTTACCGTATTATTAGGACTTGTACGATGGTAAATATTCTTTGAGTAGTGCTGCTCTAATATCGATTCAATTTAAAAATAAGAGACATATTTTTTTGATGAGTTCTTTGATGAATTTTTTTTTTTGAGTTAGCAAGATATATGCTTCAAAGATTTCATGGGAAAAAAAAAGAACTTTAATTTGTAGAAATTTAAAGGGGCTGAGTCTTAATGTCTTGTATTTATTAAATTATTTTAAATTGATCAACTCATTCTAATCTGATTTGAAAGAAAAATTTAAATTAAATGATTCAACTTAATTTGATGTAACATAATTTATATCAAAATTAAATTTAAAATAAATTGTCAAGTTGCATAAAATTTTAAATAACCTTAAACTTTAACGAAGATTCTCATACTATAACAAATATAATTTGGCGAAATTATAATTTCTTACATAAATATAATACCAAGAAGCTTTTAACTAATACAATCTGATTTGAAAGAAGTTATTAATTAAATAACTCAACCCGATTTGATCTAATATTATCTAATATTAAAATTAAGTTCATGTTGAATTGTCAAGTCGAATAAAGTTTTAAATAGCCTTAAATTTTGATGGAGATTCTCATACTATATAAACCATCAAAATTAGTTTTACTTTTGTTTTCGTTAGTATCTTGACTTCTTTTATCTAGAACAATGTAGTTAATTAATATTCTTCTAAACTACAAAAATTCTTAAGAAGGATAAGAGGAAAATGTAAAGTCTAAGACCATTACTAACATTCAACATTTTTAAATATTAATTGTGTACTCTAATAATCTCTGTATACATAATGACTACAAGTTCATATTATTTAGGATTACACTTGTATAGTGTTACATAGGATTATTTATAAGATTGAAATATAATGATAATTAACTAAGAGTTTCATTGAATTAAGATACCATCTTTATTATTATATTAATAGAGATTTAAAATTTTGTTATAAATTCGAGTATAACCAAACGCACATGTAACTGGGTTATATCTACCTTAATGTATTACGGTGATTTGATAGTAATAAATTCAAATTTGAAACGTTCCTACTTAATATGTGTTAGTAGTGAAAAGATCGTTAATTAAAAAAAAGTGTGATTAGTTTGCTTTTAATTATCAAAAATTATATTGCTTCTATTTCATTTTTTTATCCATTGGTTTTTACTTGTGAATTGAGTCCATAATCCTAGGTGAAACTAGTTCATACTCGTATGGTGGCCTTCCTGACAAAAGACATTATGGAGATTAACTTGTTCATAGTCGTATGGTTACTAGTTTTCATTTCCTGAGAAAAGCATCCTGACACAGGCTTTGATCCATCTAATTATTGTTTGATCATCCGAATTTCCTCACAGGACATGCTTTCAGCTTCAATGGACACCTCAACGACAGTAGTTGAGTGGGCGCTATCAGAGCTCATGAAGAACCCTCAAATAATGGAGAAACTTCGAAAAGAACTGGACGAGAAGGTACCCCTGAATAGAATGGTAGAAGAACCAGACCTAGAAGACGTGAACTACTTAGACATGGTTATCAAAGAAACTTTCAGGCTCCATCCAGTTGGACCATTGTTGATTCCTCATATGTCAACTGAAGATATCACCGTCGAAGGCTTTCACATCCCCAACAATTCTCGGGTCTTCATCAACATTTGGGCCATTGGGAGAGACCCATTAGTCTGGTCAGATGCAGAAGCATTCATCCCTGAAAGGTTTGTTGGGAGTAACATAGACTTCCGAGGAAAGGACTTTGAGTTACTTCCATTTGGTTCCGGTCGCAGAAGCTGTCCTGGAATGCAAATGGGTATAGCAACTGTGCGTCTAATCCTGGCAAGGTTGGTCCATAGCTTTGATTGGGAACTTCCTGATGGTATGTCGCCAAGTGAGTTGGATATGACTGAGGTGTTCAGCCTGGTAACACCTAGAGCAACGCCTTTACTCGCCATCCCCACTTATCGCCTCACGGTTTGATGCTCTGAAGCTAGAAATGCAACTCACTGCAGTGTTTAATTTAAAACATTTTAATAAAATAATTCCAGGTCATGGTCAATAGAGGATGACATTGGCAATGGCATAAGTCTCCTCTTCGTATGAAGTTTTATTGTGTTGGACACCACCAAAGTTTACCCAACACTGGATTTGCAGATTGTCTACCAAGTATAACTCAGTTATTAGGCCATCTTCGTTTAAGAAATTACATATAACTGGAATGGATTCGCTTTTAACATCGTTGGAATGCAGATTTTAAAATTATGGACATCTTAAATTTAAAGTATTGATTAATGCTCATTTTTAGAGAAAATATTTGGATAATTGGAACGTGATATAATCATGTGTATAATGAATTTTTTTCTCAATTTCGTTTAAGACAAAATCACCTTAAAATTTATACCATAATTAAATTATTAACATAATAAAATGTGAACTACAAATCGTAAGTTATTCTCTTACCTCAATCTTTTTTCTTACGTTACTCCTTGAATCCACAAGACATGTGAAAACTAAATATATTTGTCCTTAAAACTTCTAAAATTTTACAATCAAATTCAATCTAATTAAATTATTTTTTGTATTTTCAATCATTTATTACATATGGCATATTAAATTTCTAAATATGTTTGCAATGGTATAAACTATATTTATGACTAGATAAATTAAACTTCTTTAATTTATCTTTAATTATTTAATTAAATAATCTATATACATAAATCAAGATTGATATTTAATAACACATTATGACCATTCAAATATCAAGAATTTTAAAGTGATTTTGACTAACCATTTTATGTACGATTTTCTATACAATTTTATTATATCATATTTTAGTAAAATATAAAGTATGGAATTATTTTATTTGACCATAATCATATTAGTTTTTTATTGTTAGTAATTAATTCTTTTGGTATCATTTGAAAATTATTTTTAAAGCGTTATTTCACTTTGGTAAAAAATTTATCAAATTAACACTAATAGATAATAGTGAAACATTGTTTCTAATCATACCCTATATTGATCACTCAGTTATCTCTATATAGTGTATATTTCACCTAATGACTACTAAGTGAATTATGTTGGAATTTAAACTTATTTTGGATTTTATGTATTTGGTTAATGAGCCATTTGTATAGGTTCAAAAGATAGAAAATATAACCCAAATTTTAGAAGACATCTAGAAACATTTATGTAGAAATACCCTTTTTAATAGCTAATATATTGAAGAAATACTCAAATAGTTTGTAGAAAATATCTAGATATTTTGTAGAAATATCATAAATCTATAAATATTTTTAAAATTAGTAATAGATATTAATTGTATAGAAGGATCCTGAGTAGTATAAATATGGGTCCCTCTCCCCTTTGTAATAACAATTTAAGATAAGTTGGGTTGAGTGTTAACTACATGTGAGAGTTCTTTTTTTTTTTTGAAAGTATCTTTCTCATCTTTGAATTGTTACCAAAGTTCTTACTGAAAATTTCAAAATCCTTTTCTAATTTTAGTAGAGCGTCCATTCTAAACCTTCTTTGTAATTTCCATTAGAATCCCATCACCTTTTAACAAAGTGGCATCAGAACTTCAAGATTCTTCTAGTATAAACTAGCAAATGAATTGGCCCCCCAAGTTTCAAAGTTCTTCAAAGGAGGCTCTAATAATTAAAGTATCAAAATGAAGGCTTTGCTTGAAAAATATAATATTTGGAGATTATAGAGAATGGGTACATTAAGTCAAATGATGGGACTACTATTTCTCAACCTTAAAATGATGCCTTAAAGAGTCTAAGGAAGAGAAACAAGAAAGTTCTCTCCCTCATCTTTCATGCTATAGATAATGAGATATTTGAGTTGAGCTTAAAGTATCATGCAAAGAAGAGGAGAAAGTTTAAAAAATACCTTCAATCTTTAATAAGAGATTTTGAAACTTTACATATGAAAGAGAATGAAACTAAAGTGATTATTTTGCAAGAGTTATGGTAATGGCTAATTGAATGAGAAACAATAATGAAACTATCACTCACACAAGAGTGATGAAGAAAATTCTCCATTCTTTAATCTAAAATTCGGGCATATTGTAGTAACTATTGAAGAATAAAAAGATTTGGAAGTTATGAAGATTACAATTTAAAGGATCACTTGAAGTGTATAAAAAATGCAAAAGAGGAAGCAAGAGGTCTTAGACCATGTTCTTCAAACTAAGTTCATTTTGAATTTAAAGGAAAAAAAAACACCCAAAGAGACCAAAGACCAAGAGGGCGTGCTAGAAGATGTGAAAGCTATAAACAAGGAGGTTTTATGCCATCTAATAATAGAGGAAGAGGGCAAAGCAATCTATTAATATGAGGGTATGGAAAAGGAAGCTTGACAAGATTTGATGAAGGCCAAACATCTAGAAAATCTCAAATTGAATGTTTTAATTTTCACAAACTTGACCACTTTCCTTTGGAATGTAGAAATGCTCCTCACAATATTGAAAAGAAAGCTCACTATATTAAAGAGGACAAGTAAGAAAATTCCACTCTATTGTTGGCTTACAAAAGAGAGGAAGGTCTAAAAAAGAGTAATTGGTGCTTGGACACTAGAACTAGTAATTATATGTGTAGGAGTAAAGATATGTTTATGGAGTTTGATGAGTTCATAAGTGGCAATGTTACATTTAAAGATACATGTAACATAACTATTAAAGGCAAAAGTAACATCTTAGTCCGTTTTAAAGATAAAAGATATGGGTTTATTTCATATGTATATTATAGTCTAAATATGAAAAATAATATATTAAATTCATGACAACTCTTAAAGAAAAAGTTATGATATTAGCCTCAAGGATCACAGTTTTTCAATAAAAAATCAAAGAAGTAATTTAATAGCTAAGGAAGTAATGAAAAGAAGTAGAATGATATTAGTTAACATCTAAAATGATGTGGAAAAATGTCTTCAATTTTGAATTAAAGATCCTTTTTGACTTTGGCATCTAAGATTAAAGTGTCTAAATTTTAGAGGATTAAAGTTAATGAGAGAGAAAGGAATAATGGGAGATTGCCTTCCATCAATCATCCATATAAATTATGTTACGAATTCTTACCTAGAAAGCATTCAAGAAAAAAGTTTTCTTAAGGAGGCCATTGTAAGAATCAAGACGTTATTACAACTAATACATACTGATATATATATATATATATATATAAAGTCCAATTTTACCTTGCTCTTTTGACAAGAATAAATACTTCCTCCTCTTTATTGATGATCTTTCAAGAAAGATCTGGGTGTATTTCTTGAAGGAAAAATCAAAGACATTTGGCTTCTTTAAAAGGTTTAAGGAATTTTTTGATAAAGAAAATGGACAAGAGATTTTGAGATCTAATAGAGGAGAAGGATTCACATCAAAAGAGTTCAACAAATTTTATGAAGAGTATAAAATTCTTTGTCTTTTAACAGTTTAAATTCTCCTCAATAAAATTGAGTTGCGGAGAGGAAGGCTAGAATCATTCTTGAAATGGCTTGAAGTACGTTGAAAAGTAAAAAGATGTTTAAAGAGTTTTGGGCTAAAGCTATGGAATATACAGTCTACTTGATTAACTACTCACTAACAAGTAGTGTATAAGAAAGAATATCATAACAGACGTGGATTAGACGTAAACTTAGTATTGCGTATTTAAAGGTCTTTAGGAGCATATCTTATGTCCATGTAATGGATGAAAGGAGATTAAAACTTAATGATAATGGTAAGAATTACATGTTCATTGGTTATGATCAAAGCTTAAAAGGGTACAAGCTTTACAATACAAACAATAGAAAAATGGTTATTAGTAGAGATATAAATTTTTATGAATAAGGTGCATGGAACTTAGTTGTTCAAGAAGACAACTATGTCTTCCTTCCTCTCACGATTGAAGATAAGGAAGAAGAACAAGTAAGTGACGAAGCATAAGAGCCCACTACACCTCTCATATCACCAAAGGCATCATCTTGAAGGAAATAGGGGTTTGAAAGAAAAGATATTTTCAAGACATAATTGAGGTAAAAGACCATTAAAATGATTTGACTTGATTTTGTCTCTTTGCCTATTGTGAATAATAGATTTTGAAGAAGTGACCTAAAACAAAAACTGAAGAAATGTCATGGATGAAGAGATTAATACTATAATAAAAAATTGATACATGGTAGCATGTAACCCTTTTAAAAGGGTCAAAGATAATTAAAGTAGATTTATAAGGTACATGATAATGTTAAATGAGAGATAGAAAGATATAGTTTTCATTAGCTTTGGCTAAAAATATACTTTCATAATATGAGCAAGCATATAGATACAAGGTATCATTTTATAAGAGAATGCATAGAGAGAAAAGAAATGGAGATGAAGTACATGAAGACTCAAGACCAAGTAGGTAATATCTTCATAAATCATTTGAAAAAGGATATCTTCATCAAATGTATAAGTTACGTTAGAGTTACTAAATCAAGTTTAAAAGGGGATGTTGGAATACAAACTTGTTTTAGATTTCATGTATTTGTTTAATAGGTCACTTGTATGGGTCTAAATGATAAGAAATATAACCCAAATTCTAGAAGATGTCTATTTTTTTTCTAGAAATATTTTCCAATATTTAGACACATTGAAGAAATATTTAGATAGATTGGATCAATATTTAGATAGTTTGTAAAAATATCTAGATATTTTGTAGAAATATCTTAAGTATAAAAATATCTCTAAAACCAGTAGTACATATTAATTGTATAGACAGATTCTTAAGTAATATAAATAGAAGTCCTTCCTCTCTTTGTAACAATAGGTTAAGATAAATAGAGATAAGTACTAGCTACAAGTAAGAGTTCCTCTTCCATTAAAAGTATCTTTCTCATCAATGAGTTGTCAATAAAGTTCATATAATAAATTTCAAAATTCTCGCCTAATTTTAACAAAGAGTCCACTCTAATTCTTTTTTGTCATCTTCATTAGAAGCCTGTCACTTTCCAACAAGCTATCCTTAAATATGAAGTATAAAGTAATGTCAAAATATAACAATTCCTATATGAGATACTTAGAGATTTCAAAAAGATCAATTATATAATGATCATAATTAGCATTTCTATAAATGCATAAATAATGTTTCATATGAAATTATTATGGCAAGTCAGTTTAGTGAATTTGTTTTATAATAAAAAAATCCACATATTAGTTTAATTTTTAATAAGACCATAATTAGAAATAATTTATAAATAATATCTAATTATAATATAAATATCATAATTATGATTTTATCACAATTTCATTTGTAAAGTTAATTTATTCAATGGATTTTATTTTATATTATAGTTAATTAAACAAACATATATAAGTTAAATAATGTTTGTAATTAATTATGTCAGATAATATACAACCAATCAGTTGATTCTAGGTATAAACCTACAAAAAAAACTTGTATAAAACTTTCCTTAGTAAAATTATATCTAAGTTTAAAAATGTTTTAACAAAATTATAAATTTAAAACACAAAAAGAAAGAAAATCTAATATTAATTTCTAGCGATATATGATCTTTCAATAGAAAAGAACATCTAATAATGAGATTGCTTTAATCATTTTGTTGATTAAGATGTTATTTAAGACTACTCACTTTATAAAGTTCCATTAAGATGCTTAGGTAAGCCTCATTGTATATAATTGTTTCAGATATTCAATATGTAATTGCCAATGGATTATTTTTCTTCAATATTGTAACCACATGGAGGAATGTTGTACACTTTTCACTTGGTCTAGTCAAGGAATAATTGAAAAAAGATGATTTTATAACATAGATACAAAGAGTAGATAAACAATGCAAAATAATTTTACACATCAGTGTAAATTAAAGGGCTTTTGCTATAAATAATGCTATGTTACCTTCGCTTTAAAAATGTCTCTTCCAATCGAGAAGCTAAAATTGCTTTTGTTCATTTCTTATTTTTTAAAACATTAGGAGATAAAGTACATATTTAATATTTTTCTTATAGTAATATTAATTGCAGTCGGTCATATACAAAATTAGCTCAAATTAATCTATTTTTCAAAGAACAATTTAACAATGAAATTGAGACAAACTTTTCAGCAAGCGTACCGGTCGAATCAAGTAATAAAGTGGAATATATTTAAGACTCCGAGTATCGAGTCCCACGAGGAAGTTTATATGATGTAAGTAATAGGTCAATCAGATTACAATTGTCTAGAGAACACTAAAATTTATGATTTAAGAAAATAAATAACTAAAAGCTAATCTACAAAGCCTAGAAAAATTCCATTAAATTGTAAAAGAGTCATATATTGCTTTTCCTAAATAATTCAGTTAAACTTTAGTGGTTGATGATTTAATTGATTTAAAGATCAGTGAGAATTAATCTAGGGTTTTCACGAAATCAAGGCAATATTATGGTTAAGACACTGACTTATCTCTATTGGTCTTATCTTGAAGTTTGGTTATGCTTCAGACTTAGGTAAAAGGCTTAAAGCTTAGGAAGTCTAGTATTAAATTATCCTAATTTAAGATTAGTACCTTCATGACTAACTAAGTCTTTGGTTATTTCAATGATTTAAACCATTTTGTTTATTGATTTTTCTAATAACCTTGGCAGAGACTGTCAGATCCAAGATTATTTGATGTCAATATCCTAATTGATCAGTTCAAGACAAGCATTAAGCATTTAATAAACAAATATTAATTCACTAATCATGCATTAATCATAAATTAACACAATTAGTCATCCATAAACATATTCAGTATGATAACTTAACTGAAATTAAACGTTAAGCACAATAATTAATCAAAGGATATAATAAATCTAACTTAAGTAACAAGAATTTGATTAATTCAAAATAATAATAATAATACACGAAATTAAGAGTTTAAAATGAACCAAATCACATCCCCAAATGTTATTCTAACTTAGAACATGTGCATGAAGCTGTTGGAAATTGAAAACAATATGAAAACTCAAATTACAAAAGATTGAAAACAAAAATAACCTAAAAACTACTTTGATATAAGAACTAACTAAAACTAAGGTGTTTAACTCCTAATTCTGCCTACTTAGAATGTCTGGAGAGGTCCTCTATTTATAAGGATAGAGTAGCTGCAAGTGGAAGAAGATAGTCGCAAATGTTGAAGAATTAAGTTAGAAATTGCTGCTACCATCCTTCAACGGTGGTCTGCATCAAACTAAAATGGCGCTGTTGAAGGATGAACAACCCGCTGTTAGTATACAATTTTTGACTTCTTAAATGGTGGGCTGCAATCCATCAATGGTGGGCTATGCAGGGTGCCATTAACAGTTCAAAAATCATGATCTTCTTGTATCATTTCCACCTAATCTCCAATTCTTCACATTAAACTGCAATTGAAACATTTCTAAACATAAATTAAACATTTAAACATTGAAATATGGGTAAATTGACATCAAATAACAACTAAAAACACTATGAATTTTTCCCTTAGCAAATATAAAATGAAACATTGTCTTTCACATTAGTTGGTAGAAAAATAAAATTAATTGAATTTCTATGCTAAGTTAGAAAAATATAAGTTCAAATTCCTCGTGCATTTCAAAAAGGGAACGATTAAAAATAATTGGTATTAACTTTTCGGTCAAAATTTTAAAGTCAACAACTATTATTTTAACCATAACCCTAACATTAGTTGGTAAAAATAAAATAAAATAAATGAAATTTATATACTAAATTAGCAAAATTATAAGTTCATATTCCTTAAGCATATGCTCAGGTGATTACATAGAAAAAATATGTTTAATGTGTACAAATTTGAAATCAGTTAGCCTTAATATCTTGAATCCATTAAATTAGTATAGGTTGATCAAATCAATTAAATCTATTTGATAAAATCAATCATTTTTTTTAAAAATTTAATTAAATGATTCAACTTGATTTGATCTAATGTTATGTTATACTAAAATTAAGTCCACAATAAATTGTCAAGTTGAACAAACATTTAAATAACCTTAAATTTTGATGAGGATTCTTCTACATAAAATTAAGAATTTAAATTATGATTCAATCCAATTTGAGCCAAAAAATTCTAACTTAATCTCATGTTTAGTGTAGAGTTCTTTTATTTTGTATATTATTAAGACTTGTATGATAATAAATATTCTTCTGAGAATAACTCATTAAGGCTTAAATAGCTTTAGATAACATACAAAAAGTGTCGCTAAAAGTATAATTATTGTTGTCTTATATATAATGCAACACATTTCTTGTCGTCATCTAAAGTGGCATTACTATAAGTATAAGGTAACAAATTTTATTGATTAAGTAACAAAAATAATAGTGATACCTTAAGTTCTTACTAAGGTAACAGAATAGTTTTAGATTATAACAACAACAATTGTAAGATATAACAATAATTTGAATGTTTATAAGGCTACGATTTATTTTTTTAAGCAATAATATCTAATAGTAAAAGTAACAATTTATCATCTCATTAGCAACGAAATGAAATAGTCATTAATTTATAATATATAAAAAATACATACATTAATATTCATAAAAAAATGTCTAATATTAAAAATAACCATTAATAGATGACATATCCAAAATAAAATAGTCAAAATATGAGGTTATGAGATTCAACCATTAACATATTCAAAATACAATAGTCCAAAATTATTAACTAAACTGTGCACCTGTTGTATCTTTCTTTTAGTCCATACGGAGTACATATAAGTGCATCAATCAAAATAAAAATCAAAGCCAATACATACAAACACTCAAGATTGATTCATTATCAACTTCCTAATCATCAACTTTCAACGAAAAAAAAAAAGAAATAAATTAAATTATGTTGAAATTACTATGCTCATAAACATGTAGATTTTCATATTTGAATTAAATAGATCTTTTATAACCTGCTTCTCTAATTCACCAGCTCTTGCATATCCTTTCCTAATCTGTTCCATAACATCTAATGTCATTTTTCATTTATAACTTTTTTAGTTTTTAATCAATTCAAATAACAAAATTCTATAATTTTTTAATATTTAAAATCATTAAAAAGTTCATAGGTTCATTTTTCATTATAAAATTTTATTTTTAATTAATTCTAAAAAATATTTTATTTTTAATGTTAAATTTCTAAAATCTTTTAAAATTTTAAATAAGAAAATTCTAAAATTTTTAAATATATTTGAAAATATCCAATATCTTATA
>JAOXYD010000134.1:16922101-16936239 GCA_028565735.1 Pinacopodium congolense
GCTAAAAGATAGTAGAATTAATTAGGGACACACTAGAGTTGAAATCTTCAAGATTTAGAGCTGAAATTATTGACTCTGGTCAGTAATGACACCCTACCTCCCAACAACGGCACCCTTGCTCAAATTTGGCAGCACTAAACGACCCCCTATTCTTTATACAACGGCACCCTACCAGGGGGTCATTTATGGGCAGAACCAAGAGCAATTCTTTATATTTGTGCTCTAATCTTCATCATTAAGCTATATCCTACAAATTAAACATAATAAGAAATTGATTTAACACTTAAGCACTGAATTAGGGATCATAATTCAACAAATTAACCATTAAAACTTTATCAATTTGACCCTTAACATTGGTCTACGTTGTTGAAGGATGCATTTCAATTTTTTAAGTCTTATGAAAATTTCCAAAGGGTCAAAAATATCTCAAAGAGACATGAGATGCCACTAAACAATATTTTGGTATGTGAAATTTTCAATGTATGGGGTATTGATTTCATGGGACCATTCCTATCATCATATTCTAACCAATACATTTTAGTTAGTGTTGATTATGTGAGTAAATGGGTTGAAGCAATTGCTCTTCCAACGAATTATGAAAAAGGTGTAGTTTGCTTTGTGAAGAAGTACATTTTTACTCAATTTGGGACACCTAAATCAATTATAAGTGATAGGGGAACACACTTTTGTAACAAGCAATTTGAGTCCCTCTTATAAAAGTATGGTGTTGCCCATAATATAGCTACACCTTATCATCTTCATACTAGCAGTTAAGTTGAAATATCCAATCGAGAGGTTGAGCAAATTTTGGAAAGGACCACTAGCTGTTCAAGAAAAGATTGGTCACTTAAGTTTAATGATGCATTGTGGGCATATCGGACAGTATATAAGACACCCATTGGAATGTCTCCATACAAGTTGGTATATTGAAAAGCTTGGCACCTACCTATTGAATTAGAGCATCGTGCCTATTGGGACATTCATTTCCTAAATTTTAACTCAAATAAGGTTAGAGAAGAAAGACTATTGCAATTGAATGAGTTGGATGAGTTTCGTCTAGAAGCTTATGATAACTCTAAATTGCTTACGGAATGAGTCAAGAGATGGCACGATAAGCACATCATTCAAATGAAAATTAAGGTAGGTGAAAAAGCCTTGGTGTATAATTCAATATTGAAGTTGTTTCTTAGCAAGTTAAGGTCAAGATGGACAGGTCCTTATGATGTGACCAAGGCTTATCTATTTGGAACAATTGAAGTCCCTAATATTTCAAGGTCAATGGACAAAGAGTGAAGTTGTACATGACTAGTTTAGTTGAGGAGTCTTATAAGACTCTTTCACTATTTAATCCTCACCTTAAATCTTGTTTTACATAGGTGAAGAGCAGCCTATCAACACTCTTTTTAATGGCAAAAATGAGTCCTAAACACAATCAACAACTGACATAATCAATTCCCTCAATTGTGTAACCAAATTACACCTTAAATGATGTATCAATGAAACACATGCAATATAAAAAAATTATGAAATTTCTAGAGACGAATAAAATTTATGAAAAGTTTCCTAATTCCTTAATAGATCATAAAAATCCAATTTAAGCAACAAATCCATGATTAATGCATTCAAAAATCAAATTGAATCAATATGAACACAAGTTATCAAATTATGAAATCTTAATAGTCCAGCCTTGAAACAAACAATTTTAATCAATCAAATGATGAAAAATAAATACAAAAAATCTATTGAAACATAATTTATCAATTAACAAAAAATTTCAACAATAAAAACAAATTCAGAGCTTGAAATAAATGAATTGAAATAAGAACAAGTAAGAAGTATAAAACTTGGATAACTTTAGAGCTATAGAAGCTTAAAAATTGAAACAAAAATTCTAGCACACTCTTGAAGACTTAAACAAATTTGAAACAACAAATTTGTAGCAATAAAAATGGATTTAATCACTCAAATATGAGAATAAGTGATGAAATATCAAAATAAGAACATTTTTGTTGTCTATGAATAAATGGGGTTGAAACCAACGAAATACACTCCTAAAAATGCAAACAAATGATCAATCAAACTCTTAAATAGTTAAAAAAAATGTTCAAAACAAGATTGCAACTCGAAAAACTAAATTACACTAAATAGATTCAAGGGGAAACAAGATGAACATTAAGAACTTAAAAACTCAAAGCCTTTGGAGTAAGATAGGTTTCAAGGCTTATAATTCTCTCAAAATGGCATTAGAAACTTAACAAAAGGTTTAAGACACACACACACACACACACACACACACATATATATAGGTGTTGGAAGAGAACGAAGTCATTGGTGGCAAAAACTAGATGTTAGGGCATTAAAAACTTATTAAAAACTCGAGACCCAAACTAGCCGTTGGAATTTATCGGCTAGATCGATCAACCGATCTAGGAAGTTTTGTCGATCGATAGTTAATCGACCAATCTTCTTGCTCAGTCAATCGATAGTTTTGTAGAACGCACACCAAGTTTTACAAATCACATCCAACTCTATCAAAAAGCAATCAAACCACTTTGTTTCAACTCTAATTCAATTCAAACAAGTTTCAAAATAATCCTCAAGTGAAAGTAAACATCAAGTGACATATTTTAATTCCAAAAACACAAAATCACCTTATTTATAAACCAATTAATGCATTATGTCAAACTTTGAATTTAAATCAAAACAAGATCAATACAAACCAATTAAAACAAGTTTCTTTGCTTTAAAACTAATGCACACAAGTTATAAAAACACATTTTAAACTTATTCCAATATCAAAATTTATTCAAACAATACAAACTCAAAATTTGATCTATCATTTGAAACTTTAAACTCATAAGTTACTATTCCATTTATTTTAAAATTCAATAACTTTCATAAATCATTTATAAACCAAAATTCTCACAACAATTTAATACAAACATATTTAAACACATATAAATAACTTCAAATAACATTTCAATTCACTTAAACTCATCAAGGGGTACATTTTAGCACAATTCATTATATTACCTCTTGATTATGTAACTTTATGCTAATGAAATATTCTAAGACAATTCCTAACAATCGGTGTAATATTCAAATTCAATTAGTCACTAAAGCCATAATTCAAGACCTATATAAAAATGTTGATGCAAATATGATATGGAAATGTGAGAGCCCTTTCAAGCATTAATAAAGATCAAATTTAGAAAACTTACATTCTAAAACACACCTAATCCTAACCAAACTTGATCTTGTTTCTTTATCTTCACTCTTGATCATCCAATACTTGCTCTTCATATTATTCACTTGAAATACTAATAGTAAGCTCTAACTTATGCAAACTTGAATAACTTACATTTTCCTATTTTAATTACATATCAAAACTAAAAATTTAGTAACAATAATATTTTGTCATTATCAAAATACATGATTGAAACTTCCTTAGTTCAACATAAGCTATTATCAATTCAAAAAATTTATCAACTTAATGTAATTATTAACGTATTATTTGCACAATAAATACATTTACGTTACTCACACATATAAGTAAAAGATATATTATTTTTTCTAATTTATTTAATTTTTCAAATTTTAATTTAACATTTTCATATACGTTATTAAAAGAACATAATATTTTTTGTTCATATTTATTTAATTATTAAAAAAATTATTTTAATTATAAAATCATCCTGTAATTAAATTTAAAATCATTTAGTCCTTATAGTTTAGTAAACTATCAATTAAGTCTCTATACTTTGACAAACTATCAAATAAATTCCTAAAATTTTAAATTACTTTTACCCATTAGTCTAATGTTACATGGCTCCAAATATATCATGGATGCATGTTGTTAGTCCATATATGATAAAAGTAACAGAGGACTAACAGATAAAGGTAATTTGAAACCTTATGAAGGTAATTTGAAGTCCTAGGGCCTTATTTGATAGTTTTAAAACCATAAAGATTTAATTGATAGTTTACCAAACCACAGGGATCTTGAATGATTTTAACCTTAATTTTATATCCCCAGTGATTTGCACAACTTTATATAAATTTCAAATAGGTTTTTAAGTTTTAAAAATTATGAAATAGGTTTTTAATATTTTAATGAATTATTATTCATCAATTTTTCGATAAATGAGTTATACATAAAATGATGATAGTTTACATAAATCCATATAGATGAGAATTAGTCTATGTGATCGTTTAGATATGCTTTCTATCTTTTGCAAATTGATGTTTTGATCCTAGTAGAAACTTCGCCTTTTGCATAAGGTAGAAAAATAGTCAAATTTGCTAACTATGTTATTTTGATATTATATAATTAGCTTTCTTTCTTCATTTATCCTCTGCCACGTATCTTCTTCTTTATATGTCTAATCAATTTCTTTTGTTCTTTGGTACAATGCATCAGAGAACAATGTCATTGAGTTTCTTACTCTCTACCTCGAGTTTTCTTTGCCTTGCATTTCTTCTCTCCATCTATTTTAAATATTGTGTTCCTCTCCACTACTATAGTTTTAGTATTTTTGCTTTTGAATCTGCATTTATAGTTTAGTTGTGACTTTATAGCACTTATGTGCAATTCCTAGCATATGCAACCAACTACTTTTCAACATTCAACATGGTTCACTATCTACTCAAGTAGCCTAATCCAAGTTCAAACATGCATTCAATCTCATTCCAACTAGCATGATAGAATATGATGACAACACACATCAAAATGGTTCAAGTGTGGATCCATTACCTATACAAAATATCACAAAACAACACCCTAATATGCCTAAAACATGCATCCTATATAACAAAATGAAAAAAATGAAATAAAAAATACAACACAACCAACAACTACCTACTATTTCCCCACAGTTAAAAAAAAAATTGTCCTCATTATGGAAAATAGAAAAATAAAACTCAACAAACACACAATATCAACAAAACACAATGAGATTCAGGGCTAGAAAAGCTTATGCTGGTGTCCACTAATTTGAGGTGTAGGAAATCTTCGTCCACTCTTCCTTTGATCCTTCAAGAAGCTAGGATGCACAACAATTCTTCAAACTTCACCAAGTTACCTAAATAACAAGAGATCAAAAGGAAACAAAATAAAGATCAAAAGCAAACTTAATACGATCAAATGAAAACAAACAATACTAAACACAAAAACAAACATGCTAAGTTAATGTCATTAGCTTAACCATTCCATATGCAATCATGAGAGGTGCTGTAAACTGTGATCCATTAAAATTTAGGATGTATAAAGAATAAGACAAAAAACAAGGCAACAAACATTTTATTACTGAAATTTTGCTTGGTAGGGGAGTTACCTGCACACATGTAGTATGTTATCAGAAGAATTTAAATCATTGCACCTAGTTGGCAACAGAATGAAAAAGTTTTGCAAGTCTGAAAATTTACAATCTTTTTCTCATGTTTTACAGTGTGTATGTGTGCACAAGTACAAAAATCTTGCTTAGAATTTTAAAAATTCATGATCAGAAAGCAGAAAGAGCTTAAACTATTACCAAATTTGGGATAATTATTCCTCATATTGCATTCAAAATCCCAGGGCTTCCTATCATTTTTTATTGTCCAATAAGCCCAGCCAAATGAGGTTGCATTATAGACCTCAAGTTGTGCCCTTCCAAAGCTTTGATAATCAGTCTGAGACCCATTCGTTACATTCCACTCATTCACCCATTCACCAGGAACCAACATAATCGTAAACAACCTGAAGAGAATATGGTTCAAATAAAAAATAGATATCAAACCTTGACCTTTAGCAGGTAAGAAAATCTTCATTGCCAATTTCTACCAAGGGTAACTTATAGCTGACTTGAATTCTTCATATCAGATTTTCACTCAGCAATAAAAACAAATGGACCCTATATACTGTTCAGAATCTGTATTTGAGTTTCCCTGCTCGTATATGAATTGAATATGTCGACAGGGCTCAGATTAACAAAGAAGATGTAAGAAAGATTGTAGTAATGCAACTCTACTACTATGTTATTGGAGCCTATATTAGCCTGAGAAAGTTACAGTGAACCAGCATTTCCAATTCTATGGCAGTCAATGACATAAGCATTTGTTGAATATTTTTGAACAATGTTGTAGCCCTTTTGTTAGTATGGCACTAGAACTTCAAGTAAATGAGGCAGCAGAAGGTTCATTTAAAAGCTCAACTCCCAGCAAGGCAGGATGCTTAGCATACCTGAAAATGAAATTAATCGAGTTCAAGGGTGGAAATTCCAATTTAATTAAGCTCTAAGCATGCCATAGGGACATAAAACTGCAATGATAAGCGATCAAGACTTGGTTTGGACATAACAAGCACAAATGGTAGGAGGGAGGACTTATGAGGGAGAACAATGGCTTTGATTTTGATTCAGTGTCTTGTAGTAGGAATTACAGCAGAGTTAAGACTACACGTAAAAGTAGATGTAAATAAGAGTGATTCCAAGAAATATATGATCTAACTAGCTCTCCAAGAACTAGTGATAAAGTAACCTATAAATCAACTAAATTAGTGATTCAAATGCCTGATTTAACACCGGGAGGTTCTTTCATGGTATCTTGAATTCTTTGCCTGACCACTGGCACCAGATCAATACTTGCAACAAAAGCTGGATCTAATAGAATAACAATTATATTATTACCAAGAAATAGTTGTTTAGAACATACATTGAAGGTAGAAACTTATGACGTCCAGTATCTGTAAAATAAAATCTGGAGTAAGCCGGCTTATTGTACCATCCCTACTCACACTATGTTCCACTCCATTTTGCGAGCCTGGAACTGCATGGAAGTCAATTATGCATTTCATGTCCTAGGCTCTGCAATACAGGTTCGAATATATATTAACAGAACCTGATTCTGAAGTGCTGGGAGTTCAAAGACGGAGTAAGCAAAACATACTGCACCCATGAGAATGCATTAATTATATTAGAGGAAGAGCTTCCAAGGATTCCTCAACAAATGGGGCTGGAGGATTAGGATCAAAAGCAATCCACCAACCATCAGGAATCATCACTGTATCTATTCCATGTCTACACAGAAATTTGAAGTCCTCAATGGTAATAAAACTGTTTCTGTGCTTCTGCAGTTCCAAAGGCAAAGAAATCAAACAAACAAGAAGCTACACATCATGATGCTGTCTCGTAGTCTCACTTAACAGATGCTGGACAATACACAAATCCAAATTTTAATTGAAATGTTTCTACATGTCGAGCTTTTACATGCAAAACTGAATACCATTACTTGAAGAAGAATGAGCATCTTTTCCTCAGAAACAATAGAACAGTACAGGTAAATAGCCATCAGTAACTTGCCATAAGAATCTACTTGACTCGGTTATGCCCATAGCCATTTGAAAGCTGGTGACTCCATGCAAATTATTAGCACAATCATCATTTTCAACATTGCCGCATACCATCCCATCCTGGTTTTCCTGGATAGTCTGCTGTCAGCTGGTTGTCAACTGTAGCCTAAACATTAAAACGTATGATATCATGCAATACAATTCAAACTTTTATAATGACATGATAGAGCAATTAAAATAATTAAAATAATCAGCAATATCAAATGCCACATATGATAGTTCTTTGTATTATGTTAGGCTAGGGGACATTATAGCTATATGGGTTGTGGGCACTGACCAGGATAATGTAGGGTTGGACCTCCAAAGCAGATATGCCCATTCTTTTGGATGGCTAAAACATTCAACTCCTGAGGCCAGAAAAGACTCTATACCAGTCTGTACAAAAAGAGGCATGCCCCAAAATTTTATGATTTTCCATTGCTCTGATATTCAACCAAAATGTACAAGATCCTACCTGCAAATAGACCCCATTAGAAAGTTTTATGTGAACTGTTGTCATTCCTTTTTTTGCTGCAGAAGATGAGTTTGCTGTTGCAGAGATGGAACAATCTTCACCACCGCAAGTTAGAAACTGGCCCTGAAAGTTCCGGAACTGAAACTCGGATGAGGGAACTCTCCACAACTGCAGGTAGAAAAAACCAATATCATAACTTGAACCCTCAATACCTAAAACCCTCTAGAAATGATATGAGAGCTATAATGTTAATGGTCGCCAACTTTCTCGTTGGAATCAAAACAGTTCTCATACTTGCTTTCCCTATTTGTCTCTCATACTAACACACTGTCCCTAGACCAACTCTGTCTCTCTCACATTCATTTCACGTTTCTATCTCAGAAGAACAAGAATATGAAAATATGACAGCATCGAGCTCATCACATTCCACCGGCGGCACCACCACTCCTACCACCGCAGGCCCACATCGCCTCCACTTCCTGCGACCGCCATCCTGACGAGCACTTCACTGGTTTCTGCCCTTCATGCCTCTGCGGGCACCTTGCCGTTCTCGACTGCTCCTCCTCCCAAAAAAAGGGCCGCCCATTCCCACCTCCTCCACCGCCCTTAAAGCCACCTTCAAACTCTTTTCCTCTTCCGGTGGCGGTGGTGGTATCCGTCGACTGTGTACCGCCGCAAGCACAGCTTTCACAGAGTGCAGAGACCTCGCGTTCTCATCCGGAGAGGCGCCAAATAGCTTAATATCGAAAAACCAGATCGTTCATCCCATGAATGTGTTCCAAGTTAATTCTCAACTGAAGGAAATGGTTAACACCCGTCGCCTATTTGAAGCTCGTAAGATGTTTGATAAAATGTCTCATAGAGACGAGATTTCATGGACCACGATAATCACTGGTTATGTTAATGCCTCGGACGCTGTTGAGGCGCTGGCTTTGTTTTCGAAGATGTGGGTGGTGCCTGGAGTTCGTATGGACCCGTTTATACTTAGCCTTGCTCTCAAGGCTTGTGGACTTGATCTGAACGCTGGTTTTGGAGGATCGTTACATGGATATGCGATTAAAAGCAACTTTTTTGACTCAGTTTTTGTGGGTAGTGCGCTTCTGGATATGTACATGAAACTTGGCAAAGTTGAACAAGGTTGTAAGATCTTTGAGGAGATGCCATTGAAGAATGTTGTATCATGGACAGCTATAATCACCGGGCTTGTGCATGTTGGTCGTTACAAAGAAGGCTTGCTTTACTTCTCTGATATGTTGAGATCAAAGGTTCTGTGTGATTCGTATTGTTTTGCTATTGCATTGAAAGCCTGTGCCGATTCAGGTGCTTTGAATTATGGAAGGGAGATCCATTCTCAAACCATAAAGGGAGGGGTCCATGAAAGCTCGTTTGTAGCTAACACTCTTGTTACTATGTACAACAAATGTGGAAAGTTCGATTATGGTGCTCGTCTGTTCGAAAATATGAGCATCAAGGGTGTGGTTTCATGGACAACGTGTATAACAACGTATGTTCAGACTGGCCAAGAGGAAGATGCCATGAAATCATTTAGAAAAATGCAAGAAACGGGTGTAAATCCTAACGCGTTCACTTTTGCAGCAGTCATTTCTGGTTGTGCCAATATAGGGAGGATTGAATGGGGTGTACAATTACATGCTCAAGTTCTACACCTTGGTCTTCTGGATTATCTTTCAGTTGCTAATTCAATCATGACCATGTATGCAAAGTGTGCACAGGTAACCTTGGCTTCTATGGTGTTTGAGGGGTTGACTCAAAGAGACATAGTTTCATGGAGCACTATGATTACAGGGTGTTCTCAAGGAGGCTATGCAGACGAAGCTTTCCAGTATCTGTCACGAATGAGAAAGGAAGGTCCAAAACCAAATGACTTCGCCTTTTCTAGTGTTCTCAGTCTTTGTGGTAACATGGCAATTCTGGATCAAGGAAAGCAACTCCATGCTCATGTTTTATGTGTTGGATTAGAACGGACTTCTCTGATTCAAAGTTCACTGATCAATATGTATTCAAAATGTGGTAACATTAAGGAAGCTTTGAAAGTCTTTGCGGAGGGAGAAAACATTGATATTGTATCATGGACAGCAATGATTAATGGTTATGCCGAGCATGGGTACAGCAAGCAAGCCATTGATTTGTTTCAGAGGATTCCTGAGGCTGGTTTGAGACCAGATTCAGTCACCTTTTTAGGTGTTCTCATTGCCTGCAGCCATGTTGGACTGGTTAATCTGGGATACCACTACTTCAATTTAATGAGCAAAGAGTACAGGATTCATCCTTCCAGGCAGCACTGTGGCTGCATGATTGATCTTCTCTGTCGAGCTGGGCGCTTAAGTGAGGCAGAAAACATGATTCAAAGCATGCCATTTCAACAGGATAATGTTAGTTGGTCAGCTCTTCTCAGGGCATGTAGGGAACGTGGTGATGTTGATTGTGGAAAACGTGCTGCAGAGAAGATTCTTGAGCTGGATCCAAATTGTGCAGGTGCTCACATTTCCTTGGCTAACCTGTATGCGGCCAAGGGAAGGTGGAGGGAAGCTGCTGATACAAGAAAAGCGATGAGATTGAAGGGTGTAATTAAAGAGACAGGATGGTCTTGGATTAAGGTAAAGAATGAACTTTCTGTCTTTGTATCTGGTGATCGGTCTCATTCAGAGGAGAAAGATATATACGATGTGTTGGATTTTGTGGGCTCTGGGGCAGACATGGCCATCAAGGAGATCGAGTATTTTCTAAATTATATCGACCATTAGCTATATTTTGTGTTTTTCTGTCAGTGGCAAGCCAAAGAGCTACAGGAGGTTCCACAACTCAGTTTGCTATGTGCAAGAGCTTTAGATTCATTATTCCTACCTGCTGTTTTGCAAAACTGAAACTGCTTTGCCCAGGCATGAGCCCTCTGTAGTACTTTCAAGATATGAGCCAAAAGCAACTCTTACAGCACTGAGAATCAATGTCAACTTGTTCACTCCAAGGCATTGCACAGCTGATAGGAGTGTAACTGCTACACCTTCACATCATGGAAGTGTAGAACGATTTTCATTTTTATTATTTAAGTCAACAAAAATAAAGAATTTGAGCATCAGAATCTGATTTTCAATTGTTTCTTTTTTTTATAAGTATTTTAAGAATTATCTTAATTATTAAAATTAACAAATTTAAAAATTTGGAAGTGAGAATCTTATCTTTATTTTATTTTATAATAATCTTATAAAATCATTATTACTTATTAGTACCTTTTATATTAGGTTTACAAACCATTTTTCTCTATTTAAAGGAAGATAAGTACTAAATAAAATAATTAGAATTCTACATTTAAAATATGTGTGTATCATTAAGGTTTTTTAAGAGTAGAATCTTCCATTTTTTTAATCTCAAAAATAAGTTTTTCAGGGAAAGGTAGGAACGTGGAACGTGAACAAAGAAAATCAAAGAGATTTTCTTATAAATCGACCTATAACGAAATTATTTTTGTGGGATCGTAACAACTTGGTCTTATTAAGGCAATTGACGATTAGGATTCACGATCTAGAGCACAAACTCACAAAAAATATAAAGAGCAACGTAAGATCAAGGATGACATTCGAGAATTGTAATGCTTAATAGAGTTTCACTTTCCTAACAAGGAAAAAAGATCAGAAGGGGCTGCAACCACAGGCAATTATTAGCCAGCCTTGAGATAATCATTCAGTGAATTGTGACACAAGGAGCTATGATTATCCCCAAATACAATAGATTGAATTTCCTTCCTATAATGAAATTAAGGATCCTTTAGGATGGATACGTAAATAGTTTTTCATCATCCAATGGATAGAAGAAAGGGACAAGATAGGATTAGCTATGTTCCATATGATAGAAGAACTATAACTTTAGTATTATATATTAGAGCAAGAAGAACTAGGTTCAGTTAGGTCTAAATCAAATTCTATTGTCTTCTTAGATTTGAGCCTCCACTAACAAGCTATCCATTAGGAGAATTGATAAACAATCTTAAACAAATTGACATTGTGGAAGAGTATCAAAGCTAATTTCAAATCCTCCTTACAAGAACAATGTTGATATGAGCATATTCACTGCAAGCTTAATGGAAACATTAAATTAGAAGTGGAGATGCAAAATCCCTTTAATTTGGTCATTGTTATGAATTTAGATTGAGTCTTTGAGAGAAAAATATCACTTATTAGGAGTGAGACATTCTTCCTTATCATGGGCAACTCCTAAACCAGCATTCTTAGCTCCTTCTAGTATAAACAATTCTGAAAAAAAAATATATGGATGGAAATACATCCATAGATTGAAGTGCAAATAGTGTCATATAATCACTTATTAAAAAGTTGTCTCGAGTAAATATGACAAAGCGATGTGCAAAAGAATAATGTTTTAATTGTGATGAATCACATTTAGCTAAACATATATATAAGCGACAATTTAGTCTAATGATAGACTATTTGGATGATGACACAAGACAGCCACCATATTGGATCCTAAGTTCGAACTTGCGAACAAGCTCTTTGTTCAAGAGGGGAATAATGTTACACCTTCTTATCAAGAACGCATAGAAAGATTTCCATTTTATTAGTTAAGTCAACAAGAATAAGGAATTTGAGTATTTTAAATTGTTTCTTTATTTGATAAGTATCTTATTAATTATTTTAAGTATTAGGATTAGCTAATTTAAAATTTTGAGAGTGAGAATCCTACCTTTATTTTGTTTCCTTATTTAATAAGAATCTTAAAAAATTATTCTTAGTTACTAATATCTTTTGTGTTAGGTTTATGAATCATCCTTTTTTATTTAAAAGAGGATATTTACAATAAAAAATCTTGTGTATCTTTGGGAGGTTTTCTAAGTGCAAAACCCTCTACGTTTTACATCTTAAAAATAGGTTCTTAAAGGAAGAGCAAGGACGTTGTTAGAGATTTACCTTTTTACTGTTGAATTATAGGTCAATGACAAGTTGTCATTTGACTAAAAGTAGGTGCTTGATTTTAAAGATTATGAACTGATTTTGTTAATTTTTAGAATAAAATTTTCTTCATTATTTTTAGGAATTTTTTCTGAATTTATTGTTTACATTTAGATGTATAAATTCCATTCTTCATTGAATGCAAATTATCATCTAAATTTCAGTCCTTTTATGTGTTTTTCAAGTCTATAACTTTATATTATGCAATATTTATGCAGACATATCAACAATTTGACATTAGATCCCTTTTGTTCTTAAGGAATTCATGTTGTTTATAAGTGAATTTGTGAGGAATGTTCCACTATAAATGACACTTAGCCTCCAAGCCAAGATCAAATTAGTATGCTAGAAAATAGTGCTCGTTTTTTAGCATCATCACTTATTTTCTCAATGAAAACTATCATGTTTATGTTGTCAAGATGAAGCCCTTCCTAGAATATCATGATCTTTAGGATGTGGTTGAAAATGATGCTCCTCTTGTCAGTGATCCAACACTAGTAAAATAAGGAATCAAAGAGATAAGAAGAAAAAAAAGATCGAAGGCTAAGACCTACATTTACTCAACAGTAAGAGCAAATTTTTTCACAAGAATTATGACTTGTGAAACTACAAAGAAAGCTTGGGATACGCTGAAGGAGGTGTTTCAAGGGAATGACTAAACAAGAAGGATGCAAGTTTTGAATCTTAAAAGAGAATTTGAGCTTTTAAGAATGAAGGATACTAAAACTATAAAGGAGTATTCATATAAGCTCCTTGATATAGTTAATAAATCAGGTTAATTGGTGAAGAATTACCTAAAAGAATTATGAACTATGTTTTAAAAACTAGTACCGTACCGATACCGATTTTTATCTCGAAATGGTATCATATCAGTACTGGCCAATACCAGTATCGGTATCGGTTAATTTTTAAGATAATAAAATTGTTCATGAATTTTATAAAATTTTCAAAATATTACTTATATATTATGCATCCCCTATAAATATAATTTTAACTTTAAATTTTATAAAATCTTTAAATTTTCCTTCAATATATATTGTATAATTTTAACTTTATTTTAATTTTATCTCAAAAATCAATAATAATTTAAATTTGACATAATAATAAATTTATTAATTAGGTCAAATACTCCATATTCATTATATGAATTAATGGAGTACTTGAAGTAAGTAATAAATTAGATGTAATTTAAATAAATTTTAAAGTTTTCTCCTTTTATTTTTCATTAATTTATATTTAAAAAATTACAAATATAGACATAATTTATTAGAGTATTTAAAGTTATTTAATATCAAGTTAAAAATTACAAATATAATAA
>JAOXYD010000134.1:16965527-16979996 GCA_028565735.1 Pinacopodium congolense
GAAATTACTTCAAATGTGTGCTCTACAATTGCAGCAGAAGCCAGAGAAGAAGATAGAAGTGCTAAAGCACAAGCTAAGAACAATAATGGAGGACGGGCCATCGTGATGAATAGAGGAGCATGCAGAGGGAAGAGAAGCAATTACTAATGTTTACAATAGTTTTGTAAACCTTTCTGATCCTTAGCCGAGTATAAGAGATTTCAGCTTATATAGGCATTTTAGAGAGTCACAAAGTTAGCTAACACGATTTCGTGAATTCTTTAGAAAGGATTTGACAATATAAACTTTGAATTGTCTTCCATTTAAGTTAGGCACATAGATTCACAAAAATAATTTTCAGAATTCTTCTGCTTGAAGCAAACCAACGATATTCATTTTTCAACACGGTAATTATGCCTTTAAATTTACATTGTTCTAATTACGTGTTATCATCTCCAATTGTCTCTGTGGTCTCAGGATTTTCCAACCCAGCTACGTCGTCCGACTTTGTCTGCAATAATGTCCAGCTTTCTTAAAGTCGCTTTTTACTAATCTTTCTTTCGTCATCCTAAAAGCGAAACAATCAAAATAACAAACATCCTTAAACAATTACCAATATTAGAATGAAAACCAAAACAATTGATCGCTTGAAATTATGCACTCTTCTTTATTAAAAAATTAAGTAGTATTTTAAAAATGATTATTAGCAACGTTGAGTAATTTATAGTCGTTTAGTATTACTGTTGATATTGATTGTAATTTTTAATTGTATTTTTTATATATTTATATTAATTTTTATATTTTATTTACAATATGATATTATTGTATTATTTTTTTCAATTTCTATGTTTAACAAAACAAAAAATTAAAATACAAAATTTAAGCCATATATCAAAAGAGCCTTAAATTTTAAGGAAATTTGAATCATGACCCAACCTGTTTTTTTGATGAATGACCCGAAATAAGATTTTCTCTGAGATTTGTGGTGAATCAGAGCCCATCACAAACTTCGTCGGGAGTGCAGGGACAATGCAGTATGGTCCAATTCGAAGTTAGAAGTAAAACGGCGGCAGACAACAGGGCGTTGTTGCCTTTATCTACGGTGGTCCAAAACAACGTCGTTTAGCACGTGTCAAGCGTCGTTGTAGTTTGAGAAAAAGACGGAACATTGTGTTTTGTATGACTTAGAATTTTATTAAAAAAACTTATTATACCTTGTATAAATTGCTTTAAAAATAATAAAAAATTCTCTTTCTTTACCTGTAGACGTAAATCTTATTTTTAAAAGCTGAATTAAGTAAATTTTGTGTTCTTTTCTTCTTGTTTGCATTATATTTATTATTGTATTTTCACATTTTACATGATAAATAATTATTAAAATAATTATTTTAATATTTTTACTTATAATAATTATTAATAATAACTAAAACAAGACTATATGATTAAATGGTTTCTATATTACCATGTCGGCTAGTTTTTCTTTTACCAGCAAAAGGAGACTCTTAGACCTAGAGTTGATATTTCGAGCGCACAAAGAAAGCTCTTATTTCAGTAGGTTATAATTTTTAGTTGTAGTTTTAATATATTTGTATTAATTTTTATATTTTATTCTCAATTTTTATGTTGTATTAGTGTTTTTTTATTTATTTTTGTAGTTAATAAAATAAAAACTTAAAATTTAAAATCAAAACTATACCAAACAGGCTGACAGATAAAGTCCAGATAAAGTCTACTTTAGAACAGTAAATAAATGACTCGTTCTTAGTGTGATTACTATTTAATATAAAATAGGAACCGATTATATGATCCACGTCTTTTGTGACCAGTTTCAAATAAAAATATTATTATAATAAATATAATATTATTAATATAGTCCGACGAAAGGTAAAAGATGATGACTCGCAGTAAAGTAGTTTTATCTTATAAAATAATACTTGTTCTGGAAATGAAATAGAATCGAGATCAATGATAAATTGATGGCTTGATGCTTGCTTGTCGGCAAATATGCTAGCCAGCATCATACAATTAAATTTGGGAACAATAGCATAAGATTAATAACAATTATTTACAAATTTAATATAAATCAAGATTTATGTTTTTAGATAGAGGGTAAAATATCTAAAACGCTTATCGTTTCCTTCTTTCTTTATTTCTTTCATTTTTAGGCTAGTTACATTATATAAGTTAGACAATTGTGCTAATACGACAGAGTAATTATGCAATAATATTTGGTAATTACATCATAATGATTGAACAATTAAATTACCAAGACTGGAAATTTATATTATCATGTTTGAATAGTTGTATTAATGTGATAGAATAATTATATTAAGAAGAAATTTTATATTTTAATGAACTCATTTATGTAGTTGCAGTGGGTGCAAGCTTGCCCGATTTAGGCTCCTTTTCAATGCTTCGTTCCCCATTTTCCATTCAATAGAAGGTGAGTGACTTTTTCAATTAAAAACTAAAAAATTCATGCTTTCTATATTTTTCAAATTTGACATGTTAGACAACATAAGCTTGTGAAAGGGATTAAAGTTGTTAGCTAAATATATTGGCTGAGAAAAATTTCTTCATTATGATTACGGTGCATATCCTAAGTTACTTTTCAAAATTTTTCTCCACCCTTTACTATGATGATGCCAATATGGATTTGTTTCAGTTCAAGATGAATGGAAAAGCCTATAAATTGGATTATAGTATTATGTGTGACATGTTTGAACTTCCTAACACTAGAGTTCTTGATGATTATGCTGATTTTAATATACTTTCGTATTGGTAGCATCTTACAAGTGAACTAAATTTTAATTTTAGGAATGCCCCTAACTTGTTAATTAAAAGCCATGCGCATTTACTATTAAATAAATTTATGTGTTAAGTGATTTTTCACAAACTGGAGAGTAATAAATGTTCTTTAAAAGAACTTTTCTTCCCATGCCATATGGAGCATAACTAGAAAATTAATACATCATATAGACTATTTAGGTTCATTGTCAATGTTCTTATGAAACAAGGTAATGGTTTTGGCATGAGTTACATTGTCCTTGTTCTTACTTTACATTATCATGTTGACCTAAAGGATCTACCTATTGAAGCCCCTTATTATTTTGATATTGAAAACTTACAAATATCGGAGATCGTGGAGCACCATTCCATGACCCTATAAGATCCCATATCTAGAACTTCTTCTTTCTTAACATAGGAGTAACAAGGCCATCATACACCAACCGTTTACCTTTAATGCCCCACCTCATGATGACACTAATCCCTTTGTTTCCCCTCATAAAGAAGAAGGCTAGAAACAGGTTCTACATGACTTAGAAATCAACACCAATTGTTATTGGAAAAAAATAGGTGTTTAGAAATCCGAGTGGAAAACATTGAATCCAAAGTCGAGCATGTCGTAAAGTAGCAATGGACTCTAGCCCAGAAGTAGAAGAAATATTTTTGCAAGCAGAGAACCGAGGCATCATCCTCTATACCTTCCCCACATGTATCCTTATAAACCCTTCTAACCCTTTTTCCTTCTTCTTTGTTGTTTTTACCATACTATTCTGTGTTTGGCTTTTCTCTTTATGTGTTTTTTTATGTTCTATTTCTTTTCATACTGAGGAAAATGTGTTCTCCAAGCGTGGTAAGGTAGCTCTTATGTCATTGTCTACGTTTTGGAAGACATATTGAATGCTTGATTTAGGTTTGTTAATTGGCAAGTCATTTTGTTACTTGATTGTTATAGTTACTTAAATGTATAATTAGAATGGGATTGATCGGATCTAGAACAACTAGTATCAAGATTATTCTAAGGTGAAAAATTAGGATCCTAAGAAGTTTGTATCAAGATTGCCTTTCCATTGAAAATATGGGTTACTTTAAGTGTTGCATACCTTTCTTACTTCCATGAAAAATACTTGAACACATTTTTTTTTAACTTGGACTTAATGGTGGGATGCATTGGCTTCCATTCATGAAAATGATTAGTTAGGAAAGAAGTGATATGGTTTCACAGCATAGATGTATTAATTGTTCAATTTTTTCTTTCTACTCCTTTAATCTCTTTACAACATGTCAAAGGGTTAAGAATAGAACTTAAGGCTAGTTATGAGTTTTGATCTAGTAGAGTAATCAGGAGTGCATCCCAAAGACATGCACTTTCATCTAAAAAGGTGACAATGTCATTTCAACTTAAGCTAAATAAAGCTACCATAGCTGAGTAATTGGGGGTGCATTAAAAAATAAAAAAGAAGAGAAAAAAAATAAACAAAAGAAAATAAAAGAAAAGAGGGGAAAAAGAATAGAGATTTTCCCTCCGGTGTGAAAAGACGAGATGACTATTCTTGGTAATAGTAAAAATTTATGAATTAAACTCTCGAATGAAATGCATTGATCTCCTTTCATAAGTAAAACATCTCAAGAATGATTTTTTAGTGTTATACTACCTTTCACTTAGTAATTCAAACAAATCTAATCTCCAAACTAGTTTTTCACAATATTTTACACCTAAACATATCCAAATTAATCCCTAAAAATTAAAAATTATTTCAAAACAAGTTCAAACACATCCTAACATATTTTTAACACATACTTATATTAACATGTTTAACCATTTTTAAAAATTCACACAACTTAACCTGTTTTTCACACAAGTCTTCAACATATTCACTCAATCTGACCTCAAGACTCATCTTAACATTTTTCAATTCTTAATTTCACACACACTTTAATAAACAAATCACACTAATTTCCCAAAAGTATTTTAATATATTAAGAAAATATTTTAAAAAAAATTATACAATTTCTCTTGATTATGCATTCTATATGTAAAATTACTAACAAGGTATGCAAGATGTATAAAATCATATAAAACATGCATCTTAAGCCACATACTTTGATAGAACTACAAATATAAGCTTAAATAAGTAGTTTAGAAGTTACAAAATATGTTTAGAAAGCTTCTGGACAAGTCTTGAACTTGTTAACTTGATCTGGACATCATCACAACTTCAAAATCCATAAAATCTATCAAGAAAATCAAAGAACATTCAAGAATATACGCATAAGAACATGAACCTTGATTAATCCGAAAAACAGCAGAATATAAGTAATGATCTGAGTTACTTATAAAAAAGTCTCAGCAATGTCCTCTAATAAACAGAAACTCAAAATACACTCTAAAACTCGAATAACAAGTGTTTAAAGCCTAAACTATCTAAGAAAATGTAAGAGAGAAGCACTCTGTCAGGGGGCCTTTAATGGATAGAACGAAGATAAATTCTTCTTATTTTTGCTTCAATCTATAACATTAAGCCCCATCCTGTAAACTAAACATAAAAACACATAAATTGAGCAGTTAAGCACTGAATTAGGGGTCATAACAAATTAACCATGAAAACTCTATGAATTTGACCCCTAAGCTTTTGCTTATCCTTAAGATTAATGCCGCAATTATTGAAAATGCTTTCTTGATACTTAAAAAACTTTGACGTATGGAAATTTTATATGATTAATATGTCATATCAATACGAAAATGCATTTAATTCAATTCATTCTTTTTCAAGTGTCAACCTAAATCAAGAAATCAATTCCACATGTAAAAGGCAAACAATTGAGTTTGGTGCATCATCTTTTCGACATTTTCACATCCTTTAAAATAAAAAAATAAAAAGAAATTAAATGAATCACCTAATTAATTAAATTCGTAAGCAGAATAATTGAGAGGTCACTTCAGTATTTTTACGCGAAGGTGAAAATTTTGCCATGAACAATTCCCGAAAACTCATCTGTGTCACGTTAACTCAACTGACTTTTGTGTTCCACTCATAATTTCAAATATCATATACATGTGTTTTATTCTGTTTCTTTTCTTTCTTTTTCTTTTTCTCTTTTCTTTTATATACATATACATAAGATTCGAAATCAGAGGAGTATTTCTACTTACTTATTTAACTAATTAAGTTATTATTATTATTATTAGGTTAATTCTAGTTCTTTTTCTTTGAATGAGGTTAATGTCTTAAAAGATGCCACAAAATTATTTAGAAAGTTGCATTTTATATCTGGGATATCCTTCTAATCATTAGGTATCTACCTTCCAAATTATGAAATAAATTAAAGGTATTTAGTCATTAATAGTCAAAATTAATCAGATAACATTTTGAATTGTCAAAATAATTGAATTCAAATGAAAGCATGAACAATAAAAAGGATCAAAATAAAAAAAATTTCCACAATTTATATACTACAATGAAATTGATGACAAATTAAATCACTATCAAACAAATTAAACTCAAACAAACTAAACTCAAGTGATAAACAAATAAATCCTTCCCCCATACTTAAATGAAACATTGTCCTTAATGTTCAAAATAAGAAATGAAAAGCATAAGGTAGGAGGGAAGGGAAAGAAATACACCTGCATGATATATAGATGAAGATCCATCAATTTATTTGAACGTATGTGCAAGAACTGAAAGTATAAGAAAAAGAATACAGAGAATAGCCAAAGAAGCTCCATTGATATAAATAGGAAATTCAATACATCAAGGAGCAATATAGAGCAACAAAAGTCATCAGATCTAATAAAAAAACAACAAAAACCTAAACTGTGAAACTAAAACAACTAAACCAAAGGCAACCTAAAGAAAACAAACTAAACCTAATTCAAACACACTTATAAAGCTTCAACACTTGATTTATTAAATCCTAACATCCAAAATGAAATCAAATCACACACAATTACCTACCTAACTTGAAAATTTCGTAGTTCAATGAGGATAGAACAGTGAAAGAGTCTCAAAAGACTCCCCAACTAAACTAGGAACATACAACTTCACTCTTTACCCATTAACCTTGAAAGATGAGTGACCCTTGCTCACTTCAACTATTCTAAATGGATAAATCTTGCTCACATTATAAGGGCTTGTCCATCTGGACCTCAACTTTCCTGGAAACAACTTCAATCCTGAATTATACACTAAGACCTTATCAACAACTTTGAAGTATTTTTGAATGATATTCTTGTCATGCCATATCTTGGTTCTTTCTTTATACAATTTAGAGTTCTCATAAACTTCAAAATGAAACTCTTCCAACTCATTCAATTGCAAAAGTCTTTCCTTACCAGCCTTCTTTGAATCGAAATTTAGAAAATGAATAGCCTAATAGGCTTGATATTATAATTCAACCGGCAGATGACAAGCCTTACCATATATCAACTTGTAAGGAGACATTCCAATAGGTGTCTTAAATGCTGTTCGATATGCCTACATTGCATCATCCAACTTCATGGAACAATATTTTTATGAAGAATGAACATTCTTTTCCAAAATTCTCTTAATCTCTCTATTCGATATTTCCACTTGACTACTAGTCTTAGGATGGTAAGGTGTAGCAACCTCATAGGTAACACCATACTTGGATAAAAGGGATTCAAATTGCTTATTCCAAAAATGCGTTCCCCCATCACTTATAATAGCTCTAGCTGTCCCAAATCAAGTAAATATGTTCTTTTTAAGGAATCAAACTACACCTTTCACATCATTGGTTGGAAGTGTAACTGCTTTAACCCATTTATTTACATAATCAATAGCCACTAAGATGTATTGGTTGGAGTATGATGAAGGGAATGGACCCACGAAATCGATACCCTAAACATCAAAGATTTCACAAACCAAAATGTTGGTTTGTGGCATTTCATGTCTTCTTGAAATGTTACCAAAAGTTTGAAAATTATCACATGACTTTACAAACTAAAATGTGTCCTTAAACAAAGTAGGCCAATAGAAACCACACTCAAGCACCTTGTATGTAGTCCTAGTAGGGCTAAAGTGTCCTCTAGTCTCCTTTGAATGGAAATAACTTAAAATTGAGACACTTCTTCCGTAGGAACACATCTACGAATTATTCCATCAGCACAAATCTTGTAAAGAAAATGGTCGTACCATAGATATCGTTTTAGTTCAGAAAAGAATTTCTTCTTCTATTGGTATGAAAAATCAAGAGGGATCACATTACCAGCCAAGTAATTAGCTATGTCCATATACCAAGGTAAAGTAAACATGGCTAATAAGTGTTCTTCAGTAAATACCTTCTTTATGTCTTGGTTTTGTCCTTTCTCCATTACTTCCTCATTTAATTGAGATAAGTGATCAATCACAAAATTTTCCTTACCTTTCTTATCTCCAATTTCAATGTCAAACTCTTGTAATAGGAGGACCCAACGAATCAATCGTGGTTTAGCATCCGGCTTGTTTATTAGATACTTCAATGCTGAATGGTCCGTGTAAACTATCACCTTTGAAAGAACTAAATAGGACCAAAACTTGTCAATTGCAAACACCATAACTAACATCTCTTTCTCAGTAGTGGTGTAATTCTTTTAAGCATCATTTAGTGGTCGAATGATTAAAAATGGGAGTTCTTTAAACCGATTTTACTTTAAAAACCAAAATGAGATTAAGTGAAAACCAACGTGATGAAAGGCAAGTGTACCTATCGAACAAGTAATAAAGTGGAGTAATTTTCAGATTCTGTGGGTCGAACCCACGGAGAAAAATGTTTGGAATTCTTAAGTTAATTACCAGATTAATTAGATTACAATTATCTAGGAAATTCTAAATGAATTGATTAAATGACGAAAAGATAAATTTAAAGAACTATTTTAGTTATGCTTCAAACATTTGCAATTTTGAATTATAAAATGATTTATAAAATTACTGAAAATGGTAAACTTGTGGAATCCAGCTCTGAATATGTGATTAATGATTTAAATGAGCTTAAAAACACATTCAAAGGCAAATTAAAATTCCTTCACAAATTTAAGACAGAGCTATGGTTAAGACTTATGCCTTTTCTCCATTTAACTTAGTTTAAAGTTTGGTTATGATTTAAATCTAGCTAATGGGCTTTAATTTCAAGAAGTTGAGTTCTGAAAGATTAATTCCATAACTTTAACTTTCGCAAATAATCTAGATTTGTTCATGCAAGGATTGATTTATATTGTTTATTGATCTTTCCAACAATTTGGGTAGATTTCTCGGATCCTAGATTATGTTTACTCTAATCTTAGTTGATCAGGCCAAAATTAGAACTTTAAGAGCTTTAATAAAAAAAATCAAACCTTATTACATGCATTCAAACTCTCCTAAAACATTAAAACATAAATACGAAGCTGGAAAATGGATTTAAGCACATATGATTATCAAAACATGCATAACATGCATCTTAAGCCACATACATTGATAAATCTCAAAATATAGGCTAAATAAAGTAGTTTAGAAGTTACAAAATATGTTAGAACCCTTCTGGACAAGTCTTGAACCTCTTAAATTGATCTGGACATCAACACAACATTGAATCCACAAGATCTAGCAAGAAAATCAAATAATATGCAAGGACATACACATAAGAACATGAACTTTGATTTAATTTGAAAAACAGGAGAAAACAGACGATGATCTGAGTTAGAAAACCCCCTATGATGGTTTAGAAATTCAGATATATGTCTTAGCTTCAATCTCCAATAAATAGCAACTCAAAATACACTATAAAACTCGAATTACAAGTGTTTGAAGCCTAAACTATCAAGAAAAGATAAGAGAGAAGCAAGAGCTTCTCTAACTAGGAGTTAGATCTGAAGTCTCTGGATTGTGTACATGTATTCTGTGTTTTCTTGACTCTATTCAGGCTCTGGAGACTCCCCTCACATGCTAGGAGATAAGTGGATTAATGAAGATCACGCTAGGTTTGAAATTCTCAAGATTTGGAACTGAAATTGTTGACTTGGAGTACAACGGCACCCTCTCAAGGTGCCGTTATAGCTCAACTCCTGGATAGTATAACGGTTCATGGATCATTAGAAACGGCACCCTCGTATAGTGTCGTTAATGGACAGAAACAAGAGGTGTTCTTGATGTTTTTGATCCAATCTTCATCATTAAGTTCCATTCTGCAAATAAAATGAGATAAGACATTAATTAAACATTTAAACACTAAATTAAGGGTCATAATTCAACAAATTAACCATGAAAATCATATCAATTTGACTCCTATCAGGAAACTTGCCCAAATTGCTCCTATAACATCTCCAAAACTTTAGCATCCATCTAAGACAAATATGAGGACCTATATAGCCTAAGGAGGGCAAATTTTCGTGATTCTTAAAGGCTCCCACTTGGGTAGCCCCATTTCTTCTTCTTTTCTTAAGTTTTAGGATTGTTTTTCATCTCTGTACTTCTTGTTTCATATCCAGAAGTTAGATTAGGCCTTGTTTACTTTGGCTTTTATTTTTAGTTTTGGTTTCCTGTTTTTCTAAACACAAAAATCGATAAAGAAAACACACTAATACAACACAGAAATCGATAAAGAAAACACAATTACCAGTATAAAAATACAACAACTACAACACAAAACTACAATCCACAACTCAACTAAACATCCCCTTAATATAGTACCTGATAGTGAACTCCCATAGAAAACCATATACATCAATGCTTCGGAAAAAGCCAATACTTAATAGAACATTCAATAATTCGTTTCAAAAACTACGATCCGATAAATCTTGTTGCCAAGAAGAAAGCAGGAATTAATAATTCCTTTCAAGAAACTATGTTGTGATAATTGTTGAAAAAGAAAATAGAGTACAGTGGTTGGAATTTGCAGTTCCTTTGTCAAAAGGCAAAATGCAAATTGCAAGTCTGTAAATGATCTAGCAAGTACAACTCAAATAATTGTTAGTCAAAGATAAAGACGTTATTTTTATGGGAACAAACAAAAGGGCACGAAAATAGGATCAATGAAATCATCCTATAACATTGAAAAAGAAAGCTCAATTCAATGAAATGGATGAGCTATATGGAATTTAAAAAGATGTATGAATTCATCAAGTAAATAAGATTCAATCTCCATAATTGGAGTAATAAAACATGAAAAAAAGAGGTTTTAATTTAAAATTCCTGCATAACATGTAGATTTTAGACAAATAAAGTAAAGCTCAAGAATACTTACAACAATAGCATTAGAGAGTTCTTTATGAGCATCATCAAGCTTCACAGCCATTTTGGCAATTTTGTGAGAAAGAACTTTTTGGCGGGTTGTCCAATCGGCATTCCTCCAAAGGCCCTTAGGAATCTCACTCAAGCCAAAGCCAAGAAGAAATACACCAGTAACAAGCCCAAATGTATTTGAGCAGGCCATGGCAAAACCAAGCACTCCTCCTCTTCTGCCAATAGAGATAGATAAAACAAGATGTTAATAGTGATCTTTTCAAGACTAAGAAGTATAGAATCCACAATTCCAAACTCCACAATATATCGATTATTATAAGCTGTACAATTGGATAACTGCTGGTATATATCAGTATGCAAAGCAGCTAGAAATTTTCCAATACAATTTTAAAAGAAGCAGCAATTTATTTAGGAATATTGAACTTCTTTTGAAATAACAGCAATTATGTAGATATAATGCTAAGAATACAAGAACTCTGAAGAAGTAAAACTTTAAAGAAGTAAGATATGGACCTTATCTTATTCAGCATTATGAGGAGAACAAGTCCAAATAAACCAATAGATCCCACAATCAAATAGAATACTAAGTTAGCATGTATACTAGTCTTGAATCGTTCAGCCACAGTGAAATCTCCAGCATCTTCAAAACCCTGAATAAGGGGCACCACAGCCCTGCTTAGAGATGACATGGTTCAATTATATGAGGTTACAAACAACATAGGAATAAAGATGGAGAAATTCAGCATGTGCTAGTTTCTTCAAGGAAGGCAATCATAACCAAGCTCAATGATATTTTTCATAGTCATATTACAAACATAAAAAAGATAAACTTATGGCATACATGTACAGGAAGAAAACAATTTCCTAAATGTCAAATCGTCTATCACTAGTGAATCAAGAGGACTCTGAAATGTAGACCATGCATTTATTAATTTGTTCAGTAATGCTGACTTGAGATTATAACAGATTAAGCAGCTGGGTGTCGTCAACAATCATAAAAGCAACTGTGTTTGCAACATGACAACCAAGGGATCATTGACCAATATAAGAACAAAATAAAAAGATCACAGACGATCACAAGACATGTTTCCCAGAAGGAATATCACATGTCTACAGCTCAGTAAGGCACCTTGCAAAATAGAAATAGAGTATAAGAATAAGGCCCCAAAATGATATTTGGCATACCAAGTAAGTAAAAATGTGCTCCAATATGACCAACTCCAAAAGAAAGAAATGCCACCATTGGAAAGATCATATTTTGTCTGCAGAAACGAGAAAAATAAATAAATTCAGCAACTTACAGAAAAACCATATTAGCAGATTTGAAGATTATTTCCTTGAATCATTTGAAAACTTCAAGCAAAACTGATTGAAAACTTCAAGCAAAAATGCGAAGAAATTTCATGTTTTCTTTTAAGCATATAGAGGCATTAGGAGGGAGTATAAAGATATAAAACATAGCGGATAAATATGGCTTGCAGCCAGCTTGAAAATTAATTGCATCACACTATAAGCATGTTTTAGGAAATGCATCATCACACTTCAGTGATAACGAGAATTTCAATTTTCGAAACGTTGCCAAATTTCATATATGTTCCCAAGGTTTCGTATGCCAATCACACAAACGCAAGAGGGCCCGGTAATCAGCTTTAGACTAGGATACAACTGATTGTTCCAACTTGTTTGGAGAATACAAACGATTGTTCAGCTTTACAAACGGAAAACATCAGAAAGAAATCAGCTAATACTTCTAATCACATCAACATTTAATCGGGTATCCATACTGAAACGGAATCCTAAAAGCATCATTCAATCATTCCAAGCAGAGGAAACAACCAAAATTTTAAAACTTTTAAACTTTTCCTTATTTTGATATTAGAACCCAATAAAAAATAGATTCCCTAGCTAGATTCGGATATTCCATGTAATTCCTTCAATTCCCATTTCCAAAAGTCGATCAAATTCAGAAATCGCAACTGCATGTGGGTGATCGATTGAAGAGTTACCGTCCAGATATCGGCAGGGACAACCATGATAATGGCGAGAGAACAGAACCATGTGTAACCTACGGTGAAGAGCACGTAGCGACGAACCTCCGGTCCGGCAAAGTACCTGAGGGTCAAAATCACCATGCCTAGGGTTAGAGGCAGCGATATCACGTAGAACACCCACATCTCTCCTCCTCCTCTTCCTCCTCCTCCTCGTCGGACGAGTCTAGGAAGAAAATCGGACCCGTAAATCGGATCGGATGTCTCAGCAATGTCTTGTTATGCTTTTTTTGGGTTTCGGTTTCTTCTCTATAAAGTTAACATACGCTTTCGTTTACTTTATTTTTAAGTTACATTTAATGTATTCTTCTAAGATTTCAAGTTCACGTTTTTGGAAAATAAACTTCCTCTAGCTTTTTATATCAACATCAAATCGATTTAATTTTTCTTTAAAATATATAAAATATTAATTATAACCAAAAGATACTGTAAAAAAATAAAAAATACATCATTATTCTTTGTATTCTTTGAGTTATACGTTATTTTATTAATAAGCATTTTTGTATTATTAAATTATATATTATAAATTTAAATTTTATCTTTAATATAAAAATATGTGAAGAAAAATTAACGAAATTTTTATATAAAAAATTTATTTGATAAATTACACTATTTAAACCGTAAAAATTATGATAGATTTGGTTTAATTTTTCGTTTTTATTTTTATTTTTTATTTATTTTAATTGATTTTCATATATTTTTTAGTTTTTATACTTTTTCTTTTTTTATGTTTTATTTGTATTTTATTTTTAATTTCTATACTATTTTTTATTTTATATAAAAATAGGAAACTAAAACTAAAACTAAAAACACTAATATACAAGCTCAAGAAGTTTGGTTTTATTCAAGTTCCATATTTGCATGTTTTGCCTCCCGCACAATAGTTTTTTTAAAATTAAAGTAAATTAATTAAATAAATAGGTTCAACAAAATATAAGATCAAACAGTTCGAAGAGAGAGCATGAGAAAAAATGCTAAAAGAGCTAAAAAGCAAAAACTAGGACAAGGAGCCCTAGATAGCATCACTAAAGGATCCAAGCCAAGACCACTTGGAAAAGGTTATCCAAGCCAAGACCACTTGGAAAAGGTTAACCTCTCTATCTTACTCTCCTCCTTCTCCTTGCAGGCATCGGTTATTTAGGACCACCTCCGAGTAATCTAAATGATGGAGACGTGCAACGATCACCTCTCGCATTTACTTCAAAGCATGCCTAGTGAAATCCAACCGAGGTTAACGAGTCTAATCATACCTGATATTGTTTCATTCCTTTCTGTTGAACCAAGGTGGTTCTGATCATGTATTTTGATAATGACAAAACATTATTCTTACTACTGTTAAGTGTTTGATGTTTATAAGATAGGATGAGCTTTGGTGTCCACATTCAAAGTGCCAGTATCCTGCAAAGTGGCAGCATCACTTGGACTAGAGCTTATGGGAG
>JAOXYD010000134.1:16987818-17013744 GCA_028565735.1 Pinacopodium congolense
TTTATATGGATTATAATATATGTAAATTTAATATAAAAAATAAATATTAAATATATAAAAATAGTCAAATAATATTAATATAAAAAATATAAAAATATAAAAATGTACTATTAATAACTTAATTAAACGTACTTTAAAACCTTAAGATATAGAGATGAAACTGAGAGATTATTTAAAATTGGGAGTAAATTAAATTAAACGGTAATTTACATTTGCTGCTTCCCTACTTAAACGCCATTAATTTTCTTGAACCAAGATAACTTGATATCTGAGAGGAAGCTTAACATTCATGGACCAATAGGATTCATGTATTAAGCCTTCGCGATCCGCAACTTCTCATGTAATATGTCATCTTAGCCATTCATTCAGTGCCAGAAAACACAACTTAACACTGCTGTCACCGTCCGATAGCCAGCGTAAGAAAGCACAACTATAGTCAATCCTATCCGTTGATCGTGAACCTCAGTTCCTTTAAATACCTATTGACCCCTTCCTTTCTTGAACTTTATAGCTTTTGTCTAGAGAGTGAGAGAGAGAGAGAGAGATTCTTGTAGCGGTTAGAGGTATGTTTCTTGATTCCCTTTTACTATTGTTTTTCTTTAAATGTAGAAGATTTTAGTTAATTTTTGGAATAGCCAAGAATGATTGTGATTAGGGTTTCAGCTTGATTTATTTGTTTTTCTTTTAGAGTTGAGAATTTTAATTTTAAGGGATTTGGGGCGTGTTTGATTTTCAAGCTTGCGTCATTCGTTTGTTTGATTTCTGTTCTGAAATTAAGTCTCTTTAGAAGTTTGGGGCTTTTGAATTCATTATACCTTTTGCCTTTTTGGTGCTTCGGGTTTTGAAACTTACAGATCGTCTTGAATTTAGGGTTTATGGTCTGATTTGAAGTGATTGCACGGTTTTGTGCTAGAATAATGATGAAAAGTCTTGGTTGTATGTTCTGTGATCCCAATTATGTTTGTGTTGTTGCGGCTTCTTAAAAGCTATTACATGATGTCTATGTTAATAGCATGTCTTATGGATAGATTGTTGAAAGGTTTGTTCTTTGGGTTTGTTTTTGGGTGTAGATGGCCCGTACCAAGCAAACTGCTCGTAAGTCTACTGGAGGAAAAGCTCCAAGGAAGCAGCTCGCTACCAAGGTTTATTAACAATTTGATCTTTCTCTATTCGGTGGTTTGGTTTGATCTGTTTTTTTTCCCTAATGAATTGTTTTTGTATTGTAAGGCTGCTCGTAAGTCGGCCCCAACCACGGGTGGAGTTAAGAAGCCTCATCGTTACCGCCCTGGAACTGTTGCCCTTCGGTGAGTTGAATCCTCATTCCCTTTCGTATTTGTCCTTGTCAAACGAAGGCTTTCTTTCCTGTATGAAATTTTCTGACCTTATTTTGCGATGTTGTGCAGTGAAATTCGCAAGTATCAGAAAAGTACCGAACTTCTGATTAGGAAGCTCCCATTCCAGAGGCTTGTCCGTGAAATTGCGCAGGATTTTAAGGTATACTTATAGTTCAATGTTGATGTATGTAATGTAAGTGTCGTAGAGTTGTCTTCAGGATATCTTATCGGTGATCTTTTTGTTGGCAGACCGACCTGCGTTTCCAGAGTCACGCTGTGCTTGCACTTCAGGAGGCAGCAGAGGCATACCTGGTGGGTCTGTTTGAGGACACCAATCTCTGTGCCATTCACGCCAAGCGTGTTACAATCATGCCAAAGGATATCCAATTGGCTAGGCGGATTAGGGGCGAGCGTGCTTAAGCTACTTGATGCTTTTATGTGATGAAGTTTGACTAGGTAGAGATAGGTGAACTTGGTTTAATTAGATTGTATGGGAAAGATCAAAGATGGGTCGTAAGGTGGTGGGTGTTTGTCTTTAATGGGATTTGAACTGAATGTATATTTATATTTGTTTCAAAGTGTTTTTGTGACATCTTGTTGTACCATCTGGTACTGAAAACAGCTATTATTTCGATCTAATCTAGTTAGTATGTTGAACCTTCTCGTGTATATTGTACTTCCAAAGTTTCTTTATTTTGTCTGACTACAGTTTGGCAACTATTCATCCATCTTGATGGCTGGTTTTTTCTGACATTATTGGCAAGAATGATTCTTGTTTGTACGAATGTTAGAATTTTCTTTGTGCAGACGATTCTGTGGGTTAGCTTTAATGACCGAGTCTTTTCAGCTATCTGACTCGGAAATTTAAAACAACTCTAGGTACACGGCGGATTTAGAAGCTGACAGAAGCTCTGTTCGTCTAATTATTTTCCAGTTTTTCAAATACTGAAATCAGGCAATCAAATACGAAAGGCCGTGTCTACGTTTCTTGTTTGAAACTGCGCGAGAAACATTAGTCAAAGTTCCTGTCTTCGTCTGCAAGTATGCGACTTTTTATTAATATTCATTACTCCTCTTTTAAAACAGGGGTAATGAGTATGCGACTTTTTATTAATGCTCATTACTCCTTTTAACTTAAAACACCAAGAAATTAGAAAAATTCAAAGTTGGAAGAGTCCCCACATACCAATCATCCATTAAATTAATCACGAGTAATGAATTAAATAAACCACCATAAACAACAGTTACGCGGTTAATTTGAATTAAAGAGTTGACTAACTACAATACAAAAAGAGAACATTTAACTTATTAGCTATATTGTTACCTGCCAAACTGCCACCTTCGAAAATCTGTACCTGTGAAGCTGTTGACGTTGGTCTTAGTGGGAAATCCGTCAACTTCGGACATTCTCACATGTACTAAGCCAAACCCCCTCCTCTCCCTTTGGAACTCTTTAACGTTTCTCCTCTCTCTGTCTCAGAATTTCTCAATCAGTGGCTTGTCCCTATTTTTGAATAATGTTTTTCCAAAGATAGATAGACGAAGGTAATATCCAAATCTAGGCCGTCTTTCTTTGTTCTCTCATTCTTTCTCTCTCCGTCTTATTCATGCACACACTGATTTCCTTCCTGTTTAAGAAACTTGGTTCATTCTAAACTGTCATTTCTCGTTCGATCTAGACATCTATCATTGATTGTTTAAGATATATGTTGAATTTTTGACCTGGGTCTGCAGCTAATTTTTATCTGCTCCTGAGTCCATCCTCCGCATCATAATATCTGTGGAGGATATCTGACACCAAAAATCTGTTCACAATCATCTGTTCTTGCTAATATAAACCTTTGAAGACTATAGTTAATCCGAGGTAATGATCTTCATCTGTATTCGGCCTTTAGTTGTGTTTCAATTTTGTTTGATCTTTCTGGGTTTCCTTCGAAATAATCAAATCTTAAGCAACTTATAATTCTCTTTTTGATTGGCAGGAATTTCTATTAAAGAGATGCAGCAACAAGCAGGGAAACCAGAAGAGGAGTTGATGGATGCGATGGAGCGGCTGAAGACAGCTGAAAGAGAGAGAGACAGAGCACGCGATGAGCTGAGGGAGATGAAGGAAATAGCGAATGAGGCCAACTCCAGGCTGACTGAAGCCATGAACAACGTTAAGGTTGCTGATGTTTTTACAGAACTCAATTCGGTAATGGAGTCCTTGTCCAAATCCCAGGAAGAGTGGAGGATCAAAGAAAATAGTATTATAGCATCTTTAAAGGTTGAATCAAATAAGGCAAAAGAGTTGGAGTCCAAATTAGTACAGAGCAATGAAAAGTTGAATGAAGTTCGATCATCAGAGACTAAGATGATGGAGTTATTATCAGAAAGCCAGAAAAGAGTGCAAGAACTGGAGATAGAACTATCAACAAAGAAGGAGATTGAAACAGAAATGTTGGATTCATTTGCTTCTCAAACGCATCAGCTTGAGGAAGCCAAAATATCCCTTGAGGAATCAAGGCTGCAAGTCTCTTCCCTTCTTGAAAAGATCAACAGATTGGAGGATTCATCACCTGGCACAGGTGAGAAAGATCAGATTTCACTTCAAGAAGAATTGAAGAGGGTCAAGTCTGAGCTTCAAAAGGCGAGTGTGAACCTGGCACGTTTCGAAGAAGCTGAAGAGCAATCCGAGTTGAAGTTCAAGAGCCTGCAAGAGGAGATGGAATCTCTCAGAAATGAAGCGAAGGAAGCCATCAAAGCAGAGGAGAACAGTAAGAAGGCAATGGATGATCTGGCAATAGCCCTGATGGAAGTCGCAACAGAATTGAACCAAACCAAGGAAAAGCTGACGGCGACAGAGGAAGAACTCGAGCGATGTAGAAAGGAGGAAGAAGAATTGAAGGAGAAGAAGAAGGATATGGAGGACAAGCGCGCATCCCTCTTGAGCGAAGCAAGAAAAGATGCTGATATATACAGAAACACTGCAGAGAGGTTGAGAATAGAGGCTGAGGAGTCACTTTTGGCATGGAATGCTAAAGAAACAGGCTTTGTTGATTGCATAAAAAGTGCTGAAGATGAGAAGATTGCTGCATTGGAAGATAATAGGAAACTCCTTCAATCGCTTGCAGAAGCTGAGAACCTGAACAAAACAGCAAAACAAGAGAACAACAAGTTGAGAGACATCCTGAAACAGGCCCTGAACGAAGCTAGTGTTGCAAAGGAAGCTGCAGGGATTGCTCGTGCAGAGAATTCCCAACTCAAGGATATTCTAGCAGAAAAAGACGATGCCCTGATCTTCATTACTCATGAGAACGAAAACCTGAGGATAAATGAAGCCAATGCACTTGAAAACATCAAAGAGTTGAAGCGTACGCTTGATGAACTATCAGGAAAGGAGATTAAAGAAAACAATTCAGCAGACAAGGATCATGGGAAAAAGCTGAGCAACACTTTCAGTCTCAATCTCAAGGAGCTGATCATTCCCAAGCAGGAGGACCACAAGTTAGCTGACAAACACGAAGACAGCGAAGATGATGATGATTCTGCAAACTCTGACCCGTTGAAGGGATCGATACTTGATGATCAAGTGGAATCGCCAGTTCCTGCGACTCACTATACGAGAAGGTCATCTTCTACATTCGTGGATGATGTGGAGGTAGTGAATCCAGAGGATGATGATCATATTCAGATGGATGATTTGGAGAGTGAGAGGAACTCCAGGAAGAAGAAAGCTTTGCTACGAAGATTCGGGGACATTATCATCAGAAGAAAAAGTACTCACACCCACAAAAAGGAGCCATCGGTTGGAGGTGAAGGCCATAAGAAGGAGACCCCAAAAGAAGGTACGAAAGAGGCATCAGGTGGAGGTGAAGGGCACAGGAAGGATCCATCACACAGCGGAGAACTTCACAAGAAAGAACAAGCAGCTGTGGAATAAAGGGATCCATTTACAAGTAAAAGATCATTCATTTCACTTTTTGTTCTTCTTCTTGAGTTGGTAAATATTGAATTGAAGCTTAGGGTGGTAAGCATGTGTATTTGTTTGTTTGTTTTTTTTTCTATTATGTTATATATACTTCATCTTCATGATTGGAGAATCAAAGTTGGTGAAAAGGTTAGTGTAAGCATAAGTTTTGTGCTCCATGTGTAATTGGAGAACCAAAGTTGAAATGAACAAACTATGGGACCATATATCAAATTAAATTACCATAGTGATTACTTTTTCATGAAAATGAGAAAATTTGTTATCATATATAGATTTTGTGGTGATATTGTCTGACATATTCTTATACATCAACAAATAGTTACATATTTATAAGTAATTTAAACAATATTAATAGTGATGACAATAAATTTTATATTAGCAATTAACTCGAGTTTGAGCATTCTAAATTAAGAATTTGAGAGCTTAATTGGATTCAAGTGATAATATTTTAATTCAATTAAATTTATTTAAAATCACTTAAGGTCACTTTAATTTAGTAAACTATCAGTCAAATTCTTGAGTTTTAAAAAACATCAAATAAGTCGTTAAGATTTTAAATTATTTTCATTCGATATTCTTTCATCAATTTTCTTCTATTTAAACTAACGAAGAGCTAATTAGTCATATTCACATAACACATGTAGGATACATGACACTGTTATGTTGCATGATGTTAATTTATGTTAAGACAAAATAATTTTGGATGAACAGGTGAAACAAATTTGAAATCTTAGGCCTTGTTTGGTTTTTTTTTTTGTTTTCGATTTTCATTTTTTATTTTTTAAAACACAAAAATCAATAAAAATAACACATAAACCGAAAAAGAAAATATACTAATACAGCACAGAAACAAAAAAAAAACACAAAAACTAATACACATATTCAAAAATAAAAACTAAAACCGGAAACGAGAAGTGATACCCAACGTACTTTTAGAAATCTATTTAATAATTTTAAAATTATAAAGACTTAATAGATAGTTTATCAAATTATATAGACATTAGGTGATTTTAACTAATAGTCTTGGATGATTTTAGATAAACATTGATCTTCTTTGTAAAAGTTAGTTGTAATTCTATGCTATTTGCAACTCAAATAAGCTTTCTCCTAGATAAATTAAGAAAAATCCTTCTCTTGAATATAATAAAAAACCTCCTTGATCCTTCCTAACTATAGCTAATAATAAGTTAATTTGATTTTGGATCATTCTGATCTAAAATTAATAAATCAAATTAAGTTAAATAAATTTAAATTTAAGATTTAGATCAATATTTAATTATTTTAAATGTAAATTAAACTTCAAATGTAACTAAATTTTTTTTTATTTAAATATATTTTCACTTTTTTATGAAAGTTTTTCTTGTAATACAAGTAGAATATTTGTTGTACCACGTAAAAAGACATTATTTTTTAATTTTCGTTTAATTTTTCTAACGGACACTGACATTGGAGTTTTAACAAGGAAAAAGTATAGGAAGTAAATAATAGTTTTTTAAAAATATAAAATTCAAATAAAAAGGTCCATTAACTCTATATGATTTGGAGTAAGATGCCATTTTTCTTTCCTATTAATTTAGATATTTAATGCACAATTGCGGAAGTAAACAAATAAAAAGATTATTAAAAATGTAATTAAAATATAAAAATACGATTATTTTCTCTCTTTAATTTACTCATAAAATTTGTATTATAAATTTTTATATGTGATGACAAATTTGTTGTCATATTGTATAATTATTTATTATTTTTAATTTCAAATATTTAATATTGATAGATGTTGACTTTCTTATTTTTATTCATCTCAGTAACTTAAATAAGTATTGAACGGGTTAATAATTTAAGTTTAATAGTTTGTATAAGTAAGCATTTCTGAAAATTTTTACTAATTATTTAAGTTTAACAGTGTGTTAAAGTAATCATTTCTGAAATTTTTAACTTAAATTGAAATTTTATTTCAAAATTTTATCAAATTCAACTTTCAATTTGAAAATATACGTTAATGAAGTCATGTAACTTTTTGTATGTTAAATTTTATTTTATTTTATTATTCTCTTTCCATTGAATAATTAAAATATAATTCCTATTCGTTCCCTAGTACTAATCAGCTTCCTTGAACTACCAAATCCAATGACCCATATCAATCAGGCCCAATAGTCCAGTGATCCAAAAAAAAGCTCTCTTCTCTACGATCACTATAAAACCGCCTTTCAAAACCCTAATTCCTTTTTGAAGTAACACGGAGAGCAGGAGTAGCAGAGCAGCAGCTTCTCCCTCTCGTATCAAACATGAAGGTTAGGGCATATGTCGTTGCACCTGATAGAACTCTGTTTGTTTCAAGTTTGATTTTTTTCTTTATTTTTCTTTATTTTTCTTTTTGGCAGTTCAATATTGCGAATCCCACCACTGGATGCCAGAAAAAGCTCGAGATCGATGATGACCAGAAACTGTAAGTGCGTCTCAATTGATTAGTACCAATGTTTTTTTTTTTTTTTTTTGTTACTGACTAACTTTCTGTCAAAAACATTTTAATTTTTTTTAGATACTTTTTGGTTATTACAAGTACAATGATGAAAAGAATCAGTTGAGTAGTATTTGTGGCGTCTTTTGTCTGTGACGCTTTAAAGAAACCAATCAGGAATGATCTTGACCAGATAAATTTGTTCTTTAATTGATGAATTAGAGCTTATGATTGTTATAATCTTGACGGGTTCAGTGAATCATTGTTGTCAGAGAGAAATTCTGAAGAGTTATTTTGGCTTCCTTAAACACGATGATGATCTTTGTAATCTTCTTTTTTGTATAAGAAATACTTCAGCACTTTAAATGGTAGAAGCTAGGCTTCCAATTTTTTTTGGTAGAAATACATTAAATGGTTCCAGATGTTTCATACTCTAATGCCATGACCTATACATTGGAACTTGGAATTTCAACTTTTTCCATTTTAGCTTCTGATATTTTGGCAGCTATTTTTGCATTCCCTCGATCATGATGTTTGGTTGAGCTAGTTACATGGTCTTAGTTTTATTTTCTGACATAACTATAACCTTATTGTATTGCCTTTTTCCTTTAAAGGTTATTCTCCCAAATGTTTGTGGCTCCAAATTTTCTTTCCCGGTGTTCTTCCCATGGTCTGAGGCCTATGTATGAGTATAGGAGTTAATATTGGAGTATTCTGGATTAAATTAGTTTTTTTTTACCAGTTGAAAAATTTTTCAATAGTCATATCCAGATGCCCAGATGTTAATTGATATCATGTTTTACTTCGAGTGCTCTACAGTGTGTTCTAGACACTGCTATTAATCTTTCTATGATGGCTTGTCCGTTACCAAGTTATTTCTTGCCTTCTATTGATGGTTTAGTGGCACTGATGTTAAATATTTTTATGGCAGCCGAGCATTCTTTGACAAGAGGATTTCACAAGAAGTCAGTGGTGATGCCTTGGGTGATGTGAGTTACCAGAATTTTGGTTTATGGTGTAAGCTTTTGTATTTTTTTGTAGCTATAGGTTATATAGGATTCTTACATCTGTCAATGTACAGGAGTTCAAAGGCTATGTATTCAAGATCATGGGAGGCTGTGACAAGCAAGGTTTTCCAATGAAGCAGGGAGTTTTGACTCCTGGACGTGTTCGCCTTTTGCTTCACAGAGGTTTGTCTCTCTGTTTCTGTGTGTTTTGACACGTGGGTGGGAGCATCTCACAGGAATTGACATGATTTTTGAACTTGCAATACTAAATTGAATAGGATGTTTCTCTGTTCAGGTACCCCTTGCTTCCGTGGGTATGGACGGCGAAATGGTGAACGTAGAAGGAAGTCAGTTCGTGGATGCATTGTTAGCCCAGATCTCTCAGTGTTGAACTTGGTGATTGTGAAAAAGGGTGAGAATGACTTGCCAGGACTCACAGACATTGAGAAACCAAGAATGAGAGGTCCAAAGAGGGCATCAAAGATCAGGAAGCTTTTCAATCTCTCAAAGGAGGATGATGTGCGGAAGTATGTCAATACATATCGCCGAACGTTTACTACCAAATCTGGTAAGTACTTAAATCCTTGATTCCTCAAACTAATTTAGATACTGTTTGCTAAACAATGGTAACGCTATCCCTGTCATAATTTGCAATTCTGATATGTTGGCAGGGAAGAAAGTTAGCAAAGCTCCCAAAATTCAGAGGTTGGTTACTCCCTTGACTTTGCAAAGGAAACGTGCCAGAATTGCTGACAAGAAGAAGAGGATTGCTAAGGCTAAGGCTGAAGCAGCTGAATATCAGAAGCTCCTAGCAACCAGGTTGAAGGAGCAGCGTGAGCGTCGTAGTGAGAGTTTGGCAAAGAAGAGGTCCAGACTTTCTGCTGCCTCTAAGCCCTCTGTCGCAGCTTGAGGTAGTGGGAAATTTTGGTCTCCTCTACATAACTTTTTCAATACGTTTTGAGTCAATTTTGATTGCACTATTCTTGGGGATTTAATTTGGATGATTGTCATATCTGTAACTTGAGATTCAACATCTGGGATCTTTGTGTTTTTGGATAATGCTATGGAGTTTTTATTGTTCTCGACGATTATGGATTTTTGAGAATAGCTTCATGAAATGTTATCTAATTCCAAAACACGGAGGGAGATCTGGAACATTATTTTTCTAGGTGATTGTAATTTCGTACAACTCACAGTACCTTGTGTCCCTATTCCTCTAAGTCATGAAAAGTATTTTTAGTAACAGTAATACTTGAGCAATATCAATATGATTATCTTTTTGTCTTGGCTTGAAAATTTAGAATTCAAAAAAATCTTGATCATTTAAATCATGTCGGATAATTTTTTAATTGATTTATGTAAAACAAATAATTTGATTTATTTGAAATATGATTTATCTAAAACATATAGTTTTTATGTGCATTTGAGGAATTTATCCAAATTATTATACATATTTAGAGATTTTATTGAATACACAAAAATAATGAAAAGTTATTAATTATTAAAAAAAGAAAAAAGAGCTTTTTATAATTTATATCATTATTATTATTCTAAGATAAATTATAAAAGATATTTATTTTGTTCTCTTTTATAATAGTACTTAGAATTTTATAAAGTAGTAATTAAATTTGCTAGCTTTTAATTTATTATGCATGAATATTTTAATTTTTAGTTAATAATTTGAATGAGATTTTTTAAAATTTTGTAATCAATTTTGTTATTTTTTTGAAAGGAAATTAAAATTTTTTAGTGAAATTAGTATGGTATAAAGACGATCTGTGTTGGTTTCTCTTTCCTCGACTGTAGTTTGTTACACTATTAGAACTTAAGTTGCGGGATTGTATAAGAATTGAGAAGTCTTAATGGATGTTTGGCATGCAAGTAGGATGAGGAAGACATTTTCAACGAGGTAATAAGGTGAAAGACGTGTGAGTAGGCGAGGAAAATAGGGTGCGTCGAGGAAATCTCAAGAATAAGTGAGAATAGGCATGCGTTGGTATGCATTGGTAAAAATTTTCGACTCGAAGCAAAATTCGGATGTGAGACTTAAGTAAAATTGGCGCTATTGAGTCATGCAAGACTCAGAGATGCGTAAAAGCACTAGTAACGAGAGAGGTCTAAGCCATGCAGAATTTGTAAAGATGTACACTAATTTGGATTATACTTTTACTTAGTCATGGAGTGATGAGAGCTCACAATAAGTGAGCTGGATCATGATTAAGACCTTGACCTTAATAATGCATTGGAGGGAACTATGTGCAAATAGACTTTAATAGTTTGAAAGACACATCACTAGTAAAGTGGTAACTTAATGATGTTCCAAGACGAGCTTGAAGATCACTTTGAATAAACATTAGTTTCTAAGAGATAAAGACCATGTATGCGATTGCTTTGGATAGACATAAGTTTCTAAGAGATAAAGACTATGTGTGATAGATATCTAGTCCTGGTCTTCATGGATATGGATGATCTTTCTTTGTAACATGTAAACTCTATCTTGTAGATATAATGTAATCCAATTAGGTTGTGATTTTAGTTGTTAAGATAAATTAAGATTATGAAATTCATGATTATCTTGTATTTACTTTTTAAGTAAGAGTTACTTATATAAAGTTCATGAAAACCAAGTCTAAAAAATTCAAGTGGAGAGAACAATTTTTGAAAGATTTTAGAGATTTTAGAGGAACGTTCTTATAAGAGTTTCGCATAAAGAGTTCCTTATATTGGAGAGTACTTCTAATAAGAGATATCTGAGTCATTTTGTTAATATTTTGCCAGAGTTAATAAAAAATTATTTTCAGTCATCTTTCTCTGTCTTATTCATTTCTTGTCTCTTATATCTTGTTAGACATTTATATGTATTTCGAGTGTATGAGTGAAACACTTATACACAAATGTGCGTGAGATATTTGAGAACAGATGAACTTATTGATTGACTATCACAAAGGAAATAACCAAGTTGAGCTTTAACGAAATCTAAACTAAACTGCTAATACGAGGACTTTGCAAATTCACTCAATTTCTCGATGCACAAAAAGGTCCCTGTGACATTCCATCTATAATCTATCGAAACATTTTTAGCTCCTTGTTGTCTGGTTCTCAATGATTGCTTTGCTTGATTTGTGATGCATCTGAATTTGTTGACTTTCCAATTGTCTTGCATATAAGCGTCTCTTACAGTTCTCTTTAATCTAGAATGTTTGACTCCCTTGTTTAGTTGGATCTATTATATAGCTTTCTCTTTTGCCTTTAACACCGTACTGATCCATGACAAGATCTATCGTGATCTTAAAAGGTCAATCCTATGAAGTTATTTCTATACTAGAGCATGCTGATAGAAAACCTTTTAAGGTCCAAGGAGAATTAGGAGATTGTGGAGAGTGGAGTGAATGAACCAGCCCAGAGAGAAATACTAAATGATACATAAGCCAAAGACCTGGCAGATTGAAAGCTTAAGGAGTTAAGAGCAAAGAACTATTCATTCCAAGCAATTGATCGTTCGATTTTGGAGACCATTCTCCAAAAAGATACTTCTAAGAAAATCTGGGATTCGATGAAAAAGAAATACTCAGGTACAAATAGGGTCAAGCGAGCACTGCTTCAATCCTTAACGAGGGACTTTGAAACACTTTATATGAAATCAAGGGAGTCTGTTACAGATTTCTTTAGAAGAACAATATGAATTTCAGACAAGATGCCCTTTTATGGTGCAGACATGGAAGATGCTAAAATCATTTTGAAGATATTGAGATCAGTGATACTAAAGTAGGATTATGTTGTCTGTTCCATTGAAGAATCTAAAGATGTAAGTCATGTGTCCATTGATGAACTTCAGAGTTCCTTAATTTATCATGAACAGAAGGTCAATCGTTTTGACAATACGGATGAGCAAACAGCACTTAAAGCCTCTACTGAATCATCCAGCATTAGAGGAAGAGGTCGAGGAAAAGGTGGACGGAGTCGTGGAAGAGGTGGCCATGGAAATAGAGATGACAAAAATGGTAAAGAGAATGGCAATTCGTCTCATGTTTCTAGAAGAAATGAAGATTTTCAAGGAAAAAGAAAAGGATAAAATGATAAATCCAAGATTAAATGTTACAGATGTGGAAATTTTGGTCTCTACCAAAATGAATGCTACACTAAATTACTAAAATAAAAGGGAGAAAGTCCAACTTTACTAAGAAAAAGGAGGAAGAGACACTTTTAATGGCCTTTCACACATTGGAGGAGCCTGATCAAGGGATGTAGATACTAGTTGTAACAATCACATGAGTAGATGTAAGTCTTCTTTTATTAATTTAGATAAAAATTTTCATTCAGTTGTAAGTTTTAAGGATAAGTTAACTGTTAATGTAATGGGAAAAGGAGACATTCAAATCAGAACTAGGAATGATTTCATTGAAACCATTTCAAATCTTTTATATTCCTGATTTGAAAACTAATCTGTTGAGTGCTAGACAACTATAAGAAAAAGGATATAGAATCACAATCTATAAAGCAGAATGCGAGTTGTATGATCCTAAACGAGGCTCAATTGTTGTAGTAAAAATGATTTCAAGTGGGTTGATTCCTTTAGAGATTAGGACAGTATAAGCTTGCTCACTAACCAAAGAAGATGACTCATCGTAGAGGTGGCACTATAGATATGGTCACCTGAATCTAATGGCTTGAGGACTCTTAAACGAACGCAAATGGTTACTGGTCTTCCAACAACCACACCTCTATTAAAGACTTGTGAAGAATGTGTTATTGGAGAGTATCAAAGGGATAAGCACGAGCTGTACTTGACTTGGTGCATTCAGACATATGTGGACCTATCAATCCAACTTCAAATGGAAATAAAAGATACTTATATCCTTTATAGATGAGTTGAGCAGAAAAACCATGGTATATTTTTTACAGGAAAAGTTAGAAGCATTCCATGCATTCAAAACCACATAACTATAAGGGTACAATCTAGGTTAATCTTACATGATTTCCCGAATTAATTATTTTGCTAGGTCAAAACTACTCTCCAACTCGACTGTAAAACCTAAATATTTATTTTTAAAAATCCTATTAGATTAATTTTAAGAAACAATTCACCCATTTACACTTTATAAACCGAAACATCCATTTTTATATAAAATTTCTAAATATTAAAAAATACATTTTCCTTCATTTATCTCTATAATTACTAAAATTCTAACAACATTTCTTAAAACTCATTTCCCCTTTAATATCCTTTAACATATCCAACTTTCTTCTTCTTTTTCTAAATTTAACCGTATCTTTTCCTCAAAATAACAACATGCCCCTCTCTACTCATCTTTTCCCTTCCTTTTTCTTAAATTACCCTTAGTTCTCTTCCATAATTCCTATCAAGCCCTTAAAATTTCCTTTCCCTATCATATGCTTCAACTTTATTCATAATTACAAAACTACCTAACAATCTAATTCCCTAAAATAGCCCCATTATTTTCAAAATTTATATAAAAAAAACCTTCTTCTTCCTTTCATTTCTCTCACCTGAATCCCATCCTCTATTTCCTTTTTTTTAACTCTCTTCATTTCTCTTTCCTCTATTCTTTTCCCTTCTCACTCTCCAATCTCCATTCCATTACAGAATCCTTCTTCTTCAATCCATCTCTTTTTCTTTCTTTTCTTTGATTGTTCTTCTCTCCCTTCTCTCACATCTCTTTCTCTCTCATTCCATTTTCTTCTTTCTTTTTTATAGCTGAAAAATATTGCTTATTTAATTCACATTTCATCAAATTTCAATAACTAAATTCACTGAACTAAGTTTAAACACAACCAAACTCAGAAAAATGTTTGAGATCTTAATTATACACGATCGTACCTTTTTTGAAAAATTTTCAATTGTAAGCTTTCCTTAGTTCCATCTTAATCTACTGTAAACCCAATAAAAATGATGAAAGGATGATGAATAAGCCACATGTACGAGGGAAAGAAACAAAAACAAAATTTAAACTCATCTATCTACTCTTAATGAAGAAGAGAAGATTAAAGGAGGAAGACAATTTCATTTTTTTTCTTACTTTTAGGCTTGTTTAATATAAAGCATAGGTCGGGTCGGGTTGATCACAATTTGGGCCAATACCTATTTAATTAATTATGCGCTTGACGGCTCTCCCCCACTTAAAAGAATTTCGTCCTCGAAATTAAGTTACATACTTAAAGAGTAAAAAAAGATGAGGATATTAAAGTTAAACATCGTCCTCCTCTTCCCACGTTGCCTCTCACAGAATACGATAATGGCTCCTTAACACTCATACAATCGAAATCTCCTGTCTCTTTAGTTTTCTAATCTCTCTATCCAAGATCTCCACCAGTTCGTCTCTATAAGTTATATCCCTAGCAACCTCAATCTCAGACTTTGATATAACATGACTAGGATCTAATCGGTACCGTCTTAATATCAATACATAAAATACATCATAAATATGCCATAACTCATGAGGTAAAGCTAATTTGTAAGCTAACAGTCCCATAAGCTGCAAAATCTCAAATGGTCTGATATACCTTGGTCTCAGTTTGTCCCTCATAACAATCCTCAAAATACCACTCTAAGGTGATACTCGCAGAAATACCTTATTTCCAACATCATACTCCATCTCTCGACGATGTTGATCAGCATAACTCTTTTGTCAATCTTGAGCTGCCTTCAAGCATCATTTCACTACATCTATCTTCTCCACTATCTTTTGGACCAACTCCAATCCCTCTAATAACCTAGCACCCTTTACATCCCAACATATAGGATCTCTACATTGTTTTCCATATAAAGCCTCAAATGGTGCCATATTGATGTTGGAATGATAATTGTTATTATACACAAACTCCATCAATGGAAAATATCTATCTCACTCATCCTCAAAGTTCAGCACACAAGCCCACATCATATCCTCCAATGTTTGAATCGTGCACTTTAACTGTCCATCTGACTGAGGGTAAAATGCAGTACTCATATTCAACTTAGTCCCCAAAGTTGACTGTAGAATCCTCCAAATCGAGATTTAAACCATGGATCCCAATATGATATAATAAACACTGGAACCCCATGCAATCTCACAAGTTTATCAACATATAACTTAGCTAGCTTGTCAAATGAATATGTCTGTTGTACTGGTAAAAAATGAACAGACTTAGTCAATCCGTCCACAATTACCCAAACTGAATCATGCTTTCGTCTAGTCCTTGATAAAAATACCACAAAGTCTATCGTAATCATCTCCTAATTCCACAACGGAATGGCTAAGTGTAACACCCTCCAACTCAAAATACACTTAAACTACCAAAATCATCATAAAATATACAACTTAAACAAACCTTAATTCATAATTATAATAAATCCATCCAAATTACACTTTAAACCACCAAATTATCACAAACACACAATATAATCATAAACTCCATAAACCTGTCTAGGAAATATATATAATTATCATATAATTTATCCAAATCATACATTATACTAGAATTCTCCACTCTAAACAACTAATCAATATAAACTTTCAAATCTTCAAAACCATAATCAGTAGCCACAAATATTCTATCTGAACATGGATATCCAAGGAATATTTCAACATGAATCTCATTCATATCCCAAACATTAATCATCAGTCTCGAAACCTATCTGTACAATCCATATATATATATATATATATCCATCTCATAAAGCAATATCCACTTGTCTCAAATAAATATATATACATGCATCTCAATCTAAAAGACAACTCTCAAAAAGTAAATTCAACATAGCTAAAATCAACCCATTACACAAAATATCATCTTATTGGCCCTAATTAACACCTCAAAATTGAATCTTGAGAACTGGGGTTATCGGTAGTCTCTTGATCTCCTGAAATATATAATGAAAAGGGATGAGTTGCCTACTCCATAAAGGTCACCTAACTATACCCTTATATCTCAGTAATCCGATAAATTCAATACATAATAGAAAGATATAATAGTAAAGTAAAACATATGTCATATTTATAATGCATATTTAATATCCAACAATCACAACATATTCAGTAAATAAAAACAACAACTAACATTATTGTCATTTTTCTTACTATTAAATCCAATTCTATTATATTTTAAATTGACTTATATGGACCCTGCTTAACCTGGTAAGCCTATATTTAATTGTCTACCACTTAACTCATCATCACAATCTCAATCACCTTCATGTAGATATGAAAAATAATATATATATATATCAGCACAGGGTACCCCTCACTCAATCTCATTCGATCTGGTACCCCTGGTACTGCTTCGGCACCTAACCATCAGTATAGGATATCCTCGAGACTTGGGAAAACTTGGTACCACTCCAGTATCTAGCTATCAGCACAGGGAATCCCCGTGACTCAAGATGCCCTTGTATTTGCTCTATGGAAAAGTACCTAACTACATCTCATCAACATCAAGACCACTAAACATAGCCTATCCTAGGTAAGCCACTGATCCATCACTATTCTGAACTCAATTCAATATGCCTCTCTCATAATCTCCTCTTGCAACCCATCTACATCTGACACACAAACTTAACGCCCCATCACCAATATACCATTTAATCTCACTGAAACTCAGTCTGCTTACCCTATTGTACTCTCTCTCTCTCATCCATAACAGATAAGAATCTCGAATATAAGCCTCATCAATCCTATCTCTCAAATCAGAATGAATCTGTAAACTAAACCACCCACATCATCAATCTTCTAATGCACATCTAAGGCCCTCAACTCTACCAAGGAAGTTATACTGTGCCCACTCAAACTAGCTATCGAGTCTGAACACTTTCTGCTTAGAGCATCGGCTATTGCATTTGCCTTCCCCCAGATGATAATCAACGGTATAATCATAACCTTCAAACAGCTTAATCAGTCTCTTCTACCTTAAGTTTAGCCCCATTTGAGTCAAAATATACTTGAGACTCTTATGATCTGTAAGGATCTTAACAGTCTCTCCATATAAATAATTTCTCTAGATGTTAAGGGCATGCACAATCACCCCTAACTCTAGATCATGGGTGAGATAGTTTAATTCATGCTATATCAACTGACAAGAAGCCTATAATATCGTCTTCCCATACTGCATCAAAGAATACCCCAGACCTATCCTCGAAGCATCAATATATACCTCAAAACCTCCACATCTAGATGGTAATACCTAAATAAGGCTAGAATTTAATCTCCACTTAAGTTACTCAAAACTCTCTTGAAACTACTTAAACCATTGAAACTGAACCCCTTTCTTTAATATCTTAGTCAATATGTTGGCTATCATCAAGAATCCCTCTACGAATCTTCGATAATATTTAGCTTTCCCCAGAAAGATCCTTACCTAAGATACATTACTAGGCTACTCTCACTCCAGAATTACCTTTACCTTTACCTTTGTGGGATCAGGAATCACTCCATTTAGAGACATTGCATGTCCAAGGAAGACTATTTGTTCCAACCAGAACTCACACTTACTAAACTTAGCATACAACTGTCTCTCTCTAAATATCCGTAACACTGTCCATAAATGATGGTCATGCTCCTCTTTACTCTTGGAATACACTAATATTTCATCAATAAATACTATTACAAACTTATCCAAATACTCTTGTAAAGTCATGTTCATTAATATATGAAAGTAGCTAGTGCATTAGTCAACCCAAAAGTCATAACTAAGAACTCATAGTGCTTATACCAAGTATAAAAAATTGTCCTAAGAATAACTGACTCAAATATCCTCAACTGCCAGTATCTTAATCTTAGATCAATCTTAGAAATACTACTGCTCCCCTCAACTGATCTAATAAATTATCTATCCTCGGTAATGGATACTTGTTCTTCACTGTTACCTTATCTAACTATCTATAGTCAATGCAATGTCTCATACTACCATCCTGTTTCTTCACAAATAGTAATGGAGCTCTCTAGGGTGAGGTACTTGGCCTAATAAAATCCTTCTCTAATAACTCCTCTAACTGCTTCTTCATCTCCTGTAACTCTATGGTAGCCATCCTATAGGGAGCAATAGATATTGGTGCAACTCCAGATAAAGTCTCAGTAGTGAAATCTATCTCACATTGAGGTGGTAAACCTAGTAAGTCATCCAAGAATACATCTAGAAACACCTTTACTATATGTATGTCATCTAACCCAGGACATGCCTCCCTCAGATCTGTAATATGAGTTAAATATACCTCACATCCCTCTAACATCAATTGTCTAGCAGTCATAACTAAGTTTATACAGGCTAGAACTACTTTGCAATCTCCCATAAATATAACCTTCGGTCTACCCAAAGACTCTATCATTACTTTCTTAGTATAACAGTCTACTATAGCTCGATGCTGAGCTAAACAATCCATTCAGAGAATCACATCAAACTCCCTTAGATCCATTAATGTTAAGTCCGCTGGTAGCAAAACTTCACCAATCATCACTGGCATATCCCTCCTCACACTACTCATTATAACATAATCTCCTACTAGTAAACGCACTCTCAGATTATACCCTAAAAAACTTACCTCTCCCGAAACTCTAAAAGAAAACTCTAAAGATATATATATATATATATATATGAATGAGTAAATCTAGTATCCACTAGCACAAAAATCTCAATATTAGATAATAAAATCATACAAAAAATGACATTATTGGCTGCAAATGTCTCCTTTATCTTCATCTGATATATCCTGGCCTGAGTCTAACCTTGACCTGAAGATAGCCCACTAACAACTCTGCCACCACTCCTACCACCAACTCTACCAGAGCCTCTACCTAAACCAAATGCACCACTCTAACTAGGCACTGCCTCCTGAACTCTCACTCTTAAAATCCTCCTTACTGTCAAAAAATCTCTCTAAAAATGCCCCTGCTTTCCATAAATATAACATGTCTAACTTAAAAGCGTAGGTCCCCAACACAATCCCCTGTGAACTCTCCCACAAGTACCACATCTCTGTGCCTCTCAAGTTCCTCTACCAAAAGACCCTCTGAATCTCTGACTAGCCCCTCTGTCTGATCCAACTGATGGAGCACTAGCTGTATCACACTAGTCTGAATCCCTACCAGCTTTCTGATGTCTATCAGACTTGAACAAACTACAACTCCTACTCGAAGTAGCACCAACTCTCTTAGAACCTCATGCACTAGCAATCCATGAATGATTAGCTCCTACTCCTCTCTTAATAGATCGAATCCCCTCTCCAACATGACTCTCTAGTCGCCTCTTAAGGCAGTTTCTCGTAACTACTTAAAATCAAAAGTGACAGGTCTTAAACCTATCCAGATCTCTGTCCTTAAACCCTATTCAAATCGGTAACATCTGTCCTATAAGTTTACCATAATCTCTAATGCATACTTAGCTAGAGCTGAAAAGTGAGCCTTATAATCTGCTAGACTCATATTCTGAGTCTAAATCAAGCTCATGAACTCCATCTTCTTCCTATCTCTATAAATATGAGGTGTATACTTATCAATAAACTATCTTTGAAAATCTTTCCAAGTCACGTATCTTGGCTTATACGATCTCTTCACTGACTTGCCTTGGAACAATGAAACAATGTACTATAACCTCCTCTCCAAAGTAAACTCCAGAATATCTAGGACTAGCTCTGTCTGCTCCCATCAAGCCTCAACCTCTTCAGGATCTGTAGTACACCTAAAATCCATTGTACCCATCATACGGATCAACTCAAATTATGGTCCACTCTCGAATCTCCTCGATCTTGAGCTGTAGCCACCACCTGCTACATCATCTTGAAAAACTGTTCCATCTGAAGTGGCACCTCTACCCCTGCAACATCCCTCTGATAAGTCACATCGAGAGCATGGACCAAGTTACCCGATTCCCCAGTTAATTGTGAGCCAACAATATCATCTCTAGAAGCTATCCTACACGAAACAAAAATATACATAAGTTCTCTTAATAACTCCAATTATCCCTAGAAATGTAGACCCGCCCTTATATCATCTAATGTAGAACCCTCCAACTCAAAATACACTTAAACTACCAAAATCATCATAAAATACACAACTTAACCAAACCTTAAAGCACAATTATAATAAATCTATCCAAATCACACTTTAACCCACCAAATTATCAAAACAAACAACCTAATCACAAACTCCATAAACTTATCCAAGAAACATATATAATCATCATCCAATTTATCCCAACCATACATTATACTAGAATTCTCCACTCTAAACAACTAATCAATATAAACTTTCAAATCTCCAAATCAACAATCGGTAGTCACAAATATTCTGTCTGAACATGGATATCTAATACATATCACAACATAAATCTCATTCACATCCCAAATAGTAATCATTAGCCTCAAAACCTTTTTGTACAATGCATATATATATCCATCTCATAAAGCAATATCAACCTATCTCAAATCAATATATATACATGTATCTCAATCCAAAAGACAACTCTTAAAAGTACCCAACACAATTGAATTCAACCCACTGTATAAAATAACATCCTACTGGCCCTACCTAATACCTCAAACTCAATCTCAAGCCCTAAGGTTATCGATAGTCTCTCAATCCCCTAAAAAAATAATGGTAAATAATGAGCTTCCTACTCAGTAAGGGTTACCTAATTGTACGCATATATTTCAATAACTCAATAACTTAATATAATATGAAGTAGAAAGATATAATTGTAAATTAAAAGTACAAATAATGTTTAAAATGCATAATCCAGATCCAACATCACAAAATACTCAATAAATAAATATAAAAGCTAATATTATTGTCATTTTTCTTACTATTCACTCAATTTATGCTATCGTTTTTCATTATTAATTTATTCGGGTCTTGCTTAATCTAATAAGCTTAAATTTAATAGTCTGCTGGCTTAACTCATCATCACAATCTCAATCATCATTATCTCAATCACCTCTATGTAAATATGAAAATTAATATATATATATATCGACATAGGGTACCCATCACTCAATCCTATCTGGTTTGATACCCTGGTACCACTCCGGTACCTAACCAATAGTACAGGGTATTCTCAAGACTCAAAATACCTCGGCACCACTCTGGTACCTAAGTATCAGTATAAGGCATTCTTGAGACTCAGGATGCCCTAGTACCTGCTTTACGGACAAATACGTAGCTACATCTTATCCATATGTTAACATCTCATTAATATCAAGACCATTAAATATAGCCTATTATAAGTAAGCCACTAACTTATTACTATTATGAACATAATTCAATATAATCCAATCCATCTTAATCAAATCTCAGGTTATTGTTATCAAAGAAGTTCATTAACTCAAATGTATATGAAAACCATACAAACAAGACAATGTATAATTCTTAAATTCACATTCGCTTGAACAATTTAGCATTCATTACAAACCATAAAAAAGGTAACAGTAAATAATCACTTATTTCAATTTTTATTTTGTCAATTAATTATAATTATTTCTCCAAAAACTCACACATCTTAAAAATGTGTATTTCAGTAATAAATCATATAATATATACAAAACATACATTTTTAAGAAATAGAATCATAATATGCAATTTACACATAACTATAAGGGTATAGTCTAAGTTAACCTTATATAATTTCCTGAAATTATTATTTTGCTAGGTCCAAACTACTCTTCAACTTGACTTTAGAACCTAAATATTTATTTAAAAAATCCCATTAAATTAATTTTTGGAACAAATTCACTCAATTTACACTTTATAAATCAAAACTTCCCTTTTTATATAAAATTTATAAATATTAAAAATGCATTTTCCTTCATTTATCTCCATAGTTACTAAAATTCTAACAACATTTTTTAAAATTCTCATTTCCCCTTTAATATCCTTTAAAATATCGAAATTATTCAAATTTTTTCGTCTTTTTCCAAATTTAACCTTATCTTTTCTTCAAAATCCCAATATACCCCTTTCTACTCATCTTTTCCCTTCATTTTTCCTAAATTATCCTTAGTTTTCTTCCGTTATTCCTATCAAGCCCTTAAAATTTCCTTTCCCTACCATATCCTTCAACTTTATTCATAATTATAAAATTACCTAACACTCTAATTCCTTAAAATAACCCCATTCTTTTCAAAAATTACAAAACACCATCATCTTCTTCCTTCATTTCTTTCACTTGAATCCTATCCTCCATTTCCTTTTTTTTTTAATCTCTTCATTTCTCTTTCCTTTCTTATTTCCCTTCTCACTCTTCAATCTCCATTCCATTATAGAATCCTTCTTGTTCAATCCATCTCTCTTTCCTTTTTTTTTGTTTTTTTTTTGTTCTTCTCTCCCTCCTCTCACATCTCTTTCTCTCTCATTCCATTTTCCTCTTCCTTTTTTTAAGCTGAAAAATATAGCTTATTTAATCCACATTTCATCCTATTTCAACAACTAAATTCGCTGAACTAAGCTTAAGCACAAACAAAGTTAGAAAAATATTTAAGATCTTACCTATACACAATCGTCCCTTTTCTGAAAATTTTTCAATTGTAAACTTTTCTTACTTCCATCTTAATCTACTGCAATACCAACCAAAATGATGAAAAGATGATGAATAACCCACATGTATGAGGAAAGAAACAAAAAACAAACTTAAAACCCACCTATCTGCTCTCAACGAAGAAGAGAAGATGAAGGGAGGAAGACAATTTGATTTTTTTTTCTAATTTTAGGTTTGTTTAATATAAAGCATGGGTCGGGTCAGGTTGATCAAAATTTGGGCTAAAATCAATTTAATTAATTATGGGCTTTACAACAGACGTGTCAGAAGTTAGAATAAAGAGACGCCAAGAAAAATCAAAAACTAGTGCATGCACGGAAAAGAGGGGACATGACAGAGGCAAGGTCTTGGTTTTATTAAAATGATAACAAATTTTTGTCATGTGAAAATCTAAAATCGAAGCAGGTTTTGTTTTTATTTTTGGCTACTTTTTCTCCATCCATAACATAATGAAACAATGGAACCAAACAAGTTTCCCTCCTCGTTTCTCTGCTGAGAAAAACCAAAATGCAAAATAGAAACGCTTCCAAACAAGCCCTTAGGCTAAAGCAAAAAAGGATGAGTTGGAAATGTATGCCAAGATTCCTATTCAAATAGGGTGGTCCAACCATAAAAAAAGAAAAATTGAATGTCAAAATGAATGATGAAATGAAGCTGTCTCATTATTTATTACATGATTGAAACCATAATAAAGAAAGTCCTTTCAAGAAAGAGATATAAAACTTTAAGGGAAAGATTTGGTATTTCTATGAAATACATCAACGAAGAATTTTAGTATTGATGTATTTCTATAAAACCTTAGTTACTACTTTGACTAGGACAACAAGAACTCCTAAGGGTACAAGGTTAGTATATCTATAATCCACAGGAAATCGAAACATTAAATGCTTTCCTACTTCCCACAACAATTCCTAATTCATATAAATGACTATAATAGATTCTCGGTGCTTATTCATCCAACTTATGACAAAATTTTAAAATTAGGCTTTAAATAGATTTAGTCTAATTTTCTTTCTATTTTTTTATAAAAGGGGAATTGATGTACTATTTAGATAATCAATGAAAACTATTTCTTTCTTTCAAATATTAACCTGGAATGTTAAACCCAAGATTGCTAGATAAAATAATTCCATATATTCAGGTTGTTTTTATATATGAGTTTTACTCAATAGATTAGGACATGTTAGTCATAATACATTGAAAAGATTGAGTGAAAATAATGCCATGCAAAGGCTTCCTAAAATGATGGAAATTATTAAAATCTATCAATCACGCTAGTTTAGGAAGCAAACAAGATTTTTATTTTTATTTTTCTTTAAATGCTTCTTGAAGAGCTAAGGAGAGGTTGGAACTTCTTCGTTTTAATGTATATGGACCTCCGAGTGAAGTTTCATTAAATGAAAGCAAATATTTTACGTTATTTATTGATGATTATAAAAGTGAGATATTTGAAAAATTCAGGCCAATGAAAGCAAAATTTTGAATGATATTGAGATTGTCAAACAAGTAGAGATGAAACTGGTGATAAATTTAAAGGATTGATAAAACCCAAGAATTACATCATTTTGAAAATAAAATAAAGTCGTGAATCTTAATTCGTTAACAAAGATGCTCTTTTTAGATGCGCAAATAGTTCAGTTAAGATTCGTAGCGAATGGAACAAACAAATAATTTTTGAAAGATTCTAATAGATTTCAAGTCTATCTCCTTAACGACTCTGACATATCGGCATGTTAATGGAATAAGAAAATGTTGAAATATGCATGTTAGCCAAAGTTGCTAAAAAACAACTTCGAGATAAAATAAAATAAAGTAGAATTTGATATGTACGGCAAAATTTCTATGTAAAAAAGGTGGTCGAACCACAATAAAAAAGAAAAAAAGTTTAATACAAAAATGAATGATAAAATAAAAATATCGCATTACTCGTCATCATCATTATTCTTACATGAAATTATTTCTTCATCAACTAAGACAATCATACAAAATTGATGTACGCCTTTTGCATTCTGTAGAATAAAGTATAGAACTCTCTGCATTTTCGTTTAAATTGCAAAGGAAAAGAAACGATTATTGTATCTTGACAGGTTATGCCTTGGCTCATGCTGCAAAAAATATAAAAACCCAAGGATTCTGATACTTTTCATGAGCCTTTACTCTTTGTTTCGTAGAACGACTACTTATTCTGGTCATGACAGCACGGAGAAATTTTTAGTAAAGCCTATTTCACGTAGAGCTCATCCTTATCTGATGCCACTGGTGAAGAGAGATTAGAGGAGCAATTAAGTTACAGTTTAGTGTATCCAGAAAATGCTTGTATCCAGAAAATCAAGAGAGAGCGAAAGTTGAACATGAGCTTACTTCTCCATCAGTGACCAGTAAGAACTTTGCGTTTCTTAGGGGAAGTTAACATCAATATCGAGCTTCTAAATGTAATCGAAATGGCTTTACAAGAAATGGAATTTTTATTGCGATTGTTTTAGCCCTGATTAAAGTATGTTTTTTTCCATTCTACCTACTATTTTTCATCTTGTAATCTTTCTTGTCTTTGAAGAACAAAAATGAAACTAAGAAATTCATATTATGACGAGCAAAAGGAAGACGAGATAAGAAATTTCGTGAGTTTAAAAATAAAATCGA
>JAOXYD010000134.1:17041719-17063262 GCA_028565735.1 Pinacopodium congolense
CATTTATAATTCGAGTTATATTGTGTATTTTGAGTTGCTATTTGTTGGAGCTTGAAACTAAGACATATATCTGAGTTCCTAAACCATCATAGGAAGTTTTCTAACTTATGTTATTACTTATTGTCTCATATTTTTCGGATTAATCAAAGTTCATGTTCTTATGTGTATATTCTTGAATGTTCTTTGGTTTTCTTGCTAGATATTGTGGACTTCGAAGATGTGTTTATGTCCAGATCAAGTTAAGAAGTTCAAGACTTGTCCAGAAGCTTTCTAAACATGTTTTATAACTTCTAATCTACATTATTTAGCTTATAATTGTAGATCTATCAAAGTATGTGGCTTAAGATGCATGATTTATATGCTTTGATGATTATGTGTGCTTAAATCCATTTTCCAACTTTGAATTTATGTTTTAATGTTTTAGGAGAGTTTTAATGCATGTAATAAGGTCTAATTTTGTTTATTGATGTTCTTAAAGTTTTAATTTTGGCCTGATCAACTAAGATTAGAGTGAAAGATAATATATGATTTGAGAAATCTACTTAGGCTGTTGGAAAAATTAATGAACAACATAAATCAATCTTTGCATAACTAATCATGGATTATTTGTGAGAGTTAGAGATTTGAGATTAAAATTCCAGAACTCATCTTCTTTAAATTAAAGCCCATTGGCTAGATTTAAAACATAACCAAATTTTAAACTAAGTTTAATAGAGAAAAGACATTAGTCTTAACCATATATTTGTTTTGAATTCGTGAAGGAACTCTAATCTACTTTTGAATTTGTTTCTAAGCTCAATTAATTCATTAATCATTTATCTAGAGCTAGGTTTGAAACGTTTATAATTTTCAGTAATTTTATAAATCATTTTATAATTCAAAATTGCAAAGGTTTGAAGCACAACTAGGAGTTTATTAATTTTATCTTTTCATCTTTCTAATCAATTAATTTAGAGTTTCCTAGATAATTGTAATCTAATTAATCTGGTATTTGAATATATAATACACATTTTTCCCTGTGCGTTCGATACTCAAAGTTTAAAAATTACTGCACTTTATTACTTGTTCAATAAATGCACTTGCCTTTCATCACGTTGGTTTTCGCTTAATATCATTTTGGTTTTCAAAGTAAAATTGATTTAAAGAACTCCCATTTTTAATCATTCAACCAATGAGCAACAGTTGTGTTTGGGTTAGAAGTTATTTATTGTATTTTGGATGATTAAATGTGATAATTGATTAGTAATTAATTGGGTTTTGGTATCCACTTTTCGTGGTTCCTTACTCCTACTAATTTGACCATTCTCAATAAATCGAGAATTACTAGACTTAGCTATTCTCATACTATGGTTAGGATAGTAAAATCTGTACTACTTTAACTTTTTAGGATAATCGATGAAGTAATCATAAGTGATTCTTGCATCGAGCTTCTTTTTATGTGGATTATATACACTTACTTTTGCTAAAAAACCCTAAATGTGAAGCTGTCATAAATTAGGATTCTTTCCTGTTCATAATTCATAAGGAGTCTTAAGCAGTGCCTCACTAGAAATCTTATTAAACAGATACTGAATGGTTTTTAATGCATGCATCTACAATGATAAAGGTACAGTACTATAACTTAATATACTTCTAACCACATCCATAAAAGTACGATTTCTCATTTCAGCTACACTATTTTGTTGAGGTGTATCACGTATTGTGTATTATGTACAGATATCTCGACTTGTAAGAAACTTTGCAAACGAACCTGGACATTATCTACTTTCATCAAACTTACCATAATATTCATCACAATTATTAGATATCATTATTTTCATTTTTCTATCTAGTTGCCTCTCTACTTCATTAATGAACACCTCTAGGATATCTATGGATTGAAACTTTTTATGCAGCAAATATATATATCTATATTATAAGAAGTTATTGAACCAAGGGAGATTTCAATCTTAGTTTTGATGATAAAAAAATATGTTTCTTTACTAATAATTTAGGTTTATGATGTTAAATTCAACGATAAGTATGTTTTAAGAAGAATTCAATATGGAAAGCCTAAGGTTTGAAGGTCAAATGATTTGGAAGCTTCAAGATCTTAGATAAGTTGTTTCAAATATGTTTGTAAGTTTTATTTAATGTTTAAGTAATCTAAAGGCTTAATTTTGATCATGTATTGCATTTAATATGTAAAGTTGCATATTTTTTCACTTCAAAGGTCATTTCATGATTTTGAATTATTTGATGAGTTTTGATCATTCATATAGCCTTAAGATATGATTTAAAAGTTAGTTGAAGGCTTAATTATTGTTGGAATTTGTTTAGAAAGTTTTGGAGTTAATTTGGAGACTTCTTCATATTTTCTGGAGGCAAAACGGTGGGCTATTCATCTTTAAACGACGAGGTTCAAGGGTTTTGTTGTACTCCTTGTTTCCAGCAACTTCAATAGTGGGTTGTTCTTTAATCAACGGTACCTTTGAAAGTCATAGGGATCGTCGTTGAAGACCTTATCTCTAACGACTAGTTTTCACTTTTGGGTTTTTATTTTTTATCTTCATTCTAATGGCTATAAAACCCTCCTAAGCCCTCCTCAAGCATCTAGACACTATATATATCCTCTAAAAATAATTTTTAACTCTTTAGACACTCTGAAAATAGATAAACCTCTTGAATCTCTCAAAAACCTCAAGCTGCCCACTCTTTTTATTGCTTATACTTTAAATCATTTGTTTGTTGCCTTATTGTGTTTTTGGGTGTGTGAAATTGTTTCTATTTTCCTTTTGAGTATTTAAGAGTTTATTTTATCTATATTTTACAAAATCAGAGAGGTTATTTCATGAAATTAAAGTTAGAACTCCTTCATCTATCAAAACTATCTCTGTTGAGACTGTTATAATTGAATCTCAATTTCAGCTAATCAAATCAATTTCTGAAATTTTGATATTGTAGTTTTCAGTTTTCTTAAGGTTTCTAGACTGTGTTTAAAATTTGTTTCAATTTTTAGAGACTTGTTTGAGTTATCTTTAAGCTTGAACATTCAAATACTTCAAGATAACTTCTATTTTCATTGGTTTAAGTTTGATTCCAATTTCAACTTGCCTAATCTATTTCTTTATGTGTTTTATTATTATTTTCTAGTTTTTTAAGTTCTTAGGAGTCAGAAAAATCATTCAAATTTTTGGTTGATTATTTTATCATTTGTGTGCATTAGTTTACTCATAAATCAAAACTATCTAGTTTTTTATGTTCTTCATTTAATCACGAATTTCATTATTTAAACCAATTTCTGGGTGCATAAATTTATTTTCTTTAGTTCACATAAGGTGTTAGGAGTGTTCTGAAATTTTTAGTTTGATTTTAAAGCATTTATATTTGTGTTTTGAGCTGAACATTCATATAGTACTTAAATTGTCAAGATTTTGTGATTAACTTATTTTGGTCATATTGCATATATATATATACATGTTTTTGGTACATAATTTCTATCATACTAAGTTTGTTTAAACTTTTAAGATTGTCATCATTCACTCATATCATTCATTGAAAGCTAAAGCCCTTAGTTCAATTGTTCATTGAGTAAAACACTTTTTAAAGTGTATTTGGTTACTTGAATTTGGGGGAATTGATTCATTTAGATATTTTTGAGTTGTAAAGGCTTCTCTTTGCCTTGAAAAGAGTTGATAAAAGTTACTCTTCACCTTTTGAAAGTAAGATTGTTCTTGGGTTACTCTTCACCCTTGGAAAGTAAGATTGTAAAGGTTACTCTTCACCTTATAAGAAGATTGTACTTGTTTTGATTAATTAGTAAAGAATCATCCAATAAGTAGTTGGAAAGGAGATGTAGCCTATCTTTAGGATAGGTGAATTTCTTTAATTTGCTTGTGTTCTTCTCTTATCTTAACTCCTTTATTTAGTTTTGATTATGTGTCTTGAATCTTAATTTCTTACATTTATTTTGGTAGTTGCATTCTTATTTCATCTTAAGGTGAATCTTGATTTAGTGATTGCATTTAGTTTCCCATTAATTTAAGTTTCTAGTTTTAATTAGTTAACAAAATTTTAAAATACCCAATTCACCCCCTTTTGGGTGCCATAAGGATTACATAAGTCATCAATAAAAGTTATGAAATACTTTTTGTTGCCTTAAGAAGGAACGTCAAAAGAACCACAAATGCCAGTGTGTATTAATTCAAGTAGTTCCCTACTTCTTGTGGCTGGATACTTTAATATGTGTTTGGTTTATTTCCCTTTAATGCAATCCATATATATATATATATATCCATATCCCAATTAGGAAAATCCAACTGAGGTCAGATTTCATTTTTTACTAATTTCTGTACCTTTTTCTTGGATATATGACTTAATCTTTTATACCACAAAAAAAAAATTCTTATTATGTACACTACATTCACTTCCTATAATATGGTTAACATGAAACAAAAAAATGCAGCAAAATCAATATCGAGATTGAAATGATATAAACAATCCATTGAAGTATCAAAACAATAATAATACTTATATTTATAAAAAGAAAAAACATCATTTTCAATTTTAAAGTTAAATCTTACATCATTCAACTTTGTAACAGAAACTAAATTCCTAGCACAATCAAGAATATAAAGACATTTTTCTAGATTCAGGTAGCATTCAGTGTCCAAGATCAAACTATACATCTCAATGCCCTCTATTTGTGCCTTCATTTTATTTTTCATAGACAAGAACTTTTCAGTTTTGTTTATAGGTTGAATTAAAAGGAATCCCTATGTAACACGTGACACATGAGTAATTGTATCAGAATTTAAGCATCAGGTATTATTAGGTACTTCAATAAAATTTGATTTAAAGCATACTAAAATATAGTTTGTACCTTTCTTTTTAAACCAAACCTTTCTTTTTAGACAATCTCTTTTTAAGTAATCAATTTTCTTGCAAAAGTGGCACCTTTATTCCTTATGGATTCAGTTCTCATTAACCGTTTTGAGAGCTTTATCCCTATCCTTACTCTTCTTTCTTGGTTTGGTCTTGCTATTACTAGATCTGTGATGAAACGTGAGATAAACGGAATTCTCTTTCATTTTCTTCAATCTCCCTTCCTCCTGAACTAATATGGCTTTAATCTCTTGAAGTTTCTATTTTTCCTTAAGGGTATTATAATTCACCTGGAATTGGTCAAACTCAAAAGGAAGTAAGTTGATAATAAACTGTACCAAAAAGGACTCACTCACATTCATACCCATGGATTTCAGGTTTGCAGATAGATTTTCCATATGTGTTACATGATCATGAATGGACTATGACCAGTCAAATTTCTTGGTCGTCAGCTCACTAATTAAACTCTCTACTATGGACTTTTCAACTATATCTAATTGGGAGTACTCTTTAAATTTCAACATGAACTTTTTTGCATTGTTCGTTTTAATCATTGATAGCTTCATATTTTCAGCGATGGCCATTTGCATCAAGTTTAAGTATAGCCTATTAAACCTTTCCTAAATCTCATAAAAAGGCTTGTTAGTTTCAGCACTAGTCTTAGTTATAGTTGCAAGCCTTGCATATGAAACTATGACCAAGTCCAAATCCATTACACCTATTTGGAACTGAATTTATTCGGAACAATTCGCATAGTTCGGATTGGTCTAAACAAATTTGGACCATTGAACTTGATTAGGCTATTTTCTAAAGCGAACAAATTAGTAGATGTTGCAACTACAACATATAGCTCATGCATTAATGCTTTAAGTCAACTTACATGGATTCAAACTAACTAATAACTTTTATTATACACTTGAATTCTCATTTGAGCGATATTTAAATACATAACTATAACCTATAATGATGCCAACAACGATATTTAAATACATAACTATAAGCTATAATGATGCCAACAAAATATACTATAATAGATAATCAATTATATTTTAGTCAACATGCATGTTATCTTTAGATATACAATCATATTAACCAAATATATTGATAAGTTCTTTTAATGTTATTAATCATAAGCAATGGTCCAACTTTGGGTGATCTTCTAATATTATAATTAATGATATCAATTGTTTAATGCAACTTTTATATCATTTTAATGACATCATGTAAATATAAACAATTGAAAATTCATAACACAATTAAATGTTTAAGTAATTTTCAAGTTAAGCCAATTTAGTGATTAACAAGTTTCCCGTACAATAAATATTTATTTAGATAAATAATTAATTATATGAAAATTTTTAATTTAATTAATTTGATCACATTGGTAACTTACAAACTATCCTTGATTATCGTAATGTCATGTATCAAATTTAGCATATAATAGGATAATTAGATTTCAAATATGTAGTTAAAAGGGAGAGGAAAATGGCTTGTAACCCATTAATTCTAATAAGTCTTTGAGACCTGTTAATCATCATACTAATCTCATTTAGTTAGAATTAATCCATTAAGTCATATGGTCCATTAAATTATGAAATAATCTAGCACCTAACTAAGGTTTTCCAAAAAGTAGCTTAAAAAATGTAAAGGATAGAGAAAAGATAATAGAAATAACTATTTTGAAAGAGAATATTATAATCTAAGGAACTTTTCTGGAATTTTACATATTTCTGGAAGCTATTATTTAAAATTTGAAAGATATCTCATGAGTAAAATATTTTTTATAGTTCTTAAAAATCAAAAACTTTAAAAATTATAAAATAAAAATAAATTCAAATACCACCAAATTTTATAAGGTGCATAAAAAGAAGTTCTAAATACAATAGTAACAATTCGTGTGATTACTGTTAAATTCTGTCATTTACAATATAGTAGTAAAACATTTAAAAATATTTAATAAATTGTATTAACAATTTCGATAAAATATTACATGACATTTAAGATTAATTAGTTTTACTAACAAGACTAGAAACATTTGGTGACGGTTGAAAACTTTGAACTTCGTTGTGCCCCCGAACACCGCATTTTCTTTGTCGAAAAAAAGTGGCTTCGTGGGTTTTGTGCGACAATAAACAAATTTTTTTTTCGCAAATCACGGCAATCCAAATTTTGTTCGTGGGTTTAGGTGCGACAATCAAAATTTTGTTCAGCTTGCAATTGTCTGAGCCCATGATCACGTCGCCTTCATCTTGTCCACCAAGAGTAAATCGCCAATTATCTATATGTTAATGTCATTATGGACTTGGCATCCTTGAACTCGATTCATCCGAAAGCAGCCCAATCACTGTAGTTGGTGGTTAAACGAGAACTAATTAGCTAGAAGTCATTCTCCAATGGAAACAGAAACAGGGAGGTTGGAAGCTATCTTCAAACAAGTGAATCATTTTTTAAAACGACCTATTACATGAGAGGTTGCACTCTCAGAAAAATAGGGTCACCATTGACCAACAGCTTAAAATACTTCGGATCATTAGAATGAAGCAAATTGGCGAATATCAGGATCTTGCTGGAAAAGGGTCATGTATTCCTGGGGCAGTCTCACCCATGCTTGTATTCCCTCGCCATCAGGGGTGTCCACAAACATAGCACCCTTAAGTCTTGCAGGCCTTATGGTACTGCCTAACCACGCGGGTTTTCCCCACCCGAAATCAATTTCATAGAATGGAAATCTGCACCAACTAGAAAACTTAATAACTCCCATAGTAGAAGATCCTTTTTCAATTTCTTTAATCATTCTTTCCAGTAGATTCAGAGTATGGTCGAAACTTTGCCACTCCTCATTTATCTTCTTTACTGAATCATGGATTTTTTTGCAGCTAATTGGTTATAGTCTGCTGTTTCTTGCGAAGAGGATTCCGCCACTCCCATCTGGAGCAAGTTTCCTATAAAATGACCTTCAAAGCCGGGTTTCATTCTCTTTCGTAAATCTATCGAACTCACCATGACATGATTCTCGATGGTTTCCTCTATAGCTGTAGTTGCCGACATAAAAGCGCTCCAAATTAGAGTAGAGACTGCCTCGTAACGTGTTGGATGCTCCAAATGTGGCCCATTCCCGATTTTCTTTCGTAAAGCCGCTATCTTGGATCCGTCGAACAAAAACCTCTTGACCACAAAATTTGGGGGTATTACATCACCCTTTTTTTTACAGAACAATGATAAATCCAAGGTTTTCGAAACAAGGAATTCCAACGTGGAATCGAACTCGTGACAAAAGTCGCCAACGATGACGTGTCTGCGATCACATGATTGATAAGAACACCAATAGCAATCCCACCGCAATTGAAATGGTTGATTTGAACAGAGAGAAGCTCTTCAGAATTAGATTGATCATCAGGTTTGGGTGGTACAAGCTTTTCAAGCTGCTCATAATTATCTAGCTGCTCAATGACTGAATACAGCTCACAGTCCACGTTGGCTTCAATATAACCTGCCCCATCATCATTGCAGTCTATGTGCAAGAAACTACCAACTCGTCCGGCAAAAGGGTAGAAGTGAGTCAGTGTCTTAGAAAGGGAACTCTTGAGGTGATCGGAAATTTGGTGACGGCTACGGCCAGTGGTGGAATAGAAAAGAATGACGGAGAAGGAAGGACCTGCCAATATTTGATCAATAATGGAGAGCTTGTGAATCCTTAGACGGTCAGGTGTAGGCAAAGAAGGCTTCAAAAATTCCTTTAAAACGATTTTGACATCCATTTCCAAGTTTCTTTCTTTCAAACGCCCTAGTTTGTTCAGCGTTGTTCTTGCATACGCAAATCAAGACGCATTAAGGCAACCCATGTCATAGTAGGTGACCTAAAACAATATGTAGGATATTCTTCAATTCGTAATCAGATGTAGGGTGCTCATGTCATCCATTGGGTCATTGGGTCGAAAACGGTAATGTTGCTTCATATATGCCAGGTTTTACGTAATTTCACAATAATTTGTTTGGCATATATGATAAAAAGAAGATTATTTAATTAAATTTTCATTAAATTATGCGAGTTTAGCTGATTGTAAGTCTCAATCAACAATGTCTTAGCAATTCAGTTAGGTGGCCATCTGCAGCATATCCAATTAAATTGGCTTCGGGTCAATGCATGTAGAGTTGACTTTGGAGAGCGTCTGTCATTTACTAAGAACTAGAATTGCGTGCTACGAGCCTACGACAGGATTCTCTCTTTCATGGCAAATCTTGCTGTATCATTTTTATCATTTATTAAGGGTATATTTACTTTTATTTTAGTTTTTTATTTTAGTTTTTTAAATATAAAAATCGATAAAAAACGTTTTAATATAATATAAAAATTAAAAAAAAACACAAAACTCAAAACTCAATACAATAATCATAATAAAAAAATTAAAATTCGTAACTCAATTAAAAATATCTTAAGAATTAGTTTATGAGTTTTTTTTTTTTTTACCACGGAGCTTCCATGAAGCTGAACTCATCATTTGATCGGGGATGATCGCAAAAACACAAGAATGCAACATGAAATTCACTTCTTTGAAAATGGCTTACTTATGGCTAATTGCTTCCCGTTTAAACCACCAACTATAGTGATTTGGGCTGCCTTGGACTGATAGTTGTCGAGGATGCCTAAATCATCATGACATTAACTAACAAAGTGGTACTTGTCGAATGCTGAAATCCACCTGGACATCAACTAATAAAACGGTAGTTGTCCCATTTTAGTCCCCGGTAATTCCCTTTAGACAACAAAATGATGTATGTACCGTTATGACATGGACCAATTTGTTCGTACTAAAGGTTGATACCTCCTTTAATTTTGTTAGACGGCTTCTAACTAAAGTGACAAAAAAGATTTGAAGTGAATAATCTGCTAAAATTTTCAATAAAAATTTTAATAACAATTTATAAATTAAGAAAGACACTCTTAAGAAAAGAGGACTCTTACTTGTATTTAATACTCAATTCAACTTATTATTACAAAAGGATGAATGCGAGAATTCTTCTAAACAATTAATATTTATCATTAGTTTTAAAAATACTTTTATTTAAAAAATTTAGATATTTTGTAAAAATATCTAGATGTTTTGTAAAGGTATCTAGATATTATAAAAGATATTTCTAGAAAAAAATATTTCTAGATATCTTCTAAAATTTGAGTTGTATTTCTTATCTTTTAAACTCATATAAGTATCTCGTTTCTTCACCAAATATATGAAGTTCGTAATAAATTTACATTTCAACACCTTCCTATAAACTTGGCTTGGTACTCCAAGATAACTTTGAAACTTGATGAATATTTCCTTTTTAAAAGGTTTTTATGAAGATATTAGCTACTTAATCTTAATCTTCATATACTTCATCTCCACTTATTTTCTAGTTATACATCCTCTTATGAAATAGTACCTTGTATCAATGTGTTTGTTCTTATCATGAAAGATTGGAGCCGAAGCTAATGTGAACTTATTTTCATTAAATGTTTTTGTAGATTCTTCTCATGGTAAATAAAGCTCCATCTTTAAACTTTTTAACCAAATGGCATGATAGAGATAAGAATTAGTAGTTACTTACTCAACTTCATAAGTGGAACGGGTAACTATATGTCACTTCTTATAATTCTAATTAAAGGTAGTATCTCCTTTATAAAATACATAACCAGTGGTACTTTTTTTGTTATCATCATCTCTGGCTCAATCACTAGCGTAATAGCCAACAAGTTTGAACTCATTGGATGGTAACTATATTAAACCATAATCAAGTGTACCTTTAATATAACTAATGATTTTTTAAAATGTATTATATGGGTGTGTTATATAGAATTTTAATATATGATATGATATAATAAGGTTTCACTTCTATTTTGATGCTAAAATATCTAATTTATATATGTCATGAGTTAAAATCTAGGTTTAAACCCAAAGAGAAAAATTTCAGGTGAAATAGGTCAAGTATGGATAAGAATTAGGTTAAGGGTTATAACCAGAAGGTTCTTCTTAAGCCAAATACAAGGGAACAAGTCACAACCTAAGTTATAGCCATGACTTAGCTCGTGGAATCTTTCAGATAAAAATCTCATCCTTCCTCATGATGATGATGCAAACTGTGGCCTTCAAGGCAAGTATCAACGACATTGTTGATGATCAATAGAAACTGTCATTAATATCCCAGTTTCAAATACGTATAATTATTGTTTAATAATGACACCATTTTTGTTCAATAGGAAGCATTGTTAATGTCCTAAAAAAGGTGTTCCAATATGGATTTTAAGGGCAGTTAAGTCTTTTCACCCCAAGAGTAATTAAAATCCAATGGAGGAATACTTAAGGGAGAAAAGAAGACTTGGAAGAGGTTCTTTTTGGTAGCTGCTTAGATTTTTTCCGCTTGTTGTTGTAGCTTTGAGGTTTTACTCTTTTTCATTATTATATGTAAAAGGATTCATAGAAGTTGTGTTTCAACAAAGAGTGATATTTTACTTTCATTTTGTTTATGCTATTTCTTTCCTATTTCCATCACTAATTGCTACGTTATTACATTCAAATTGATTTTCAACACTTGTTCAAACCTTTGAATTCCAATAATTTAATTATTGAACCTTTTTTATTATCTTTATTTTATTTATCAATTATGAATTCTTCAATATTATTTTTTATTTTTCTTAGTTTTAGTATATCAAGGGAGATATTTAAAGGATAAGAGAATTGCAATTGGCATATGAGAATCTAATAGTTAGTGTGTTTTATATTAAGATTGAATTAAAACTTTGATTAAATGTCAAGAATTAGGAGTTATGTTATAAAATTTATCACCCTATTTATGATATCTAATTTGAACACTAGGTATTGATGTCAAGAGCAGCAGTATGTTAATTGAATTTGTAATTGTAACTTAACTAATTAACCTAAAGTTTTATTTTTTAAGCTGCATATTCGATCTTATATGATTATGACTTCAGTTAATCATTTCCTTTACTTAATGTTTCTAAATAATTAAATCTAGAGAGCTTGTTTTAGATTACTGTTTAAATTAAGGGTATCTTTAAAGCTTGTTGGATTTACCTATAATTGATGGAATTTTAAGACACAAGAGCTTGTTTGTATCTATAGATAAAAATCTTATTTAGGAAATAATTTATATGTTTTCAATGATTAGTTATCTTTCTTAAGTTCCAAGAATATCTTCTACTCAGTTTGTTATCATAGTTATTCATTTCTTGTTATTTTAATTTATTTTTTTAGTTGAATTTGTATTTTTAGTTTTAGTTTTTACAATTTAATTAAACTAGGGATTTTGTTCAATATTAGAAATTATGAAAAACTAAACAATTCTCTATGGATCAACCCTAATTCACCCTATTACATAGTTGTATGTCTTACAACCCTTCTAACCATCAAAGACTATGGATATTAACTATGGAAAATAAAGGTCTTCTCCTTTCTCCTTTCAATCCATTTTCACTTTCTCCTATGCCAAGTCATACATGATCTTAAACATCAACACACTTTAAAAGTGAAAGCTCATCATTGCTAGAAGAGGAAATTGAGGGAAATTTTAAACAATCTGCAGATGAAACTAAAGAAATAATGACTTAACATCAACACACTTTAAAGGAGCTTATAACTACCATTTTTAATTTTGAGTTACTTTACATTAATTATCCTAATGATAAAATTGAATTCAAAATAAAACCTAAGCTAATTCATGTATTGCCTATTTTTATAGGTTTTTGAGATAACAAATTCTAGTTACACTATTGATCTGAACAAGTGTTTAAAGGAGTTTTATATAGCATATTCAAGAATGAAGTCTGCTAGTGTCATAGTTAACCAATTAAAATTAAAGACTTTTCCTTTTTTCCTTGGATGATGTTGCTAAAGAATGAATATATGATGTACCAGCCAGATATGTCACCACATGGGATCAATTGTAGCAAGTATTTTTAGAGAAGTACTTTCTAGCGTCATAAGAAACATGTTCCAAGTAGCATAATATAGGAGATTCAATATATGATTATTTGAAACATTTCAAGAAGCTTTGCAATAATTGTCCCAATCATAAAATCTATGAGCAACTATTGATGCAACATTTTTATGAGGGATTAATGTCCATAGATAGAAATATGATAGATTCAGTTAATGGAGAGGCAACAACAGATAAGATATTAGATGATGAAAAGAAGTTGATAACAACTATGACATTTAATGCACAATATTGTGTTAATAAAAATAACCTATCATCTTTTACATAGCAGGTTAAGTAAACAAACATCTCAAAGTTTGAATAACAAGTAACTAATCTCACATCCTTAGTAAAGCAAGCGGTAATTAGAAATGGACAGGCTAAGGTGTATGAAATTTGCTCTTTTCTAGGCTATCCTACTAACATGTGCCCTATATTATATGATAAGCAACAAGTATATGCAATTAGAGGATCTGAGGAACACTAAAGGAGATATGATCCTGACACTCATATTTACAATATAGGGTGAAAGGATTATCTTAATTTCAGATATGGGAGTGGCTAATAAGAGAGTGGTTCAAATTTCATACCTTTTAATATCAACAGTATCAAGGATTTAATTATCTACCAAAATTCTATCAAGTTCAGCTACAGTTCCAACATAAACCTTTATCTCAATGAAGACCACTACAAGTAGGTGGAATGTAAGTGGAGGAGATAGTGAAAAACTTGGCTACAAATATCTAGTGAAAAGCTTGGCTACAAATATCTTTTAATTCTAACAAGAAACGAGGAATGATTTGAAAAACTTAGAGAATTAAGTGAGCTAGCTAGCAGATACTTTAGGAAAATTACAAGTTCAAAGTTTTACCAAGCTTTCTACCTAAATAGAGAAAATTCCAAAGAAAAATGCATGTGTTATTTCTTTACGGAGTGGCAAGAAACTGGAAAGCCCTAGAAAAAAGAAGGAAGAGCAAAGAAAGCAAGAAGAAGAAGAGGAAAAGGAAGTAGTTTTGCAAAGATGGAGGATGTAAAACCTCCTCAGATAAGTGAGACAACTTTTGTTATTACTAACCAAGTTTTTATTCCTTTTTCTAGTAAGTTAGCAAAGAATAAGAAACATGAGCAAGAAACAGAGGTGATGTATGTTTTTTTCAAGGTGGAAGTGAATATAATTATTCTTAAGTCTATCAACCAAGTAGCATGATATGAAAAGTTTTAGAAGGAATTAAATATAAACAAGCAAAAGTTGAAGGGTTCTACATAGGAGAGAATGTGTTATGGAGAAAGATACCCCCCCCCCCCCAAAGTAAGGATCTTGATATATTGACTATCCCTTACATAATAGATAACATGAGGCATGAATGGTGTATGTTAGACTTAGGAAATTCAATCAATTTAATGTGGCTTTCTATTTTTAAAGCTTTTAATTTGGGTCCTTTAAAAGAAACTCATATTGTTATTCAACTAATTGATCATTCTAACACTTACCCTAAAGAAGTCATTGAGGATGTCTTGGTGCAGGTAAATAAACTTATTTGTATGTAAATTTTTATGTTCTAGACATGTAGGATGAATAGTCTCTTAATCTATCACCTATTTTACTGAAAAGACCATTCCTAAAGACATCCTGTACAAAAATTGATGTTCATAGAAAAGTGTTGATCATGAAGTTCAATGGAGAAGTGATAAGATCCCGCATCTTTAATGTTATATGATATCCTATTAAATATGAATCGGTTACAAGGATAGATGTTATCTCATTAATATAATAATTGTATTTTATTTCTTTTGATGATTCCTTAGAAGTATCTTTCATAAATTTGCTAGAAAAAGAAGTATACAATCACTTGAAGAATAATTTCAAGTTATGAAAAGAGATGGAGGAAGTCATGTATTCCCTAGAGACACTTCCATATACGTTTTAAGGTAGATATGCAACTTAATTCTTGAATTTGCCTATTGTTACTAATAGTTTGATACCTTTTGTCGTATAGGCCTCGAAAGGATAATTGAAGTCATTATCTGATCATCTTAAGTATGAATTTTTGGGAGAAAACAACACTTTACTTATGATAATAGCGAGTAATCTTACTCTAGAGTAGGAAGATAAGCTTGTTCGAGTACTTTGAGATTATAAGACAACATTAGGGTGGATTATTGCAGATATAAAAGGATTAGCCCCTTCTTGTGTATGTATAGAAACTTTTGGAAGATAGCAAGTATAATGGTAACTCAATCCATTGAAGATGGAAAGTAGTGAAAAAGGAGGTACTTAAGCTTTTAGATGTAGGTGTAGTCTACCCGATCTCATATAGAAAATATATTAGCCCTTTACAAGTAATTCCTAAGAATTTGAGGACCACCATAGTGGAGGATCATGATAAAGAGATGGTTTTTACTTGAGTGCAAAAAGGATGAAGAGCTTGCGTGGATTACTAAAGGCTACATTTTATAAGTCGAAAGGACCATTTTCCTTCACCATTTATTGATTAAATACTTGAACGTCTTACTGGACATACTTACTATTATTTTCTTGATGACTATTCAGGTTATATGCAGGTCGTTATAGCTTTAGAAGGCTAATAGAAGATGATATTCACATGCCCATATGGAACATTCACCTACCTTTGCATATCATTTGGTTTGTTCAATGCTCTTGCAACCTTTTAAAGATATATGTTGAATATATTTTCAGATTATGTTGAGGAAATCATAGAAGTTCTCATGGATGATTTCACTATTTATAGAGATTCTTTTGATACAAGTTTAGATTACGTGATCTTAATACTTAAACGATGCTTATAAACTAACCTTGTTCTTAATTTATAACAATGTAATTTTATGGTTTAATAAGAAATAGGTCTAAGACATATGGTTTCTGAAAGGAGAAATAAAGTCGATAAAGCTAAGATAGATCTTGTTCAATCTTTACCTTACCTTGTTATTGTACGAGAAGTGCATTATTTTCTTGGTCATACATGATTCTATCCTAAGTTTGTTTAAGGATTTTTTTAAGATTACACTACTATTATGTAGGCTACTTCAAAAAGATACTAATTTTACATTTAATGATGAGTGTAAGAAGGTGTTTGACCGTTTGAAGGGGACATTGGTCACTGCACTAACTCTACAACCTCTCAATTAAGATCTTCAATTTTAAATCATATATGACGCTTCTAACCATATTGTAAGAGCAGTTTCAGGTCAGTGAGTTAAGAGGAACTCTTATGTCATCTATTATGCCTATAAGACTTTTAATGAAGCTTAGGCCAACTATACAACTACGAAAAAATAAATTCTTACTATAGTTTTTACATTAGATAAATTCAAGTCTTATTTGTTATATACTAAAATTATTGTTTATCTCCATCATATAGCATTGGAGTACCTGCTATCAAAAAAAGAATTCAAACCAAGATTAATCTGTTAGACTCTCTTATTATAATAATGTGATATGGAGATTAAAGATAAAAAAGGAATGTAAAATAGAGTGGTTGGTCATTGAAGTTGATTGGTCGAGTTTGCTGTTGATAGCACTCCAATTAATGATGATTTTTCTTATGAGTAGTTGTATGTAATAAATGCAAAATCATCTTGGTATGCAGGCTTGGTGAACTTCTTAATCACTCAACTATTTCCTATTGATTTCATTAAAATTCAGAAAGATTAGATGAAAAGTTAAGCTAAATATATGTGATGCTCGAATTAAATGGCACCTAAGAGGGGGATGTAAATTAGGTTCTTAAAAATTTTACAATGCAGTCCTATGTTTTTTAACACCTTATGAAAACGATTACGAAAAATATATAGCAAATAAGGAATAAAAACAACAATTTTACCAATTATATGAAACAAATTTGACATGCATAATATAAAAAAATTACTTATATATCAAATGATAAAATAACATATTTTTTGGATCAATAAAACAAATCAAACATAACTAAAAACACATAAAATTAAAGAGTATAAGTAAGAGTGACATCATCGATTTATTCTAGTTTGGAACTATCTACTTGATCCTATGTCTAGTTCTCAACACTACCATTAAGATTTTGTTTTACTAACAAATCAACAAGATTACAATGTTAGAAAAATACAATAACCTTTTTTAGGCTTAAGGTAAACTTTTCACTCTTTTTTCGAGTTAAGGAATAACCTTTCTCTCAACAAGATAATCTCTCATAAAATAAAATTATAAACTAATCTCATTTAAGCATTCTTTATTATATTTGGAGACTAAAAGAACTTAAATATATGTAGAAAAACATATATAAAAAATCACTCTAACATAACTAAAAGAACACTTTCAAGAATACCTTCACAATGCTTAAATTACTTGATAGATCACGTTGTAAACTCTTAGATGATGAAAAAAAAAAGTGTAAGACAGCCTATTTATAACTCCAAGATGTCAAACTAGTCATTTGTTTACACAATTTTCTAATGCATTAAAATTTTATTACTATTGAGGGAAATTTGTAGAGCGTGATTTACCCTCATCAATGACAGTTTTTGGGTCTTTAATAGTAGTTCATAGTATCACTGTTGATACCTATCGTTTAAGTCACCGAGAATGTATACTAAATGACAGGTCATAATACCACTGTTTATGCCTAAGCAAATTGTCGTTTATCCCTTAGAAAACCCAAAAAAAAATATTATAAACACTTTATAGACTCACACACATATCTAGAATATCCTCAAAAACTATTTTTTTAACTAATCATGATGATTATTAAAAACATTTTACACAAAATTCATATAGTCTATATGAATATTCTAAATTATGCATGTGTTGAGCCTCTTAAAAACACTAAAAAGAACTTGAATAAGATTTACAATGAAGAATAAAATTTATAATCTATATGTAATCTATTTTAACTATTCTAAAAAAACTTGAGTCTTGATCAATTTACTTCATAATTTTTAATTTTATTTCAAGACTCCTTAAACATCTTCTTTAGGATTTCAAACTTGAAATCTATCTTTCAATACTTTAAATGCACAAAAATATTGGTTCATTTGGATGACATCATCAAAATAAGATGAACCTCTCTTGGTTCAACATGTGGGATGATCCATATCTATGAAAACATTGTGTTCATCAAGTGAATAGAAGGTGTGTATATGATGATTAATTTTATTCTATCCTCACCTTCTATCATTCTTATGTATGTGCAGGATATTTTGGGCCAAAAGAACAGTGTGTAAAGTCTTAGAGAGTGAATTTTATTGACCATCTTTATACAAGGATGATTATGACTTGTTTAATACTTGCGATAATTGTCAAAGAACCGATACTAGGATCCCATATTGAAATGCCCAAACTCTCATTTTAATTTATGTTAATTTCTATGTTTGGGGTATAGACTTCATAGGACACTTTCTCTCTTCTTTTGGTTTTCAATATATTCTGCTTTTTGTTGATTATATTTTGAAATGGGTGGAAGCAAAAGCCAACTAGATTGATGATTTTAAAGTGGTTATAAAATTTCTAAAATCACACATCCTTACTAGGTTTTGGGATCATAAGAGCTATCATAAGTGATAAGGGCAAGCATTTATGTAATAAGACAATAAAGCTGTCTTCTATAGATACCAAGTGGTGGATAGAGTCTCTACAACTTATCATCTCCAAACAAGTAGGCAAGTTAAGGTATTTAATAGGGAGATCAAGTCTATTTTGAAGAAGACAGTCAGTCCTATCAAAACAAACTTGATTTTGTTTCTTGAAAATACTCTATAAGAATATAGAACAACAAATAAAACACTAATCGAGATGTCTCTATATAGGTTGATATTTGGGAAACTGTGTCATCTACTTATGGAATTGGAACATAAGACCTATTGGGCAGTGAAGTAATGTAAGATGGAGTTTAATGTTATTGGTGCAAAGTGGAAGTTGCAATTATAATAGTTAGAGGAATCGAGAATTCTTGCATTTATAAAGAGAAAATTAAGGCATTCCATGACAAACACATTTCACATAAGACATTCAATATTGGTAAAAAAGTTATCCTCTATCATCCCAACCTCAAAATTTTTCTAGGAAATGTTTGTTCTCTATGGGGAGGACCATTTATAGTCATCTAGGTCTACCCCTATGTACCATTGAGATTAAGAATGAAAAGATTAGAAATTCCAAGGTTAATAGACATCACCTCAAGCCCTATTTTGATGAATAGTAAGTTCAGAACCTAAAGGTGATGGAGTTTGAAGCTCCAAACTATGTCAAATTATGTCTAGAAAAGGGCTCGAGCTAAGGAACATAACAAGTACTTTTTGAGAGGCAACTTAACCAATTATTTAATTTTATGCATTTTCTTTTTTAGACATAATTATCGCTAATTTCCATTTGATCATTTTAAATTTTTTTTATTTGTTTTAGTTGTAGGTACACAAAGTGAGCAACATTCTTCTCCACCTACTTACACAATCTATATAATTTAGGATAATATTTTTATTCCTATTCTGTCTATTGTGTTTATTATTCTTTTTAAATATTGGGAACAATGTTCAATTTAAATGTGGAGGAGGAAACTAAGATAAAATTTTATTATACTTGAAATTATTGTGAATCTAAGATTAATTTCAATTTTATCATAACTTTCTTAATAATTAATAATCTGTGGAAATTATTGTTCTTTGAAAATGTATAGTTGAAATTATTCATTAGAATTTGGATTATTTTGGTGATTCAAGATATTTATGTTATTGATTATGAATGTTGATGGACAACTAATTTTAACTTGCTTCATAACTTTGGAAGATGAATATTTGATGCATACTATGACTTTCTATGTGTAAAATCCATAGACATAAGTAATTGTGACTTCTTTTAAGCATGTTTATTGAAAACAATCAATAATTTATGTTTTTAAGTGAATAATTAAGCAAAATAAATTCACTCAACTGGCTTGGCATCCAAAACAAAAATGTTAAAGTAAGGAATAGTGTTATTAGCTAGTGAATGAAGGTGACCTAATTGAGTAATCGAGGATTATTCATAATAAGGTGTTTATCTTTATATTAAAAAACTAGGTGACTTCTTAACCAAACCTTCAAAACTCACAATTAAAGTTTATATCTTAAAATAAGTGAAGGAGGTAAATATTTTTTAAAGTTGAAGCAAATTGCTTCATGCCTATTCATTTTATGCATAGGATTCAATTTTGTGAATTGAGTTAAAATTAGAAGAGGTATGAACTAAATTAAGCTTACTTGTAAATTAAGAAGAGTAATTAGCTGCATAGCATCTTAATGGTCTATTATGACTAAATGATTAACAAAAATGTTTTAAAGGTCATAATTGATGAGATCAATAAATTTCCTATAATTATTTACTATTTGAGAATTGGATGATGAATTGGTTGATTGAGGAAAAACAATAGTTCAAGTGTGGGCAAATTCAATAGGAGTGTATTCTACAGGGTTCTCAGATATGATTTCAATCCTATTTTGATACTAAAATGTCGAATTTATATATTTCATGAGTTGAAATATAGCTTTAGACCTAAGGAGACAAATTATAGGTGAAACAATCCAAGTACAAATAAGAATTAGGTCAAGGATTGAAATTGGAAATTTTTTTCTAAGCCAAATACAAGGGAAAAAGTCACAACTCGAGTCATAATTGTGACTTAGGCCTTGAAATCTTCAAGACAAAAATCACAACCTACCTTACGGTCATGATACAAATTGTATCCTTTAACGGCAGGTATCAACAACACTATTGATGCTCGATAGAAACCACTATTAATGTCTCAGTTTTAGATACCTACACTGTTGTTTATTAATGGCACCATTATTGCTCGATAGTAAGTGCTGTTAATGTCTTAGAAAAGATGTTTCAACATGGATTTCAAAGGCAATTGAATCCTTTCACCCCAAGAATAATTAAAGTTTAATGGAGGAGTATTTAAGGAAGAAAAGAAGATCCAGACGAAGTTCTTTTGGTAGCCATTTGGATTTTCTTAAATTTTTGTCTTAGTTTTGGAGTTTTGCTCTTTTTTGTCATTATATTTGAGAGGATTCATAGAAGTTATGTTTCACAAGGGAGTAATACTTTACTTTCATTTTGTTTTAGTTATTTCTTTCCTGTTTCCTTCATTAGTTTCTATATTATTACATTCAAATTGATTTTCAACACTTGTTCAAGCCTTTGAATTAATTTAATTTAATTATTGAATCTTTAATTATTATTATCTCTATTTTATTTATCAATTATGAATTCTTTGGTATTATTTTTTTATGAGTTTCAATATGTCAAGGGAAACATTGAAAGGACAGTGGAATTGCAATTATGAGATGATAATATACTAGTTAGTATGGTCTATGTTAATATTAAATTAAAACTTTGATTGATTGTTAAGAATTAGAAGTTATATTATGAGATTGATCACCCTTTTTATGATTTCTATTTTGAATGCTAGGTATTGACTTGTGATCCATAATTGTCACCAATTGATAGTAAGAGTAACAATAGGTTAATTAGATTTGTAATTGAAAATTAATCAATTAATCTAGAGGGTTGTTCTTTAAGTTACATGATATGAAATTATGTGATTATAATTTAAGGGGTCGTTTGGTATTGCTGTAGGTTGTGATTTTTAGTTGTTGTTTTGACCATTAATCTTTCCAAGGTTTAGCCAAGGCTAAGCTCCTGGGGAAGGACTACCTCACTTGACTAGAAAAGCAAAGGGC
>JAOXYD010000134.1:17139951-17150917 GCA_028565735.1 Pinacopodium congolense
ATTATAATTAAAGTGTCACTTTAATTATATCTTTAATTATAATTAGCATTTAGTCCTAATATAATTAAATATCATATATTTAACCTTGAATTTCTAAAACTTCACAATTAAATCCAACTTAATTAATTTTACTCTCTTTAGTTATTTATATATGTGATTCATTATGTTTCTAATATGTTAACAATGATTATAAATTTTAATTTTAATTCTTAATTAGAATTAGAGAAATTAAACTCCTTTTAATTTATCTTTTATTTTCTAATTGAGCAATTTTTAATCATAGATCAAGATTGGAGTCTAACATCACGTCGTAACTGCCTAAATATTAGAAATGTTAAATTAGTTTTGACTTAAGTTGTCCGTGTATGATTTTTTCGTATAGTTCAATATTTTTGTCATACAATGTTCTGATTAGACATATAGACATAGTATGGAATTAGTATCTTCTCTATTTGAATCCAATCATATCGATTTTCCATCATTAGCAATTCATTTTGTTAATGACATTTAAAAACTATTTAAAATGTCATTCCACCTTGACGAATCCTTTATTGATCACTCAGTTATCTCTATATAGTCCATACTACGTCCAGTGACTACTGAGTGAATTATCCATGGTTAAAATAGGTCATAAGTAGTATCAAAACATAACAACCCCTTTACAAAATAACTTTGGTAGGTATAAGGATCTCTTATACAACCATCACAATGAGTATTTCCATAAACACATAAAGAATGTTCCATATGAAATTCTCATATTAGGCCAGTTCAGTGAATTTTTTTTAACAAATACATACGCATTTTTTAAAATATCTTCATACTTTAATCTATGAAATTGACTATTTCTTTTATATGAAAAAAAACATAACATGTGCTAGTCTTTTTACTCTATTAATATTCAGTCTTAATAAAACAATAATTAGAAACAATTTAGATATAATATTTAATTATAATATGAATCTCATAATTATGATATCCATCATAATTTCATTTGAAAAATATATTTATCCAATTTACTTTATCTTATACAATAATTAATTAAACAATAATGTATAAAATAAATCATGCCTTTAATAAAATGTCACAAATCTACTACTAATATATTGATTGCAAGACATAAACTAACAATCCAAACCTCTACTAAAATGACCAAACCTATGTTCCTCAAACACGTATGAGGTTAGGCTTACACATTTTATCTAATCAAATTAGATGTTTGAAACACACAAGAAACTCGCATCGACCCAACAACAATAACATCATACAACAGAGCGATACCAATTTGAAACTACAGGAAAAAAGGATTAAATTATATCTTAATTTTTGTAACGAAGTTTAAGTTAAACATTAATATTTTAAAATATTTAAAATATTTCAAAACAATTTATCAACGTTTAAGAAAAATCATTAAACATTTAATAAGCTTTTTTGAAATATTATGATTATTTTTAAATATTATAATTCATTTTTAAAATGTTAGGTTTGACTTAAACTCTATTTCAGACATTAAAATCTAAAGTAACCCTTTTGTACTTAAAAAGATCAATCTTTTGGGTTGACACACTGGTGCTAAGTGAATTACCAATGCCAACTAACTCTTTCTGGCTTTACAAGCTTTCAAGTAACGATGGCTCTAGTTATCTTTCTCCACTTGTGTTGGGACAGATGCGCGAACTTGCAGATTTCTTGCCTCTTTTGACTGATTCATTTGAAGACCGTCGTGTGGATTTCTTACGTAATCATTCCGATACTTTAATTACTTTCTGGTTTTGGGATTTTTGAGAATTGAGAGTGAAACATATCACGTACAGTGCTATATGCAACAAAGAACATAAATTTTATTTCTTTCACTCACAAATCTCAAACAACTTCAACAAGTTTCACTCATGCTGAATCGTAGACATTCAAGCACTAGAACAACATTGTACAAGGGGAACAACTTGGTTTCTTAGCCTCCACAAAGAAACTATGACATTGGCTGTATGAGTTGCATTAATAGTTCAAAACCACTCGGGTTCGAATTTGCAATGACTGGCTCTCAAACAAGTTATAGCAAATCTATTCGCCGTAAATACATAGAGAATACTGACCACTTTGTAAAATTTTGGAGTATGCCTACTGGCTCAAGGAAAGCAGCCGTTGAGTTCCAATCCTTCTTTTTCTGAGTCTGTCTGCAATGATAAATGCCAGTTCAAGAGATTGGGAAGCATTCAGCCTTGGATCACAATGTGTGTGATAGCGAGAGCTCAAGTCATCAAAAGTGACTGTTCGAGATCCTCCAATGCACTCGGTCACATTTTGGCCCGTCATTTCTAGGTGAATTCCTCCAGGATGGCTACCTTCTTGCTCGTGAACGTCGAAGAACGCTCGAACCTCAGCCTGGAAACGGAATCAACATTAAAACCAAGGCCTATAAGAATGCATAGAAGTGGCAATTTTCAAGAGAACAATTAGCAGTGCTCTTTTTGATCCTCACAGAAGTTCTCGTGGCAATAAACTAGCCCATTTGTGATGAACTCAAAGGACTAAACTAAGATCATACACATTCCAACATCCACTTATCGGTAAAATCATTATCAAACCGGGTGCCAGGTATTTGTTATCTCAAAAATTACATAGCTATTAGTCTACCTGTTATCTCAAAAATTATATAGCTAGTAGTCTTTCTGCATTTGTTTTGCTATACACCTCAATACTGATTTAACCTTATTTCAGCCAAAAATTTTACACAGAGAAACATCGTTCAATTTTTGCATGCTTGATGGCATTAAGTAAAGCTACAATCAAGTATCTCATTAACTAACTTGTAACCAAGTAATTGGAAACTGAAAACACGAGGGGAAAAGGGAAATCGAACCATAATTGCATCAAATGGACGTGTCTTGAGTCCACATGGAGCCTTAATAGTATTTCCATGCATTGGATCGCAGACCCATGTCACAATCTGTCCTGCCCCACGAACAGCTCTGATCAAGTGGGGCAGCTTGACTCTCATGTTTTCAGCACCCATTCTGCAGATAATTGTTATTCTTCCTGGCTTGTTATTCGGATTCAAGATTTCAATGAGCTTAATTAGCTCGCTTGGATCCATTTTCTGGCTCACCTGCATCAGAAGTAACCTTTTCAGCCACAAGTTGTGTGTCACATGAGCACAAAATATTGTTGAGAAACCACTCAATCAAAAAGATTAAGCCCTTAAGTGTGGCACAAGAATAGACCTACCATAAATGAAAGCAATGTAAATTGAACAAGAGACCTCAATCATATAAAACTATGGTACCATCATAAAACCATTAACCCGAAAACTTAAGTTCTGGGATGGGGTTGAAGAATCCTCTTAAGATATATCAATGAGACATGCATAGCATAATTGCTCTTGAAACAACTACTTGAATGTTCCAATAAATTCCATCATGAATATATCAATTTCAACTATGTTTCAAATTGACTTAACTTGAATATGATAGTTGAAAAGAATTTGAAGAAACAAATATAAATGGTGAAATTTTCTTAATAATTTTGCCAATTAGGTACCTCAGTTACCAACTTTAAAACAAGGGAATTAGTTACATAATTCAGGTTATAGAGGGAAACCAAGTTTGATTTTTCATCAACAGATTTTGTTTGTTCTCACGTATGAAGGTGATTAGAGAACTGTGTCATTAGTAACAAATGATTAATAACTCATAACAAAAAAAGTAGCATTTTAAGCACCTTGATGCCGAGAGGGTTGGAAATTCCTCTGAGGAACTCGATATGGGCACCATCAAGCTGTCGGGTTCGCTCTCCACACCAAAGCATGTGAGCAGAGCAATCATAGTACTGGCCAGATGTGGAATCCAGTCTTGTAAGGGCTTGTTCATATGGCAAAAGTAAACACTCATGTGATGTCCAAAAGTCAGTAGTTGTCATAATAGGGTGTTCCACTGTGAGTCCTGCAGCAGCCATGAATCCTAAGGCCTCATCTACACGGTGAGCCAATTCTTGGTACCTATATACAAAATAGATGCAGCAGTGATAAACATGAAAATCACCCATATACATCTGATGAACTAATCCAACATTTGACTCTGTAAAAGTAGACATAACATTATCAAATACCAAATGATAATGATTTATAATCATGAAAATGAAAATGGAAAAGATCAAAGTGAGACTCCAAGGTAAACATAACCCTCCATACCTGTCTCCCTGCTCACTGTGCTCCGCGAAATCAAGATTCCACTGGGTAACTCTTTGCATCGCAGCATACCCTCCAGTTGCAAAGGCCCTAAGAAGGTTAAGAGTTGCTGCAGATTGGCAGTAAGCTCTTATCAGCCTCTGTGGGTCTGGAATTCTTGACTTTTCATCAAAAGAATCTCCGTTCACGTTGTCCCCTTTATAACTTGGTAGCTTCACTCCATCTTTCTCCTCAAAAGGATCAGACCTAGGCTTTGCGAATTGACCAGCCATTCTCCCCACCTAAAGATCAATCAGGAATTCTCAATCATTGATATCGAAGTATGTTATTTCTAGCAATATGAGGAAATAATAGTAATGAAGAAGTAGACAAATTTCAGTTCAATCTGTTGTTCTAACATTGAATCTAAAATCTCCACCTTTAATACCTCCATTAGAAGACAAAAGATACTCTTCATATTAAAACCTTTAAAGAATTCCAACAACCAACCAGCTGTTACCTCCTTTACATGTTTTAACCAAAACCCATCATGCTTTATCCTTAATGTTAACTATATCAAACTGAATTATAAGAATATTCAGAATCATGAAAGATAGAATTGGAGTAACTCCAACAATTTCAAGAGATCTAACCTTAATGACAGGCATTTGACCACCAAACATAAGCACAACACCCATCTGAAGCATAATTCTGAAAGTATCCCTTATATTATTAGCACTGAACTCCTTGAAACTCTCAGCACAATCGCCACCCTGCAACAAGAACGCATTCCCCATGGCAGCCTCCGCAAGCCTCTCCTCCAAGTTCCTAGCTTCTCCGGCGAAAACAATCGGCGGGAAAGCCTCGATGATCTTCAAAACCGATTCAAGCTCATTAGCATCTGGATATTCAGGAAGCTGCAAAGCCTTCTTCGTTTTCCAGCTGTCTAACATCCACTTCCCTGTCCCAGGGGCCAAGGCGGACGACTCCTTCACCGCCACCGGATTCTTTGTTGGTTCTGCAGCGTGAACGGCGGCGATTGAAGGAAGTCCTCCGCGTTTCTGGGTCTTGGAAAAGAGAGAAAAACCGGGTTGGTGCTGTTGGTGGCGTCTGAGGATTGACTCTTGAGAAAGTGGGTTACTTTTGACGTACAGAGACTGGGAAGAAAGAGTTGACATAGCCATTTCTCTGCAAACACCTCTCAGCCCCCTTCTTCGCCAAGCCTTTAGAGTCAGAAAACGAGTGGGCTAGAGAGAGAAAGCTGGTCAATGGAGGAGTGAGCGAAGAAGAAAGGAAGCAGAGGGTTTATATAGGGGTTTGGTGGAGTTTCATTTCACATATGGTCGTTGAGGGTTGTGAGGGGCATTTCAGGAATTTGGTGAAATGATGAGTCTGCGTGAAGGGTAAAATTGTCATATTCGAAATGCCCACCAACCCCATCCCAACTTGTGCTTTTTTTTAATTTATTAGTTTTTTATTTATATCATTACCTGACGATCACAATGAGTTAATATTATTATCACACTAATTATTAGGTACATATTCCTATTCTGAGTTAGATTTAAAAATTAATTCAATTTTCCTCTAATTTAGTATTAATGTAGATGATTAATTAAATTATTGTTAACTTAGATTTCATCATAATATGAAGCTAGCATTCTTGTTAATATTTCCTTTAAGAGCTAACTTATAGTGATTAATTTTTAAATGTGTATCTAACAATTTTTAAAAATATTATAATTTGTTAATTATATTATTAAAAATATTAATTAAATAAATAACTTAAAATTAAATGATAGATTCTATTTAAATTATTAATAATATTATATTAAAAAATTAAATCAGTTAAACTTGTTAATCAATTTTTGTAATTATTTATTCAAATATTCTAAAATTAAGTGAAAATTTTAAAAATTTTATTAATATTAATAAAATTTTTAAAATAAAGTAATTAAACTAGTGAACTTAAAAAATAATTAATTTTTGTAAATATTTACGAAATAAATAACTTCAACTTAAGTGGTATATTCTATAAAAATCATTATTAATATAAATTTTGAAGTCTCGAACTCAAACTTAATGGCTTTTTGAGCCACGCCAGGAGGCAATAATTGATGGAAACGCGGGTGAGACACGTAGTTTTCATGGTAAAAATAATGTCGGCAATCATTTCCTCTTTTAAGTTGATAGCCAATTGATAATTTCAATAAATTGTAGTCCGAATATATGGTTGATAATTTGGAACGATTATCAAATTCATCTCCCTTCCCTTTCTTTTCAATAGTCATCAGTATCAAATCGGAGACATGAATCTGCTAGAGCTTTTTATTTTTTATTTGGTAAATAATCTGCTAGTGCTTTTAATCATTGAATTTAATATAGTTTCGTTCCGGTTGGAATCAACTGGAAATTTTCGTTTCGGACTGAAAATAGAATTGAATGGTTAAATATCGTTCTAGAAATAAATACCGGTTAGTTGGTACCTGAAAAATATTAAAAATTTTAAAAAATTTAGAAAAATTTTATATTTTAAATATTTTGGTTGAAAGTTAAATTAAAAACTACATAATAGAATACATTTATAAATCATTTTATAAATTTTATAAATTTTAAAAATTAATTTATAATTTTAAATAATTATTTGAAACAGTACCGATATTGATCGGTGCCGATACAACACTATTTTTTAGATAAATTTAATATCAGTACCGATACAATATTTAATACACTATTTTTAATGCTTTCAAAAAATAAAAAACAAAGATCGAACAATACTAGTAATGTATGTGTAATTAGTAGACTTTTCATTTATGATTTAATTACAAATATGTAAAATCGTTGCGACAAATGATTTCATTGCCACAAATAATTTTCACATTTTTGTAAAATAGTGTAAGAGATTATTTTAATATAAACATGCTGATGATATAATTACTTGCTAATTAGTAAAAGATATTAGACGTGTATTAATTATTTATTCGGAAAAGAGATTTGTGTTTACTTATATAAAATGAGTAGTGATTAGAAAATTCAATTAACTCTTCCACCTATTCAAGTTTAAGAGATTTGCTCATACTTATAAGAGACATTTTATAAAGAAGATGAGGTAAGAAAAAGAACATTATCATAAAAGACTAAAGATATAAGTTGTCAAAATGACTATAATATGTGTTTTTTTTATCCATACAAAGTTTTTTTTCATAGGATTTTTTAATTCGTCATTTAAATTTTATATTCACGAATTATTCATTATAGTTTTCACTCAGTTTATTATCCATTATAATGGTTTATATATAGTATTAAATTTCAATATTTAAGTTAAAAACAAATTGGATATTTTAATCTCATCTTTAATCAACTCTGAAAAATAATTAATAAATTTAAAAAATTATTTCTTTCCCAAGTCCTAGAACTAGAAAAAAAAATCTACATGAATAATCTTCAAATAAATTTGAAATAAAATAGATAAGATTATATAGAACAAAATTTAATTTGAATTGCAATTGACAATCCTAAAGATTTGTTATTGACGAGTCACTATAATTGCACCTATTATAAATAGATTATTTACAACTCAATCAAAATACAATTACTTTTCAAAACAAAATCTTTATTATGCTCAATCTTTCCATTTTTTATTGATTCATTATATAATTGTTCCAATTTTTGTCTTTTAATTCAAACTCAAACTAAAATAGTTCGTAGATTCCCATTTTTTAATTTCTTTTTAAGAAAAAGATGCGGATTCCATAGTAGGTTGCAATAAAGCTCATTGTTATTATGTTAATATAAAATGATTCGACAAAATCTTAACGAATTAAAATTTTATGAATAGATATTCTGATCAATCTAGAAATCATTTTGTAAAATAAAAGAAGTTGAAACCAATTGAATATGATATATTTACTTTTTTATTTATTATATGTTATTCGGCATATTTGAATTTTTATATATTCATTAATGTAGTACTTTACTTCATTATATGATATCCATCCATATAAACATAAATCATTGATCAATTAATCCCTTTCAGTGACTTGTTTAATAATAAAAAAGAGGTAAATACTATAGAACAGGGTTTGAAATTTGGATAGAACACAAGATGAGATGTCTAGAATAAAACTCGAATAAAAAAAGGGGGCTAAATTGTTAAAATATATTTAAGGTATAAATTTTCTTATACCATAAAATAGGGTTTGAAATTTGGATAGAGCATAACATGAAATGTTCAGAATATAACTGAAATAAAAAAAAAGGGGGCCAAATTGTTAGAATATATTTAAGGTATACATTTTTTTACTTTAAAAGATTAATTCAAATAATCATTGTTTATTAAGTACTATTGAATTTATTATAAAGCTTTGTTCTTATATTGCTTAATCTATTATGGGCAGACCTTGATGGTCCCCCAGGCTGGTACATTGTAGCACGAATGGCATATTCTATTATTATTCAAAAACAAAACCAAAAAAAAAAAAAGAACGGCATATTCCTTTTTAGAGAATCTAAGAGGACTTGAAGAAATGGGTAAGAAAATGTTTGGTTATAAATATAAATTGTCTAGTCTTATTATATTGCACTTAATGAATGGTCTATAAATCATATATTTAAAAAAAATTAATGAAATAAATAATTTAAAAAATCCAACTTATAAAGAAATAAATATTGATAATAATAACTTAGAATCCAATTTTAAAAAAATCAGTAATAATCAGAAGAAATTTTTTGTAGCTGAGTAAATGGGCATTCGTTACTATCACCTTATGAAGTATCTGAATGTCATAGATATTTTAAATATCTCATATAATATGCAATAAAAAATATTTAAATCACTTGATGATTCATATAATTGGACATTTAATATAAATAAATGTCCCCTTCCAAATATTGATGAATATGACAAAACACAATAGTTGGTTTGGTACAAGGTTTTAGAAGAGGCCACATATTCACATACCATAATAATGTCTTCTAATGATCACAAATTCTTCCTTGTGGCAGTTGGGATTTTATGACTCTCATTGTCTCAGTCAGGTAATGGACATTCTTTTCTTTGTTGGGGTCCCAATTCCTTTCAATACCAGATTTTTTCATAATATCTTAGTTATTGAGAATCTTTTTGGAACACACAAGTTGCAATAGACATGCATCTATTTATGACATCATTATCTTATAATAATCTGATTTGATTTGAGGAAATTTTGATTAGATGAGTGATTAATTTTTTATGGGAAACAAACAAATATTTGGCATGTTGATGATCAAGAGAGTGAATTTTTTGTTTAAGATTCAATTTAAGCTTAGAGTTAATTAGTCTCTTTATATAATCTGACTTTTTTAATTATAATTCATATATTTTAAGAATTATTATTTACGTTATATTATTTAATCATTATACTACTCTTTTTATCATTTTTTCGTTAAATTTTCATATATTAAAAACCATAAAATTTTAATATGACATTATTTTGAATAAAAATAAATGAAAGATTAGTAGAATAAAACGAAAGGAATTATATGATAACTAAACAATACTATAAAAAATAAGTGATAATTTTTAATATATAAAAATAAAATTTTAAAAAGATCAAACTACAAACATTCAATGCATTTAACCCTTTTAATTTAGTAAAATAGAAATTATTAGAATAAAAATATAAAGAAATAACATATATACATATATTTCTTAAATTTTGAGTTATGTAATATCAACAATAAATAATTTTTTCTCTATTGATCTTGAACTCTAATTGCATACAGTTAAAAAATGAATATATTTCATAACCTTAATTATATCTTTCGCAAAGTCGGACCCCGAAACTCTATCCATCTTAATACGAACTATATGTCTAAATTAACATCACTTAATTGCAAGAGACGAGGAATAAAATGGGTCGGCGTCAAGATTATGTCAAAATTAGTTAAAGCGTAACAAACAGAAGCTGACGACAACAATTGGCGTGTTTCATGTTGGCATAGAATCGAGAGCTGTCAATTGGTGAAAAGATAATAATGAGGTTTCATAGGAAGCATGAAAGTTGAGATTGTGGCTGGGGGGGTGGGGTTGGTGGCCGGTGATGGGGGTCAAGTTGGAGATTTCGTTAGATGGGTCAGCTCAGCTGTAGCTGTTACTCGGAGGAGGATGAGCCCGTGGGTGCAGTGTGGGTTAGATCTCGCCGCTAAAAGATCAGACCACGTATCCGTAGCCCAAACCCAACGCTTGATTGATGCGGTTTAGTTTGGGTTTTAGGAGGTTAATAAATATTTTTTTCTATCATAAAAATCTTTTTTTAATTGAAAAAATAGATATTTAACTGTAAAATTAAAAAATATTTCTTTAATAAATATAATTTTTTTAACAGACAAAATACAACTTTTTAAGAAGATTAAATTTGACCCTTTTCAAAAAAAACTTCTAAAATGATTTTTTCAAATAGATGTTTTAAAGTAATTAATAACAATTAATGAACCTATTTTTTATACTCTTTTATTCTTATATTTTTAACATAATGTCCGTAATACTCATATATCCACATATCCCCATAATAAATTATGCATTTAACATATCAAATTATTTTGAGATTTATATTTATGATTTTAACTAAATTATATTTATATAATATTATTTGACTATTTTTATACGTTTAATATTTATTTTTATATTAATTTTACTTATATTTTAATCCATGTAAAAGATTTGATTAGATATATTTTCATTTATGTTTCATAGTTTCATATGGTTTAAAATTATATAATAATTAATATATTGTACTTTTCATATTATTTAATATACTTTAAATAATTTTT